>OZ012735.1:916816263-917361263 GCA_963859935.3 Lathyrus sativus
GGTATCACTCAAAAAGTTAAAACATGAGGTGTTTGCTGAGTTCAAAAAGTTTAGGGTGAAGACTGAAAATCAAAGTGGACAAAGGTTGAAGATACTCAAAACCGACGGTGAAGGCGAGTTCAATTCAACAGAGTTCAAGAGTTTTTGTGAGGAACATAGAACTGAGCATGGGGTAACTGCTCCACACACTCCATAACACATTGACCTTGCTGAAAGGAGAAATGGAACTCTTCTTGACATGACAAGGAGGATGCTAAAAGAAAAGAATTCACCTCATATTGTGGGGTGAAGTAATTGCCACGTTAGGATATGTGCTCATGTTAGCTCCTAAATTCGACGCCTCTTGCAAAATAAAGGAATTTAAGGAAAAGTGCCAAAAACAGGTTGAAAGCAAAGGTTGGTCGAAAGGCGTGAGGCAGCTGAAGGAAGGAGTCGAAGAACTCACTAGGATTGAAGAGAAACCACAAGGGCTTCGACCGTTTTGTTGTTTGGTGATTTATTGAAGATTTGAAATTCAAAAATTTGGAGGGAACAGTTTCGTTTGCCAAATGCCTAAGAGGACACATGGCACCTTATGAGCAGTAGATCCATGCATTGTGACAAGTGGCGAAAGGTGGTGATGTTGGAAGTTATTAGTAGTTATTTTTTACTATTATAAATAGGGTGTCTTAGACATGAAATAGTGTGTTGTAATTTACCATTGTACAAATTACTCTTAGAATTACTCCAAGTATTCGAGCATAGAGAAAGCAAGTATTACAGAGAATGTACGTGATGTAAACACACCATCTTTTATTTTAATGAAATTTACTTTACTTGCTTTAAACTTTACAAAGTCTTTTTATTTTCTTTGCACCCCTCTTCCTTATTTTCTTTCTTCCTTCTTTCTCTATGCAATTCCTTTCTCTTTGTCCTTAATCTAATCTTTCCTCTCCAAACAAACTTCTTTCTCTTCTTTATTAAGAGCTTTATCTTTTAATTTGTCTCGTAGTCGAACAGATGTTCTTTAGATTCTTTTACCCCAATATTGCCTAAGTGTGAAACTTAGATAGATTTCCAAAGAAAAAACCTTTTAGCACATGTTCTAGGATCAATCTTATCGATCCTGTGAGTCACCAAAGTTAGATTTGGAAGATCAGCGGTTGTTTTCCGATTTCTAAAGGAAACAAAATGGCACGCCCAGTGGGATAGTGCTAAAAAAAATATTTTTGTGCAAAACTAAGTTTACAGAAAATTGCAGTCTTGTTGGTCCTTTCGTGAAAAGTGCATTTTATGTTACTGAGAAGTGGTAGAATTACTGTTGTAAACGAAGAAAGACGGACAAGACAAAACATTAGGAACATGGCTACGGATACGAACCATCCAGATAACCCCAGCCGTCAAGGAGACGGTGTTGCACCCTAAAATTTGCCCAACCTTATTCCTTGGTTTATGTTTTAATATCATTAGCATTTGCATATAGAGTCATGTACATAGACTAACCATCTGCATAGCATAAGCATAGCAAGTCATTCAACAGGGGACCAATCATTATTTTCATCTCTAGAAGCCTATCAAGAGGCTATTATCCCAATTCAATCTCATTCAAGTCATCAGGAAAGAATTTGAAAGCAAAGAGTTCAGCAGATCAAGCCTTGAGTCCATCTCCTAGCTGAGGGTATCTGAGGGTCATCAAGGAAAGTGTGAGCTGTGAGTTGAAGGCATGGAGAACATATAGACATTATGAGAGACTTAGAAAGTCATTTGGAGAAGGAGGCAAGTCATTGATGAGAGCACAAGAGCTATAAATGAAGGCAGTCAATTAGGGTTTCATCTAGGTCAACCCTAGGTCAACCCTAGGTCAATTGACTGATTTAAGGGGTATTCAAGGCTATTGGAGAGATGTGGGGTTCATCATTGGACATATAAAGAAGAATATGGAGATATGCCAAGGAGAATTCAAGAGAAATCAAGGAGAAGAGGAGTTTCTAAATTAGGGTTTCTGTGTAAAATCCCCTAGTTTAGGTCAAATTTCCAAGCAAGATAAGTCAAAATGCTAGCTTCAAATGGCTTATTGGCCAACATGAAACTTGTAGAGGATCTCAAGACCTTTAATTTGAGTGGTGGAAGACATCAAGGAGGTTTATAGAACTCAAGTTATGGTCCTTGCAAGTTACAGGTCATCTGAGGTATCTGAAATTTTGTCTGTGAAAGTGACTTGACTTCCAAGCAATTTTTACCCCTCAAGGAGATTTCAAATGAATTCTTGGTCAACATAAGAAGTGTTCCTCATTGTCTTAGCTTTCTAGAATGGTATAGCATGCCTTCATATGATGTGTGGAACTCAACTTATGATCTTGGCAAGCAAAGGGTATTTTGGGCATTTGTGAATTACAGGTCATTTTAACCTATGTCCAAAACTCATACAAGGAGGCCTCAAATGGAAAAACTTACAACATCAAACTTGCTCCAAATGGGATTTTAAGTCTAGAAAGAAGGTCACAAATTGTTGGAAAAGCTCATAACATGAAGTTGCATGATTGGTCCAAATTTGAACTAAAATGGCTTATAATTTGAATAAAGTCAAAATGAAAAATGGTTTGGGAGATTTATAAGTCCAAATGGAGACTTCCAATATATGATTTTGAATGGAAAAGACATTCTAAAGACAATGGTTCAAGCACTTTTTTGAGTTTAGTGGAAGATTTCAAAGTTATCCTTGGTTACTTGCATTTTAAGAAACATAGCCAAAATGAATCAAAGTTGGAAGGCAAGGGAATGTGTAAGAGGGATCTAGAAGTTACCATTGAACACTATATATTCATGAAATGAAGATTGATCAAGGGTTGGACTCATTTTTTCACTAAGAATTTCCCAAATTCTCTCATTCTTTCTCTTTGCAATTTCACTTCAATCTCTCAAAATCCTCATCAATTTTCATCAACATTGATCCTTCTGCATTCAATCATCATCCTGGATCAGAATTGAATCAAAGATTTGGTGGTTAGAGTTCAATTTCGTGCACTTTCTTCAAGAACATACAAGCTGCAAATTCAGTTGTAGATCAAGATCCAAGCCAAGTTTCATCCAAATATTGCAAACAGAATCAAGTACATCAAGAATGGATCAAGATTGAAGCATACAAGAGCCTGGATCCACGTGATTACTCAGCCTCCATTAAAGCTTGCTCAAGGTGCAAATCTTTCTAACTTATGCAATCTAGGGAGATTTAGGTAGTTTTACTAGTATATTTGTGGTCCATGCTGTTAGGAGGTTAGTTTAGATGAATTTGAGGCTGAATAGAGACAATTGTTAGCAGGTGCACCAAACTGTTTGGATCAAGAACTCGTGGCATAGTGCATTAGAATATTAGGTTGTTAGCGCAGGATGATAACCATTAGTCATGGAAGAGATTAGTCTAGGTTTGATGGAGAATTGTGTTGGTGAGTTGCAGAGTATGTTCATGGTAACCAGGACTTGTATCGATCGGGTTTATTGATTTGTTGAGTTTTAAAGCAATCCAAGACCATAGGCGTGTAGAGGGAGAGATGTAGAGTAATTTTCATGTTTGTAGCGTGGCGTTTCATGGCCTGGAGAGAGAGAACCGAGAGCTTGAATATTGGACGTTCATGGCATGTGCATGAGGGTTTCAGAAACCCTAGATGATCCATTGGAGAAGACACAATCTGGAGCGTCCAATTCGTGTGGACTTTTGACTCAGAGCTTAGATCCTAGGGCTCTTATTTGATTCAGACTTTGGAGGGAATTAGTCAGGTGCCCTAAACGCACCGTTTCATTAATTGAAACGGGCGGGCCTGAGTGATATTCCCACCCCCCAGTTTTAAGCCCAACTTCAATTTGAACGTGAATCCCTTCTATTTTCACCCCCTGCGTGGTTTTTTTATTTTCAACAATTCTGAAGTGGTTCTGGGCCTTAACCAAAGTGCTACGCGCACCCCCTGTTTGCTGGCCCAATGGAATATCAACTGAGTGCGCTTGCTGAACAAACCCCCCTCCCTTTATTTCATTATTTTCTTTTATATTCTTTAATTCTTTTTATGCATTTCATTAATTCATAATAAATACATAAAAAATCATTTTTAACTCATTCTTTTTACATCATTTGCATTAGAATGTGTAGCAAATTTTCATTAAATAAAATTGCATTTTTATTTTTATTTCATATTTTTTCCATATTTTCTAAATAAATGTCATTTCAATAGCTTCATTTCATGCATGATTTTACTAATTTTTGTTCTATTAAATGCTTTCATATTTTTTGTTCATTCTTTTTAGGTTGTTTAGATTAGATATTGAACTTGTAGAAACAATTTAGTCCCCATTTTTAGGAATTAATTTTAGGTGCTTAATGTAGGCTTGAATAACATGGATAAAACTAGGGTTTTAGGTGATGACTTAGGAGATTTGATTCTTTTCCCTTAGGACTTAGGGATTAACTAGTTTAGTTATGGGACTATAGGGGCTATGGGTAGCTGTTAGATCCCTTAGAAAAAATCAGGATTCCCCTACTGCTATTAATACTGTCTGTATATCTGATTGACTGGTGTGGTGTGCCCTCTGGGGATTTATTGCTTGCTTGCTTGGGTATTGGGTTTGTCTGGGGACCTGGGGAAGCTGAAGACTTGAGGAGATGAAAACCATTGGAGATCCAAAGATTGAAGATCAACTTCCAGAGTTGAAGAGAAGGTTCTTGCTAGCAGATGCTGAGGAGACTAGGGTTTAGGAGCTAGGCAGAGCTCTAGGTTAGAAAGCTTGTTTCTCAAACATGGAATGCCTTGTCTGCATCCATCCTTTCTCTATGATTCAAAGTCTCTTTCAAATATCCACCTCCTTCCCTTGGAAGGATCAGTGAATATATTTGAAAGATAGAACTTTTGAGAGGAAACTTTCTGTTTAATGTTAACAGTTGATGAACCACCCTTGGTAGGTAATTAACTGTCTAACATTCATTCACTCTTGTGACTAATCCATCATCCTGGAGGGTTGAGCTTGAAGAAAAGCCATTGCTTGTAGAAGATAGATGATCAAAGCCCTTGCCTGAAGGCCATGAAGATGGAGATTGATGCTTGTTGAAGCCTGTAGCTGATTGGAGATTGCTTGGAGATGGATGTTGATTCAAAGCTGTTGTTGCTGTTTCTTTTGTTGTATTTCATTTGCTGATGTATTGTTTGGATTTCCTGGTTGTATTGTTTGCTGGTTACCCTGTTGGGTTGAAAGTGAAGCCTGTTCACTTTCGCCTATTGTTTTCTAGGTTCGAGGTTGAGTGGGACTCCCTTGCCTCGCTTGTATTGCTGCATCCATGCATTTTACTGTTTTACTATATATATCTGATATTGTCTCTGTTTCTGCCTATCCCGTAGGATCTCTGTTTCTCTCTGTGCAAGAGAGGAGCATGATAGACACTAGGTCTTAACCCATGCATGATAACATTAGGTTAGTTTGATTCCCCCCGCAACCGTAGGTTAGAGTTCTGTCTCTTTCTTTCTCAAAACAAACAGAAAAACACATAAAGATTTCAAACACAATAAAAGACACTTCTTCCGCAAAAGAATGTGAACTCATCAAAGCGTCATCTTTGTCCGCTGGGACTGGTAATCAGAAAAACCCTTTTTCAGAAGGAATAAAAACAATCAAAACAGACTTGTGTCGTACGTGGCCCGAACTACGTTTGCTCTGATCTTCCATGCTGTGTGGAAGTACGTAGGCATAGGATGCGATATCCTAGCGAGCAACCTTCCCCTCCTTTCCCGTAGGTAGGCGAACTACGTTGACTCTGATTTCTCGTTCCAGACGGGAATACGTAGGCATGAAGTGCGATACTTTGCCGAGTCATTTTTATTTTCATTTTATTTTCTTTTTAACCCTTGACCTATAGTTTAGATAGAATAACAATCCATACCCGAAAACAAGCGTGGATCCCATCGAGTACGATGGACGTGAGGGGTGCTAATACCTTCCCCTTGCGTAACCGACTCCCGAATCCAGGTTTTGGTTGCGACGACCATACCTTTCCCATGTTGTGCGAGGTTTACTCTGAGCGTTCCCTTTCCCTCCCGTGGGATAAATAACGCACGGTGACGACTCTTCTGTTCAGCCGGCGCCGATTTTCGCAGTAGCGACAGCTGGCGACTCTGCTGGGGATCCAACGTCCCCTGGATGCTAAGAACTGCGATGGTTCTTATGCATTTGGGATCCAACGTCCCTTTGAGCGAGTCAATCCTAGCGCTTGTTTTCCCGTCGAGGATTTTGTATGGAGTTATTGTATAGTTCTAACCTTGTATTTTCAGCTTTGTATATTGATTATTATTGCTGTATTTGGGGTGTGACGGGTGTTCTGATATTGAGAGATAAGCCGGACCTGGGCTTGAGTGCACCTAGAATTAGCGTAGAAAGTAGTGGGCGCGTGCCGGCTTTGCTTGCATTAGTGTCTCATGAAATCTACACTCGGACGAGGTTCTTCTGGTTGGCTTCTTTTTCTACCCTTTGGGTCGAAGGGGTTGCTGGTCAGCTGAATTGTCGACTCCGGGAACCGATCATTTGGAAGTTGGCTGAGTGAGGCCTCTTCAGGATTTGATGATGCCACTCCTTCTGGGAATCGTATCATCAACCCTGAAAGTCTGTGACGCCGACGACCGCATAGGATGCCGTACCTTGTGCCAGTTATAGGGTCACCCACCTGTGAGGGGATTCAGGGTTATGCAGGTAACTAGACCTTCAGATACCAGTTATTTCTTGATCAGAGATCCTGGTTATTTATGAAGAGTTAGGAGGTCTGTCAGAGACCAATTAGAGATGTGTTCTAAGGTCTGTCAGAGACCGTTTGGAGATGTGTTCTGAGGTCTGTCAGAGGCCAATTAGAGATATGATTTGAGGTCTATCAGAGACCAGTTGGAGTTATGGTTTGAGGTCTGTCAGAGACCCGTATTGGAGCTTTGTGTTAGGTCTATCTGAGACCAGGGTTTGATGACTTCTGGATGGTCTATCTGAGACCTTTCTTGATTGGGTTTAGGCTATTCAGCTGCAGCTTTGGTCCCTGTTGCATGATACTTGCATTGCATTGCCTGCATATCCATTACCATTTGCATTTCACTAACGTGTGTCTGTGCTGCAGGTGCATTTGCATTTCCCTAGTTCTAGTGCCCGGACTTCTGAGTATTGATTATGACTGGTTTGAGGAAGACAGTTGCGTATAAGCTGCCTTCACCTGATATTACTTCTTTGCTTGGTCTGATATCTCTTGCCGATGAGGAGGTTAGGAGAAGCTTCAGAATGAGCCATGGGAGATTACTGAGATTAGTCTGTAAGCCCACTGCTGATGAGATGAACGGGCTATACACCTTGATGCAGTTCTATGACCCCGCATTGAGATGCTTTACTTTTGCTGACTTTATTCTAGGGCCTACCATTGAGGAGTATGTGGAGTTTACCGAGCTTCCCGTGCAGAACAAGGTTCCCTTTATTCACTCTGCTGCTGAGCCCAAGTTGGAGGACTTAGCCAAAGCCTTGCATATGAACGCTGCAGATCTGTTATTGACTTCTTGGCTTGGGGTATCAGGTTTCTCTCTTGATTTCTTGGTTGGCAAAGCGCAGGAGTACGCCAAGAACGGTTGTTGGGTGGTTTTCAATGCTATTTTGGCTTTATGCATCTATGGAATCGTGTTGTTTCCTAACTTGCCCAACTTTGTGGATTTGGATGTTTTCTATCTGTTTGCTGCAGGCGACCCAGTGCCAACTTTGATTGGAGACTTCTACCACTCATTGCACTACAAGAACGAAAACCGAAGGGGAAAAGTTGTTTACTGCTGTACTCCTCTGTTGAATATGTGGTTCAAAAGTCATCTCCCCATGAAGGGACCATTTGCAGACAGTGCAACCTCAGCCAGTTGGTCAGAGCGCCTGATGAGGCTATCTTCCGAAGACGTTGTATGGTTTGATCGAGATTTGTTGGGATCCGAGCTCATCTTCAGTTGTTCTGGGTACCCTAATGTGCCGCTGATAGGAAGAAAAGGGTGTATCAATTACAACCCTTCTCTATTCATTCGCCAGTTCGGATATGCACTGAAGAATCCACCTCAGGAGGAAGAAGTACAGGAATCTCTGTACTTCACCGGTGACGTGAAGGGGGAGTTATTAGCCAAGTTGCAACATGCCTGGACGCGTATTAACCGCAGAGGGAAGCCTTTGTTAGGAAAGAACGACTGTCAAGCCTATGCTCCTTATAGAGTTTGGATTCAGGAGAGGGCTAGTCAGTTGAGGATGCCGTTTCCAGATGCACCAATTCTTGTTCCCATTCCGGTAGCAGAGCCAACTACTGTTTCTAGGGAGGCCTACGAGCAAGTTGTGAAGGAAAAAGAAGCCTTGATGAAGGTCAACGAAGGGTTAGAGCAAGAGTTAGCCCAGGCACGCAGTGAGAAAAACAAGGCCGTATATGCTTTTCAACAACAGATCGAGCTGTTGAACAGGTTAGGAGCTGAGTTGACCGAGGAAAAGAAAAAGCGCGAACGTCTGGGGCAAGAGTTCCGGAGCTCCCATGACATGCTGGAAGCCAAAAAGAAAGCGCTCGACGCAGCACACCGAGAGATATCCTCTTGCAACAAGACTTGGAATGCTACACTCACTAACAACAAGAAGAGGGAAGATAAGCTGAAGCAGCAAATCTCCGACCTCGAAGAGAAGTTGAAGTCTAGCATCAAGAAGTGTGAGGAGGAAGTGATGACCCGGTATAGTGTCCAGCATGCACTGAACAAGGCAATCAAATCCAGAGATGAAGCAGTGTCTCAGAAGCGAAAGTTAGAAGATTGTTTTGGAGAAGCAACCTGGGAAGAAACTGCTGAAGACGTACGCCGTGTCCTTAAGAAGAGAAACCAGCTTGTTGAAGGGCTGCTTGATCGGCCAAGCCATCCGGAGACCAAGAAGTTGATAGAGGAGTACCAGACTTTTGGGAGGATTTGATCATTTCATGTAGTAACTTGTATGCTTTATTTGCATAGTGCTGACCATCACCAGGATTGTTGGTTGAGGTCATGCCTTCTTTGTACTCTCAGTGATATTGTACCCCGGGCTTATTGATTCTCCCTGCAATATATGAGGCTTTCTATGATTCAGCTCTGATATTCCTATTGTCAGCACCGTCACTGCACCGGCACCTTCGCACTAGAACTGGGGGAATGAACTTCCCTAATGCACAGACACATTGCATTGCATTCATATTCATATTGCATTACAGGTAATCTTTGAATGGTGTCTTACTTCCCGCTTGTATCAGGTACTTAACAGGATTGCAGATCAGCACCCGCACCGCTATTCTACACGCTCCAATTGTCGGAAAATCATGGACCAGATGCAGAACGAGATGCAAGATGTGCGCGAGAAGCTCGCCCTCTTCATGCAGACCATGGAAGCTATAGCAAAAGGGCAGGAGAATTTGCAGGCCATGGTCCAGCCCCTGTTGGCTCGAAACGCTGGTCATGGTAATGAAGATCATCAGTCTGTCCGGGTTGATACTGCTCATGGAGACGGCACTCCCACGCCAGTGGCTCCGCCCGTAGTCAATATACCTGCTGCTAATGTCAACAACGCTACCGCTGCTGTGAATGGTAACGTCGGAGTGGGGAATGAGACCGCTGTCCATAATGTTGGGCTGGGTGATGTCAATTTGGGAGATAATCTAGGAGGCAATGGCTTTGTCAATACTGGGTTCGGATTCAACGATCAGGGATTCGATAACACTGGCAAGTATGGCTTTAATGCTCAAGGCTTTGGGCAAGATGGTTATGGTATGGTCAATCAGGGTTACGGAGGCTTTGGAAACGGAAATGGTACTGGATTTATGGCTTGTGGTCCTGCTGGAGGTGTTCAAGGGTACGGCAACAGAGGCCGAGGTCCGGGGATGAATCAGATCAGAGCTGGACGTAATAATGCATACGATGGGTACGGGGCTGGAAACGGTCTGTGGCAAGAAGATCAGCAGGAGGACGCCTTCTCCGTAGGAGGTTTTGAAGGGCCGATGGATGATTCCCAAAAGATTAGAATGCTGGAAGAGCAGATGAAGGGAGTCTTAAATCAGAGTGCTGTGGGATTGGACATGGCAACCATGGGCTTGGTACCTGGCTTGAGGGTGCCAATTAAATTCAAAGCTCCTGCGTTCGACAAATACAAAGGAGACACATGTCCGAAAGTGCATGTGCGAGCTTATTACAGAAAAATGTCTGCATACTCAACTGATGAAAGAATGCTAATGCATTTCTTTCAGGATAGTTTATCGGGCCCTTCCCTAGAGTGGTACATGGGATTGGAGCCAACTGATATCAAGACATGGAAGCAATTGGCGGAGGCATTCGTAGCCCATTACAAGTATAACAGCGACCTGGCACCCAATCGGGTCCAGTTGGCCGGGCTGTCGCAGAAGAAGGGGGAGAGTTTTAAAGAGTACGCGCAAAGGTGGCGCGATATGGCTGCCAGGGTCCGTCCTCCTGTAGAAGATAAAGAAATGAATGATATGTTTGTCGGCACATTCACAGGGCTGTTTCATGATATGCTGTTTCATACGTCTCTGGCCAGTTTTTCAGACCTGATTCTGATGGGGGAAAAGATTGAACGTAACATTAAGCAAGGAAAGTTCCAAGTCGAGGAATCAACTGCATCTGGCAGTAATAGGAAAGCTTATGGTGGGCGCCGTCAGGGCGAGGCAAGCGCGGTATTTGGAGGCCGAGGCCGAGGCCGAGGCAGGGGACGAGGTCAATATCGTCAGCCACAGCAGGTGTCGAGTGTTACTATCCCATATCAACAACAACCACTCCAGCAACAACAACCGGTTCAGCAGCAACCAATGCCACAGCAGCAGCAGCCTCAGCAGGGGGCACAGCAGGCTCAACGAAGATTCCAGGGTAGTAAACCGAGAAGAGTGTTTGAGAAGCCTCCCTCTACCTATGCTGATTTATTGCAGACATTGTTGGGATTGAATCTGGTAGAGAAAAGAACTCTGGCGCTGATAACGGGAGCTCCCCCGTTCGGGTATGATGCAAGCAGGCACTGTGAGTTTCATTCTGGGGCCCCGGGCCACGATATAGAAGGTTGCCATGCCTTTAAGCACGTTGTGCAGGATCTTTTAGACAACAAGACTATCAATTTCGAAACGGCAGGTCCGAACATAGTCCAGAAACCCATGCCCAATCATGGGGCTAACGCCGTTCTGACTGAGGAAGGTCTGAATCTGATTATGAATGTTGAAGATTTAAAGACGCCGCTGAGCGAGATAAAGAGCCGACTGTTACAAGGAGGTGTTTACCCAGGATGTGATGAGTACTGCTTAGATTGTTGGACCCTAGCTGGGGGGTGTGAGGATTTGAAGAAAGGAATCCAGGCTTTAATTGATGAGGGCATATTGCAGTTTGATCGAGCGGCAACTGATGAGCCTGCAGGGGCAGTAGTGAATAATCGGAGTGATGTGGCCACGGTAACGATTCCTCGGAAGACGATCACTATTGCAGCGCCAGCTCAGCGACCACCGATTACCATAACTAAGGCCGGGCCAATCCCGTACGAGAACACGAAAGCAGTCCCATGGTCATATGGGCTAGAGGTGTATTGTGACGGGATAAAGATTGATGTTAACAAGCAGCCAGTGGAGATTGTGGATAATGTTGTTGGTTCAGGAGGCATGACGAGAAGCGGCAGGATCTTTATATCTCCTGAAGTGGAGGCCGAAAGACTAGCGAAAGGAAAAGGGAAAGCGGTTGAAAATGTTCCGGTACAAGCAAATGAAAAAGAAGCAGCATCGAAGGATGTAGAAGAGTTCATGCGCTTGATTCGGAAAAGTGATTATAAAGTTGTGGAGCATCTGCAGCAGACACCGTCCAAAATATCTATCTTGTCATTGCTGTTGTGTTCGGAAGCTCACAGAAACGCTTTGCTGAAAGTCTTGGACACCTCTTTTGTACCTCAAGACGTCTCTGTGAACCAGCTGGAAGGAGTGCTGGCACATGTGAATGCAGGCCACAGCTTGGGCTTTACCGATTTTGACTTGACTCCGAAAGGGAGAGATCATAACATGGCATTACACGTATCTGTCGAGTGTAGAGGATCGGTAATGTCGCACGTATTGGTTGACACCGGATCATCTTTGAATGTGCTGCCTAAGAAGGCGATGATGAAGCTGGATGTTCGAGGAATTTTGTGTACACCCAGTGATTTGGTAGTCAGAGCATTTGACGGCACGCGAAGAACAGTCTTCGGATCGATTACTTTGCCTCTGCAGGTGGGGCCGGAAGTGTTTGCAACTGAGTTTTATATCATGGATATACAGCCTGCGTATAGCTGCTTGCTTGGAAGACCCTGGATTCATGGGGCAGGGGCCGTCACGTCCACCCTACATCAGAAGTTAAAATATATGGTCGGAGACAGCGTAGTCACCGTGTGCGGAGAAGAAGACATCCTGGTCAGCCATCTATCTTCGTTTAAATATGTGGAAGTCGACGGAGAGATCCATGAGACGCCATGCCAGGCATTCGAAGGGTTGCGCATCAAGGACAAAGGTCCCGGGCCGAGCAAAGTGCCAGAGATAGCTGTCTCATCGTATAAAGAAGCTCAAGCTCTAGTAGAAGCAGGAGAAGCAAAGGGCTGGGGCAAAGTGCTGGACATTCCTGTGAAAATGGACCGGTTCGGGCTGGGGTACCAACCGTCGTCATCAACTCCTTCCGTGGAGGCCCCCCGTTTCAGAAAGTCAATCACCATCTCTGCCAGTGGAGTATGTCATGAAACTGTCAATGCTGCTTCAGAGTCTGATGAAGGAGACAGCGACTGTGATATGGATGCCTGGATTCAGCCAAGCACGCCAGGACAAGGACTGTGCAACTGGTCTATTCAGGAGCTTGTTCCTGTGACTTTTAAACAGTAATGCTTTGCTTTATTAATTGTTGAATAATCTGATGTCTTGCCCGGGGCATCAGGATTTGCTTAGGGCCGTGTTGTTATAAACATTGCGTGTTAATCATTAAATAAATGGCGTTTTTTCATGTGCAAATACCGTAATCCCTGTCTTTCCTGTTTTATATTTTTCAATAAAATGGCAACATGGTTATTCGCTTTATACGCATTTTGAAGCACTTAACCATTCCTTTTGCAGGATAACATTTTCAGATGACATCCTTGAGCCACCTATGACTCGTCCCGACTTTGAGCACCCAGTGTTTCAGGCTGAAGAAGAGGTTGTCGAAGATAGTGACGTTCCTGAAGAACTGTCTCGGTTAGTGAAGCAAGAGGAAAAGCCATTCTGCCTCACGACGAGGTTATCGAAATTATCAATTTGGGGTCGGAAGGGGTTGAGAAGAATATTCGTATCGGAGCCGCACTGCAGAGTGATATCAAGCGAAGACTGGTTGAAATTCTCCGAGAGTATAATGATGTATTCGCTTGGTCATATGAAGATATGCCGGGGCTCGATACTGATATGGTTGTGCATCGCCTGCCACTGAAAGAAGATTGCCCACCGGTCAAACAAAAGCTTCGCAGAACGCGACCAGATATGGCAATGAAGATCAAAGAGGAGGTTCAGAAACAGTGGGACGCTGGTTTCCTGGCTGTGACGAAGTATCCTTCATGGGTTGCCAACATCGTACCAGTGCCAAAGAAAGATGGCAAGGTTCGAATGTGCGTGGATTATAGAGATTTGAATAAAGCAAGCCCAAAAGACGATTTTCCACTTCCTCACATTGACGTGTTAGTTGATAATACTGCTCAATACTCCGTATTCTCCTTCATGGATGGCTTTTCAGGCTATAATCAGATTAAAATGGCGCCAGAGGATATGGAGAAGACTACTTTTATAACGCCTTGGGGAACATTTTGCTACAAAGTGATGCCCTTTGGTTTGAAAAATGCTGGGGCAACATATCAGCGTGCGATGACGACTCTTTTCCATGACATGATGCATAAAGAGATCGAAGTTTATGTTGACGATATGATTGCTAAATCCCAGACGGAGGAAGAGCATCTGGTGAATCTGCTGAAGTTGTTTAAAAGGCTTAGGAAGTTCAGGCTGAGGCTGAACCCTAATAAGTGCACCTTCGGGGTGAGATCGGGTAAACTGCTGGGGTTTATCGTAAGCGAAAGAGGAATAGAGGTCGATCCTGCTAAAATAAAAGCGATTCAAGAAATGCCGACGCCTAAAACAGAGAAAGAGGTGCGCGGGTTTTTAGGGAGGTTGAACTACATTGCCCGGTTCATATCTCACCTAACGGCCACGTGTGAACCATTATTCAAGTTGCTAAAGAAAGATCAAGCTGTAACGTGGAACGAAAATTGTCAAAAGGCGTTCGACAAAATAAAGAAGTATCTGCAGGAGCCTCCTATTTTGATACCCCCGGTGGCAGGTAGACCCTTGATCATGTATTTGACGGTTCTTGAGGGAAGCATGGGTTGTGTTCTCGGTCAACACGACGAGACGGGGAGAAAAGAGCATGCGATCTATTACCTGAGTAAGAAATTTACAGACTGTGAATCTCGATACTCAATGCTGGAGAAAACTTGTTGCGCGCTAGCCTGGGCCGCCAAGCGTTTGAGGCAGTACATGCTGAATCATACAACCATGCTCATCTCGAAGATGGATCCTATCAAATATGTATTCGAAAAGCAGGCGTTGTCAGGTAGAATTGCCCGTTGGCAAATGGTCTTGACTGAATACGATATTCAATACGTCTCGCAAAAGGCTATAAAGGGGAGTGTGCTGTCCGAGTATCTGGCGGAGCAGCCTATTGAAGAGTACCAATCGATGAGGTTTGATTTTCCTGACGAGGATATCATGTACTTAAAGATGAAGGATTGCGAAGAGCCGTTGCCAGACGAGGGGCCAGAGTTGGGGTCCCAGTGGAAGATGATTTTTGACGGAGCTGTGAATGCTTACGGTAGCGGAATAGGGGCAATCCTCACGACGCCCCACGGGTCGCACATCCCGTTTACTGCTCGATTGACCTTTGCCGTTACCAACAATGAGGCCGAATACGAAGCTTGTATAATGGGGCTTGAAGAAGCCATTGATTTGCGAATCAAACATCTAGACGTATACGGAGACTCAGCTCTGGTGGTGAATCAAATCAAAGGGGAATGGGAGACACGGCAGCCCAATTTGATACATTACATGAATTATGCAAGGAGATTGTTGCCTTTCTTCGACAAGGTTGAATTGCATCACGTACCGCGGGCAGAAAATCAAATGGCTGACGCCCTTGCTACTTTGTCTTCCATGTACAAGGTCAACTTCTGGAACGAAGCTCCCCAAATCACTATCTCTCGGTTGGACAGGCCAGCTTATGTATTTGCTATTGATGAAGCATCTGATGACAAACCGTGGTATTTTGATATCCTTAATTTCCTGAAAAATAAAGAGTATCCGGCTGGGGCATCCAGTCAAGATCAGAAGACTCTCAGGAGATTAGCGGGTAATTTCTATTTGAATCCGGATGGCGTCTTGTACAGAAGAAACCACGATTTGGTGTTGTTGCGTTGTGTAGACGAGAAAGAGGCAAAGCTTCTCATGGAGGAAATTCACGAAGGTGCCTTTGGTACGCATGCTGGTGGGCATGCTATGACGAGAAAGCTGCTGAGGGCAGGTTACTTTTGGCTAACGATGGAAACTGATTGTTTCAAGTTCGCGAGGAAGTGCCACAAGTGCCAAATCTATGCTGACAAGATACACGTGCCTCCGAGTCCTCTAAACGTGATGTCATCTCCATGGCCATTCTCGATGTGGGGAATCGATATGATTGGAAAGATCGAGCCGACGGCTTCTAACGGGCATCGGTTCATCCTAGTAGCAATCGATTATTTCACCAAATGGGTGTAAGCGGCATCTTACGCAAATGTAACGAAGCAAGTGGTGGCTAGATTCATCAAGAGAGATATCATTTGCCGATATGGGATTCCCGAGCGGATAATCACGGATAATGGTTCAAATCTGAACAACAAAATGATGAAGGAACTCTGTCAGAATTTCAAGATCGAACATCACAACTCCTCCCCTTACCGACCCAAGATGAATGGCGCTGTCGAAGCGGCCAATAAGAATATCAAGAAAATCGTCCAGAAAATGGTGGTGACCTATAAAGATTGGCATGAAATGCTGCCTTTTGCTTTGCACGGTTATCGTACGACGGTACGCACATCAACCGGGGCAACTCCGTTCTCGTTGGTATACGGAATGGAAGCGGTACTACCATTGGAAGTTGAGATCCCTTCTCTGAGGGTATTGCGAGACGTTCAGCTGGACGAGGCGGAATGGGTAACGAATAGATTGAACCAACTGAGTTTGATGGATGAGAAGAGGCTCGCTTCTTTAGCATACGGTCGTTTGTACCAGAGACGAATGAAGAAAGCGTACGACAAGAAGATACTTCCACGAAGCTTTCAGACGGGCGACCTTGTGCTGAAAAGGATTATCCCGCCGCAAGCAGATCACAGGGGCAAGTGGACCCCCAACTACGAAGGGCCATACGTTGTCAGAAAAGTCTTTTCGGGAGGAGCTTTATTGTTGTCCACCATGGACGGAGAAGACTTCACGTCACCTGTGAATTCGGACGCAGTTAAAAAATACTTTGCTTGAAATAGACCCGCTGGACAGAAAAAAGAGAGTCCAGGCAAAAATGGGGCATCCTGGCGAACCAAAAACAGAATGAAAGGTTCGGGCAAAAGTTAGGGATAAAATTGAAAAAATGTACACCCGCGAAGTTGAAAACCTACACTGGGCGGCTTCGGCAAAAAAGGGTATCCCGGTGAACTGAAAACCTGTAAAGGGCGGTTCACGCAAAAGTTAGGGATTTGAAAGGCAAATGACTGCGGTCCGAATTTGATATTACAATGAGCATCAAGGCGGGAGAATACATTTGAGGAGTCAGTTATCGGATACAACCTATTCAGAAGTGGGGATACCGGGAAAGCATTAGAGTCGGACGAGTCATGGGAGGATCAGTTCGTGGTGTTCATCTGCATCCCGTTGCCGACATATGTACAAAATTTAATTTGTCAATATTTATGCTTCTTGTGCATACTTGCATACTTATGTATTTGCTTTGCGTAGCTTCCTCTTTTCAGGAGTTACATTCCGTGTACAAAACTCCGCCCATTCAGGGGCCCAATCAATGAAAATATGTTATTCAGTACTTGATGCTGGTTCTTTACTGTTTTGTGCATGATAAAACGCCTAAGTTTAGTGAAGCTAGCATGAGTATAACATCGCTGGCCCTTGCCAACAATTGTTAAAGCTTTGAATTAACTGAGTGTAACGTCACTAACCTGAATTGATTAGATTGCATAGGCTTGTCTTGTCTTGTTTGTGTTGTTGCAGGTTACATAACCATACGAGGAAAATGATCAAAAGATTGCGATAACGAAGGACTTGATCCCCGCGCAGGGCATGCATGTTCCTCCCGAAGGAGGATAGAATTCCCCAGCTAGCCGTAGCTTATCCAAAGGACGTGCTCCAGAAAAGTTATTCGTCCTCAGCAGAGTTTGGCGATTCCAAGATCGTAAGGCTGTATTGAGACAGGTTCATCTTTCCCTGCAGGGTCATGCACTCGCCCCCAGCGGAGTCAGTGGATTTTCCCCAAGAGAATCATCCCATCCCCAGCGGAATTCTCTTTGCAAGCGTTTTCATTCCTTCCAGTGGAACTCGGAGATCGAGACTCTCCAAAGCAGAGTTGATGGTGGGTCCTGTCATTTATTTTGTCAAGGATGCGGTGTAATATCAGTTCACTCGCCAGCAGAAATCCGATCATACTATGCACATCTGCTATTCCCCAGCAAAGTTATATTCCCCAGCAGGGGGTTACCTCAACAAGCTGCTCGGCTTGAGTTCCCAATTTCCCAGCAGGGATGACTTCACCCTTCCAGCATTTATTTTGTTGGAATAATTCTGCAGCATCTGGCTACCCCCGGCGGAGTCGGCATTATCCTACCAGCATTTATTTTGCTGAAGCAGTTTCCGTACTCTAGCAGTCCAGGAGGGGAGAATCCTTGCTCAAATGAATTACCAAACACTCAAGATCTCGGCATGAGATGTTCAATGATAATGTCAGTTTCGGCAGTATTCCCCACAGAGTTACCAGGATGAGTTTCTCTTTATTCCCAAGCAGAATTAGTTTTCATCAGGGGTTCCATGAATCAGAATTTCAGAGGCCACCGCCGGTTATCAGAGCAGGCGTCCGATAGTTTGGTTTCCAGACATCCCCAGTAGAGTCCGTCTCAAAGTCGCTGTCACGTCAGTGCTAAGAAGTTTGTGGGTGTGGATCATTGGAGAACTAAGGCCTGACGTGGACAATTTATTCCTATATTGACGGGATTTCTTCAGAGGTGGGCGTCCTAACGTGGACAGTTTTATTTCCCTGGATTGGTGAGTTGTGTTAGTCCTATCGTGGGCAGATTCGGTTTCTCGAAATTAGTGGAATGGGAGGTCATGGCGTTGACAAAAGGTAATTACTCTTTGTGTTGGTGTCCTGACGTGGACAGATCAGACCAGTGTGAGTCCTTACATGGACAAGTCTTATTTCCTCAGCGGGTCGAAGACGCCTGAGTCCTGACATGGACAAATCAAGACGAGATCAGTGTCCTGACGTGGACAAATCCAAGAGATTATTATTCCGAACGTGGAGAAGTGGGTCCTAACGTGGACGATGTAGTCCTTACGCGGACATATCAAGTTAGATTCCTTACGTGGAAAAAGATAGTTCCCTTACGTGGAAATGACAGCATTCCTGACGTGGAAAGATTTGAGTCCTTACGCGGACATATCAAAAGAGGTGATTCCTTACGTGGAAAGATTGAAGTCCTTACGTGGACAGATTAAGATGGCATTCCTAACGTGGAAAAATGTAGTCCTGACGCGGACAAATCGGAAAGAAGTTGGTATTCCTTACGTGGAAAGATTAAGTCCTCACGCGGACATTATCAAGATTGCTTCCTTACGTGGAAAGAAAGAGTGCATTCCTAACGTGGAAGAGTTTAGTCCTGACATGGACAGATCCAGACGAAGTCTTATTCCTTACGTGGAAAAATGGTGATTCCTTACGTGGAAAAGAGATTGATTCCTGACGTGGAAAGAAATGGATTATTCCTGACGTGGAAGAGTTTAGTCCTTACGTGGACAGATTCAAGAAAAGTTGAGTCCTGACGTGGACAGATTCAGAACCAAAGTTGAATTCCTTACGTGGAAAGATTGGAGTCCTGACGCGGACGTTTCAAGTGGTATTGGAATCCTTACGTGGACAGATTGATATAGTTCTCCTTATGTGGAAAGAAGATTGCTTCCTGACGTGGAAAGATGAAAGGGTCAGTCCTGATGTGGACAGATGCAGAAGAAATGATTCCTAACGTGGACAGGTGTTACTCCTAACGTGGAAGAGTTTTATTCCTAACGTGGACGAATACAGACGAATTATCCCCAGCGGAGTTGCCGAGATTTTTCTAGGTTAACAGCAAATGGAGTCCTAACGTGGACAGGTTTTAGTTGGAATTTCTTCATATTGATGACAGACAGAGTCCTAACGTGGACAAGCAAGCAATCTGTTATGACAGAATCCTCTTCAGAACGATGAAGACAATCCCCAGCACAGTCGCACGAGATCAGTGGGTTGCCGTAACAGTCAGATTCAGCTGATGAATGTCGTTCCCCAAGCAGGAGCGCCATTTATTTATGCGGTTGGCAAATTTCTGGTTTCACTAGTATTCAACCGTCTTGTACCGCGAATGTCCGAAGGCTCCGGGCTCTTCACCCAATCGGGTCCAAGTCGCTTGAATAGGGGCAGCTGTTGCACCCTAAAATTTGCCCAACCTTATTCCTTGGTTTATGTTTTAATATCATTAGCATTTGCATATAGAGTCATGTACATAGACTAACCATCTGCATAGCATAAGCATAGCAAGTCATTCAACAGGGGACCAATCATTATTTTCATCTCTAGAAGCCTATCAAGAGGCTATTATCCCAATTCAATCTCATTCAAGTCATCAGGAAAGAATTTGAAAGCAAAGAGTTCAGCAGATCAAGCCTTGAGTCCATCTCCTAGCTGAGGGTATCTGAGGGTCATCAAGGAAAGTGTGAGCTGTGAGTTGAAGGCATGGAGAACATATAGACATTATGAGAGACTTAGAAAGTCATTTGGAGAAGGAGGCAAGTCATTGATGAGAGCACAAGAGCTATAAATGAAGGCAGTCAATTAGGGTTTCATCTAGGTCAACCCTAGGTCAACCCTAGGTCAATTGACTGATTTAAGGGGTATTCAAGGCTATTGGAGAGATGTGGGGTTCATCATTGGACATATAAAGAAGAATATGGAGATATGCCAAGGAGAATTCAAGAGAAATCAAGGAGAAGAGGAGTTTCTAAATTAGGGTTTCTGTGTAAAATCCCCTAGTTTAGGTCAAATTTCCAAGCAAGATAAGTCAAAATGCTAGCTTCAAATGGCTTCTTGGCCAACATGAAACTTGTAGAGGATCTCAAGACCTTTAATTTGAGTGGTGGAAAACATCAAGGAGGTTTATAGAACTCAAGTTATGGTCCTTGCAAGTTACAGGTCATCTGAGGTATCTGAAATTTTGTCTGTGAAAGTGACTTGACTTCCAAGCAATTTTTACCCCTCAAGGAGATTTCAAATGAATTCTTGGTCAACATAAGAAGTGTTCCTCATTGTCTTAGCTTTCTAGAATGGTATAGCATGCCTTCATATGATGTGTGGAACTCAACTTATGATCTTGGCAAGCAAAGGGTATTTTGGGCATTTGTGAATTACAGGTCATTTTAACCTATGTCCAAAACTCATACAAGGAGGCCTCAAATGGAAAAACTTACAACATCAAACTTGCTCCAAATGGGATTTTAAGTCTAGAAAGAAGGTCACAAATTGTTGGAAAAGCTCATAACATGAAGTTGCATGATTGGTCCAAATTTGAACTAAAATGGCTTATAATTTGAATAAAGTCAAAATGAAAAATGGTTTGGGAGATTTATAAGTCCAAATGGAGACTTCCAATATATGATTTTGAATGGAAAAGACATTCTAAAGACAATGGTTCAAGCACTTTTTTGAGTTTAGTGGAAGATTTCAAAGTTATCCTTGGTTACTTGCATTTTAAGAAACATAGCCAAAATGAATCAAAGTTGGAAGGCAAGGGAATGTGTAAGAGGGATCTAGAAGTTACCATTGAACACTATATATTCATGAAATGAAGATTGATCAAGGGTTGGACTCATTTTTTCACTAAGAATTTCCCAAATTCTCTCATTCTTTCTCTTTGCAATTTCACTTCAATCTCTCAAAATCCTCATCAATTTTCATCAACATTGATCCTTCTGCATTCAATCATCATCCTGGATCAGAATTGAATCAAAGATTTGGTGGTTAGAGTTCAATTTCGTGCACTTTCTTCAAGAACATACAAGCTGCAAATTCAGTTGTAGATCAAGATCCAAGCCATGTTTCATCCAAATATTGCAAACAGAATCAAGTACATCAAGAATGGATCAAGATTGAAGCATACAAGAGCCTGGATCCACGTGATTACTCAGCCTCCATTAAAGCTTGCTCAAGGTGCAAATCTTTCTAACTTATGCAATCTAGGGAGATTTAGGTAGTTTTACTAGTATATTTGTGCTCCATGCTGTTAGGAGGTTAGTTTAGATGAATTTGAGGCTGAATAGAGACAATTGTTAGCAGGTGCACCAAACTGTTTGGATCAAGAACTCGTGGCATAGTGCATTAGAATATTAGGTTGTTAGCGCAGGATGATAACCATTAGTCATGGAAGAGATTAGTCTAGGTTTGATGGAGAATTGTGTTGGTGAGTTGCAGAGTATGTTCATGGTAACCAGGACTTGTATCGATCGGGTTTATTGATTTGTTGAGTTTTAAAGCAATCCAAGACCATAGGCGTGTAGAGGGAGAGATGTAGAGTAATTTTCATGTTTGTAGCGTGGCGTTTCATGGCCTGGAGAGAGAGAACCGAGAGCTTGAATATTGGACGTTCATGGCATGTGCATGAGGGTTTCAGAAACCCTAGATGATCCATTGGAGAAGACACAATCTGGAGCGTCCAATTCGTGTGGACTTTTGACTCAGAGCTTAGATCCTAGGGCTCTTATTTGATTCAGACTTTGGAGGGAATTAGTCAGGTGCCCTAAACGCACCGTTTCATTAATTGAAACGGGCGGGCCTGAGTGATATTCCCACCCCCCAGTTTTAAGCCCAACTTCAATTTGAACGTGAATCCCTTCTATTTTCACCCCCTGCGTGGTTTTTTTATTTTCAACAATTCTGAAGTGGTTCTGGGCCTTAACCAAAGTGCTACGCGCACCCCCTGTTTGCTGGCCCAATGGAATATCAACTGAGTGCGCTTAATGAACAAACCCCCCTCCCTTTATTTCATTATTTTCTTTTATATTCTTTAATTCTTTTTATGCATTTCATTAATTCATAATAAATACATAAAAAATCATTTTTAACTCATTCTTTTTACATCATTTGCATTAGAATGTGTAGCAAATTTTCATTAAATAAAATTGCATTTTTATTTTTATTTCATATTTTTTCCATATTTTCTAAATAAATGTCATTTCAATAGCTTCATTTCATGCATGATTTTACTAATTTTTGTTCTATTAAATGCTTTCATATTTTTTGTTCATTCTTTTTAGGTTGTTTAGATTAGATATTGAACTTGTAGAAACAATTTAGTCCCCATTTTTAGGAATTAATTTTAGGTGCTTAATGTAGGCTTGAATAACATGGATAAAACTAGGGTTTTAGGTGATGACTTAGGAGATTTGATTCTTTTCCCTTAGGACTTAGGGATTAACTAGTTTAGTTATGGGACTATAGGGGCTATGGGTAGCTGTTAGATCCCTTAGAAAAAATCAGGATTCCCCTACTGCTATTAATACTGTCTGTATATCTGATTGACTGGTGTGGTGTGCCCTCTGGGGATTTATTGCTTGCTTGCTTGGGTATTGGGTTTGTCTGGGGACCTGGGGAAGCTGAAGACTTGAGGAGATGAAAACCATTGGAGATCCAAAGATTGAAGATCAACTTCCAGAGTTGAAGAGAAGGTTCTTGCTAGCAGATGCTGAGGAGACTAGGGTTTAGGAGCTAGGCAGAGCTCTAGGTTAGAAAGCTTGTTTCTCAAACATGGAATGCCTTGTCTGCATCCATCCTTTCTCTATGATTCAAAGTCTCTTTCAAATATCCACCTCCTTCCCTTGGAAGGATCAGTGAATATATTTGAAAGATAGAACTTTTGAGAGGAAACTTTCTGTTTAATGTTAACAGTTGATGAACCACCCTTGGTAGGTAATTAACTGTCTAACATTCATTCACTCTTGTGACTAATCCATCATCCTGGAGGGTTGAGCTTGAAGAAAAGCCATTGCTTGTAGAAGATAGATGATCAAAGCCCTTGCCTGAAGGCCATGAAGATGGAGATTGATGCTTGTTGAAGCCTGTAGCTGATTGGAGATTGCTTGGAGATGGATGTTGATTCAAAGCTGTTGTTGCTGTTTCTTTTGCTGTATTTCATTTGCTGATGTATTGTTTGGATTTCCTGGTTGTATTGTTTGCTGGTTACCCTGTTGGGTTGAAAGTGAAGCCTGTTCACTTTCGCCTATTGTTTTCTAGGTTCGAGGTTGAGTGGGACTCCCTTGCCTCGCTTGTATTGCTGCATCCATGCATTTTACTGTTTTACTATATATATCTGATATTGTCTCTGTTTCTGCCTATCCCGTAGGATCTCTGTTTCTCTCTGTGCAAGAGAGGAGCATGATAGACACTAGGTCTTAACCCATGCATGATAACATTAGGTTAGTTTGATTCCCCCCGCAACCGTAGGTTAGAGTTCTGTCTCTTTCTTTCTCAAAACAAACAGAAAAACACATAAAGATTTCAAACACAATAAAAGACACTTCTTCCGCAAAAGAATGTGAACTCATCAAAGCGTCATCTTTGTCCGCTGGGACTGGTAATCAGAAAAACCCTTTTTCAGAAGGAATAAAAACAATCAAAACAGACTTGTGTCGTACGTGGCCCGAACTACGTTTGCTCTGATCTTCCATGCTGTGTGGAAGTACGTAGGCATAGGATGCGATATCCTAGCGAGCAACCTTCCCCTCCTTTCCCGTAGGTAGGCGAACTACGTTGACTCTGATTTCTCGTTCCAGACGGGAATACGTAGGCATGAAGTGCGATACTTTGCCGAGTCATTTTTATTTTCATTTTATTTTCTTTTTAACCCTTGACCTATAGTTTAGATAGAATAACAATCCATACCCGAAAACAAGCGTGGATCCCATCGAGTACGATGGACGTGAGGGGTGCTAATACCTTCCCCTTGCGTAACCGACTCCCGAATCCAGGTTTTGGTTGCGACGACCATACCTTTCCCATGTTGTGCGAGGTTTACTCTGAGCGTTCCCTTTCCCTCCCATGGGATAAATAACGCACGGTGGCGACTCTTCTGTTCAGCCGGCGCCGATTTTCGCAGTAGCGACAGACGGTTCCAGTGAAGGAATAAGAGACGATGGAGTTCCCCTTCCGATACCGTCGACCGGAGAACAAACGGTGCTTCCTGTAAGGCCAGTACCGACACCCTCCGTACTTGGGGCTGGGTCGACGGTGATAAGACCTTATAGTAAACCAGTGTTGGAATATATTGGGCTTCCAACATCGAATCCTCAGATACTGTTAGGGGGAAGTTCGACTTCCAGACAGTTTGCTCCCCCTGGGTTTTCACAATCACCAAGAAATCCCCCATATGGGATGCCCACCACTGTAATGCAAGGGCTCCAAAGTGCACCCCCCATATTCTCAGATCATGCAATGGCTTCGCCATTACAAGGGTCAGGGTCTAGTGTGACCATGGGTCAAAATCCCCAAAGCCAGAGCTTAGGGTATTCGACGCAAGGCCCCAACTTGACCAACACCTCAGTTGTCTGTTTGAGACAGCAAATGGATGAAAGCAATTTGCAAATGGTTCAGACCTTGTCACAAATCATGGGTGAAATATTTCAACCATTAATCCAGAATACAACCTAGACCAATCAACAATTGGCGGTACAGCTGACAAGATTGGCTGAATTCATGGGGTACCCCCCTTAGCCAGAAATCAGGCTCCAATAGCTGACATCCCACGAGAAAACTTGGGAAATACGGCAGAAACTGATATAGGAAACCAAGGAAGGATGGGTCCTCCCGCAGTCGAAGTGCTTAGGGAAGAACCATTACGAAATCAGGCCCGTGTTCTGGGAGAAAGAGACCCAGGAGTGGTTATCGTGAATCGAAACCAGGACGTGGACAATGTCGTCCAACAGGTTCGACGAAATAACGTGGTCGTCGATAATAATCTAGCAGCCATGGTCGAGAGAATTATGGCCAGAAATGGTTTGAACACTAGGTTCACCAGGCCAAATTACACTTCCCCTATAGTAGATTATATCCTTCAGGTGGAGTTACCCCCTAGTACGAAAGTGCCCAAGTTTACTAAGTTTTCAGGAGATACAACGGAGTCCACTGTCGAACACGTGGCCCGTTATCTAATCGAGGCTGGAGAGATAGCGAATGATGAGAGCCTTAGAATAAAATACTTCCCAAGTTCTCTTACTAAAAATGCCTTCACTTAGTTCACAATGCTACCCCCTAATACGGTGTGCAATTGGACCCAGTTAGAACATTTATTCCATGAATAGTTCTATATGGGCTAGACTAAGATTAGCTCAAAAGAACTCGCTAGTGTGAAGCGTAAGTTTTCTGATCCAATTGAAGAATACCTTAATAGATTATGTTTGCTTAAGGTCAGATGTTTCACACAGGTCCCTGAACATGAGTTGGTCAAAATGGCCGCTGGGGGCCTCGACTGTTCCATTAGGAAGAAGTTGGACACCCAGTATCTAAGGGACATGGCCCAACTAGTTGATCGAGTTCGGCAATTGGAAAGACTCAAAGACGAAAAGGCTAAGTTTAATAAGAATAAGGAGGTAGCTTTTGTCGAATATAATGAGAATGTCGAAGGGTTGTGCGGTGATCCTGTGTACTTCGACGAAGGCAAAGTGGATCTTGCTGAACTCAAACAAGGACCACCTTACTCTTGTAAAGTACTAGCTCCCCTACGGGAGAAGAGTTGTGTCGAATCCGAAAAGAACGATAGGTTCCCAAAGAAAACATATACTTTCGACATCACAAAATATGATGAAATCTTCGATTTGTTAGTCAAAGACGGACAAATGATAGTGCCACCTGGTGCTAAAATGTCGTCCATAGAACAAAGGAAGAAAAGAGGGTTTTGTAAATACCATAATTTTCTGGGTCATAAAACATCTCAATGTCTTCTTTTCAGGGACCTTGTTCAAAATGCAATTCAGGAAGGACGTCTGAAGTTTGGAGAGAAGGCTAGCGGCCAGATGAAGGTTGACACAGACCCTTTGCGAATGCCGGATGCACATTATACAGAACCGGTGGAAGCCAACATGGTCGAAGTTACTGATGGCTGCGATTTTTTAACCAACATGGTCGAAGCTACTGATGGCTGCGATTTTTCAATCGACATGATAAAAATTACTGATAATCCCATAGATGAGGATGTGATGGCAAAAGTCACCATGAGCTTCGGACGAAAGGACTGTGTGGAAATGGCCATTGATGACCACGACCAAAGGGATGAAGGTATAAGTTCAAGTAACAAAAGCAATCTAGGTTGGGCAATAGTGACCAAAGAAACTGCTGATAACTTCGTTAGAATTGATCAGGCCACTAAAGGCGTGGAGCTAGGCCTAAGGAAGCTTAATCTAGTCGAAGAAGTTGAGATTAATATGGTAGAGATTACTCAACACGAAGATGTAGGGGATAACGAATCAAATTACCAGGGGGCACACACTAGGGAAGCGTACCCAGAGCAGGAAGAATCAATTGTTGCTTTCCTCCACCGTTGCCAAGAGAGAGGATCCAGTGTGATGCTATGTCCTCGATGCAGCGCCATTTTCGACAAAAAGGTCGCACAGAAGCTAGAGGGAACACAAAGGCTAAGACAAGATAAGGAAAAGCCCAGATTCGACCCTCGAAGTAGTCTTCAAAAGAGATCTGAGCCCCGCACAAGGCCTCCGACAAACAAACCCACTAGTTTTAAACCCAACGTTGAGGCTACTAATGGAAAGTGGACAAAGCTTAATCAGAATAGAAAGCAGGGGCAGCAGAGGTGGAAAAACTTTGAGGTGCAACAAGGATCTTCATTAAGTTATCGAAAGGAGTTCCCGTCTTCAAAAGCTGCCCATGTATCTGAAAACTATAAAGGAAAGAATCTCATGTCTCGATCACAATGGAGACGGGAACAGCGTAAGAGAAAAGCACTCAGGGAAAGTTCACAAAGGGACCAGCCAGAATCCAGTACCAACGTTCCTGTCAAAAATGAAGAAGGACAAATAAAAGTATTTGGGAAGACACATGTAAGGCGTAAATTATTTCTGGCACAGGTCGAAGAGCAGAGAAAACCGGTTGGGGTCGATGACGAAATGACTGATAATTTTGATTCAGACTCTGACGATACTCTGGATATTTTAGTTAATGTAGTATCAGTGATGCCTAGGGAGTTTGACAGAATATCCGTGGTCGAAAATCTGGACACCTACACGGACTGGGAGATGGCGGCTCATAAGCCTGTGTGTTACTACGTGATGAATAATGGCTGCGTCGAAGAGCAAAACGCATTCTCCGAACGGCCCACGGAGGCGATGAAGAATCATCTGAAACCTATTTATATTATGGCAAAAGTGGAGAAAGTCCCAGTTAATAAAATTTTGGTGGATTGTGGCGCCATAGTGAATCTAATGCCACATTTTCTGTTGAATAAGATTGGAAAATATGAGACCGATACAAAACCACACAACATGGTATTGTCAAACTATGAAGGCAAAGTGGATTCGACCATGGGAGTCATACAAGTGAATGTCACAGTTGGAACCATTACTCGCCCAGTTGTCTTCATGGTGGTAGAAACCACTACCAACTATAACCTACTGCTTGGAAGAGAATGGATTCATGGAGTGGGGGCGGTGTCATCTTCAATGCATCAAAGGATCGTCATCTGGAGACCAGATGGCATTGTCGAAAACATTGAAGCAGATCAAGGATATTTTAAGGCACCCATAAACCATGTTGATCGAAGGCAATTTGACAAACATTTAGCCAGCATAGGCCCCTGCGTACCTGCAGATTTCGAATTTGTACCAAACGATGAAGTGTATTGCTCACTTTATCTACATCCCGTCGACGGTTTCCGCTGGGATAAGGAAGTGCCAGGTGAGAGGCTCCCATACCTTGGCACATTTCCTATAGACCACACTGGATGGGGAAGTGAATTTAGTGATGATGACTGAAGCCATAGCGCTTCAAAGGATTTCGGCCTACGTGACCGAAACTAAACTACAAACCCCTAGAGGCTGCCAATAACAAAATGGCTGAGAAAGCCAATGAAGAATCTGAACAAATAGGCTCAGGTGGGCATTTTGACCCTGAGCCTCCTGACAAAATTCAGTGTGAAGGTCAAAGGCTCGACGCCATTTATGACAATGAGCCTCTGGGTTTCGAGAAAGATCCCTTGGCCAACAATGTTAAAATGCTGGCGCAAGATCCATTAAAGGAAGTGGATCTGGGAGATGGAATAATCAAGAGGCCGACGTATATCAGTGCCAACCTCGACCCCCAACTCAGGGTCGAGACCATTCAGTTGCTGCGAGAGTACAGGATTGTTTTGCTTGGGATTATGACGAAATGCCCGGTCTAAAGAGAGATTTAGTCGAGCATAGATTGTCAATCAAGCCTGGCAAAAGGCCAGTCAAACAGAGCCCAAGACGTTTCGCTCCTGAAATCCTCTCAAAAATAAAGGAAGAAATCGAAAGACTCCTTCGATGCAAGTTCATCCGTACGACCAGGAAGAAATCGAAAGACTCCTTAATGACCGGTACAATATTTTCCAGGCATTCGACATACCTGGTCGTACGGATGAACTTGCATCGAAGGAGATTGGTAGAGTTTGGTGATGATTTACCTAAGTGCACCATTTCTTTAGGGCTTCGGTTTAGACTTGTTCTTGGATAAAAATGAAAGTGGAATGTAGATTCATGACCAGCGTGAGGAGAGGGAGAGATTAGTATAATCTTTGTTAAGTTTCGTGAGGGTGGAGTTCATGTCACTGTTCCCTTGGCTTGAGGTTGAAGACGACCGGAGCAAGTCCGACCGCCGTTCGCCTCCGTCTGGTTCAGACTTCCCCCTTCCCCCAGTTTGAATCTGGACCATGAGATGCTTTTGACTCCCTTGACTAAGTAAGATGATCCAACACATGTGAATGGAAGTCAGCTAGGCTGACGTTTGACCAGGTGAGGTGGCGTAATGAGAGTTGTTAGATTAGCTTACTTCCTGAGTGAGTGGTGTAGATTAAGACCCACGATGGGGTGTAGTCAACTGAGGCGCATACAATCTCCAGTAAAACGCACCGTTTTACTTAAACTTCCCAGTGTCTGCGTGGCAAACCTAGAGCGCTTGGATCTGTTGACCGGTCTTGTGATCTGATGGTCACGTTATTTTCTTGCATTTTAATTCATTTTCTTATTTTTTTTTAATGCATTGATTTGTTTTAATTCAAGAAAAATAGGAATAATTGCTAGAAAATTATGGAAAAAATCACGAATGATTCTTGCCATGCCCTTTATTTTTGTGTGCAATTTAATTGAATTTTTGGTTGATTTTCCATTTAATATCATTTTTTCCATTTTAATTAGATGATTAATAATGTCAAAAATGCATGATTGGCTTTCTAATTTTTGTACTAGATCATGGTTTTGATTTAGGATCTGAATTTTTGCATGATTGCTCTAGACATCTTAGGTGACCCTTAGATATTTTTCTTGGATTTTTAGGGTTCCATCTTGATAGGTTTTGAATGAATTCTTTAGGACCATCCCTACTTGAACTTCCTATCTCATACCTTTAGGTTGATCCTTTAGTTAGTGCCCTTAAACTTAGAGTTAGGCTCTGAAATTTTTACCATAAGTTTGTGACATCCTTAGGAGACCCTAGGATTTTTGGTAGAATATTTAGGGATGATTTTCTATTTTAATTAGATTTTACATCATGATTGTTTTTAGGTGGATCCTAGTTTAGCTTACCTCATAGTTTAGCTTCTAAGGTGAACTTTGGCTAACTTTAAGCTTCAAATTCCTTCTTGATAGAATAAAGCTTAGGTTAACACCTATGTAGAACAATTTCCAAGCCTTGATAGAGCTTCTAAATTCATTTAGATGGTTAATCTTTAGAACTAATCATTAGGGTTTCCATTAAAACCTTTAGGAGGATGATTCCCCTTCTAACTTTGCTTTGCATTGCTCATAATCATCCATGATTGGTTGAGTGTCATGATGGATACCTTTGGTATACATCATGCTTCCCATGATTCAATTCATCCATGATTGGTTGAGTGTCATGGTGGATACCTTTGGTATACACCATGCTTCCCATCATTTCTCAAATCAAATGAATTTGGTTGAGTGCCTTGGTGAATTCCTTAGGTTTTCACCATGCCTCCCATCATCTAAAATCTTTTCTTTGTCCTATTGACATAGGACCCCTCTTGGGAAAGCTTGGCCTTCCTTAAGAAGTGCTCTGTGCATTACTCAAGAGGTGGAGCCTTTGATGGACTCTTGTGCTGATGTACATTAAGTTTGAAACCTTAGATTGACATCTATGTTCTTTACCCATCTTTCTTTGTCCTATTGACATAGGATCCCTCTTGGGAGAGTTTGTCCTTCCTTAGGAAGTGCTCTGTGTATTCCTCAAGAGGTGGAGCCTCTGATGGACTCTTGTGTTGATGCACATTAATCAAGTGTTTTAGATTGACATCTAGGTTCATTCCATAAATCATTCTTTGTCCTATTGACATAGGATCCCTCTTGGGAGAGTCTGGCCTTCCTTAGGAAGTGCTCTGTGCATTCCTCAAGAGGTGGAGCCTCTGATGGACTCCTGTGCTGATGCACATTGAGCTAACACCTTAGATTGACATCTAGGATCTACCCCGATTCCTTTATCTGTCCTATTGACATAGGATCCCTCTTGGGAGAGCCTGGCCTTCCTTAGGAAGTGCTCTGTGCATTCCTTAAGAGGTTGAGCCTCTGATGGACTCATGTGTTGACACACATCAACTGGATGTGGCCTTGGGATGACTTCCTTGTTGCTCTTCCAGTTCACCTCTTCTTTCCTGATGGGTTGTGGTGTGGTTGTTTGTTTGCATGTTGCTTGATGCATTAGGATAGTCTCATGTATAGAATATTCTAGGCTTAGGTGCATGATTGCATTGAAAGGTTGAGTTGATCTCCCTTTGCTTGTTTGCATTGAAGGTTGAGGAGATCCTCCCTTGCTTATGTGTTCTTTTTCTTCTGTGCTTGCCTTGTTTGCATTAGAAGTTGAGGTTTCCTCCTTCTGCTTGTGCTGATGCATAGCATATTTACATGTCTTTATCTCAGTAGCTTGATAGCCTTGTACTCATCTGCTTAATGATTTTTGCTGGTGTTTACCTTTGACATGTTCCCTTAGGGCTCTCACTTCCCTAGGAAAGTGATGATAGAACTTTAGGTTGAAACCTTTGCATGATAACATTAGAATAGATTCCCCTTTCAAACTCGACAATAGGATGAATCCATTGCATGACAACAGTAGGATGCTTGATAGTTTCCCCTGTAGAGTCCTTTCTTCTTCTCATCTTCATACAAATTAAAACACATTAATAAAGGTTAATGGATACTATACATTACGAGTCTTAAGCTACTTAGGAAATGATTGTTGAAGGGTCACTCTTCAACAGTCAGGATGTTTAGTCTGGCACCCTTAGGGTGGCATGCGACGCATTCACTCCTAAGTCATAGTCTCTAGTGCAGTACGAACTACAAACATCCATAAAAACACTTCTTTCGTAAAAAAAACAAAAACAAATATCAAACCTCTTTTTGCCCCGTGGGCCCGTAATTCGAGGAAAACCTTTTCTGATGAAAAGAGTGTTGTTAAACTTCCGTTCTACCGCAAACAGGCATTGTCCCTAACTGCTGGAACTGTTGTTTAACTTTACTCGGGAAAAACAGATGAATCAACCTGTGTTTCGTTATCCCGAATTATGTTCGCTCTGATTTCTCTGATGAGAATATGTAGGCACAAGACGCGATGTCTTGGCGAGCAACCTTCCCCCTTTACTTGTAGTTAGCCGAACTACATTGACTCTGATTTCTCGTTCTCTGACGAGAATACGTAGGCACGGAGCGCGATGCTTTGTCGAGTCATTTTTTCTTTTCTTTTGAACCAGCCTTGATAGGTAGATAGATAAACAACCCGTTAGATAAACAAACAAGTGTGGATCCCGTTGAATACAACGGACGTGAGGGGTGCTAATACCTTCCCCTTGCGTAACCGACTCCCGAACCCAGACTTGGTTGCAATGACCTTGTCTTATACCTTTTCGCTAGGTTTGTTCTGATCATTTCCTTTCCCTCCTATGGGATAAATAACGAAAGGTGGCGACTCTTCTGTTTTGCCGGCACCTTTTTCGCAGTAGCGACAACATGAAATAGTGTGTTGTAATTTACCATTGTACAAATTACTCTTAGAATTACTCCAAGTATTCGAGCGTAGAGAAAGCGAGTATTACAGAGAATGTACGTGATGTAAACACACCATATTTTATCTTAATGAAATTTACTTTACTTGCTTTAAACTTTACAAAGTCTTTTTATTTTCTTTGCACCCCTCTTCCTTTTTTTCTTTCTTCCTTCTTTCTCTATGCAATTCCTTTCTCTTCGTCCTTAATCTAACCTTTCTTCTCCAAACAAACTTCTTTCTCTTCTTTATTAAGAGCTTTATCTTTTAATTTGTCCTGTAGTCGAACAAATGTTCTTTAGATTCTTTTACCCCAATATTGCTTAAGTGTGAAACTTAGATAGATTTCCAAAGAAAAAACATTTTAGCACATGTCCTAGGATCAATCTGATCGATCATGTGAGTCACCAAAGTTAGATTTGGAAGACCAGCGGTTGTTTTCCGATTTCTAAGGGAAACAGCTCAATAAATGTCCAACAAAGAAGTTAAAGGAAGTAGTTCCTATTGAGAAATGGACTGGAAGAAAGAAAAGTGTGAATCACTTCAAGGTGTTTTATTATGTATGTTACAAACATACATCAAATGCTACTAGAAGAAAATTGGATGGCAGAAGCAAAGTAATGTTGCTTATAGGTTACCATTGTACAGGTGTGTATAAGCTCTATTTCCTAGTCATCAACAAAGTTGAAGTCAATAGAGATGTCAGAGTGAAAGAATAAAAAATATGGGATTGGAACAAGTCTAATCCAACTCTAGTGTAGTGTCAATACTAGAGTTTGATTCTGCCTTTGAAGGAGATTATGCCTCTAAAGGAGAATTTGTCTTTGAAGGTGACTCTGACTCTGAAGGTGAGTTTGACTCTGAAATTGACTTTGACTCTAAAGGAAAGTCTGACTCTAAATGTGAGTTTGACCCTGAAGGTGACTCTTACTTTGAAGTAGAGTTTGATTCTGAAGGTGATCCAACCTTTGAAGTTGATCCTGCCTCTGAAGGTGGAGACTCTAAAGGTGGACATGCTTTTGAATGTGAACTTGTGTAGTTTCAGAGATCACAGAGAATTAGACAAATACCAAGGAGACTTACAGACTTCGAGTTACTGCATGATAGTGAGATTGAATATAAAGGGGAAGTCATATAGTGTGTCATGATGGTGGATTCTAAACTTGACAGCATCGATTAATCACTCAAGAAGAAGGTGTGGGTTAACGCCGTGAGAGAAGAACTTGAGGCAATTGAAAGAAACAAGACATGAAAAGTGATTGCTCTACCTAAGAACAAGAAAGCCATCACTGTGAGATGGGTTTTCAAGATACAACTGAAGCCAAATGATTCAGTTGCCAAGCATAAAGCAAGGTTAGTAGCTAGAGGATTCCTACAAAATTCTGGTTTAAATTACTTTGAAGTGTTTGCACCTGTAGTTAGACATGAAACCATAAGATTGGTTATTGTTATAGCTGCAAATAGGAATTAGCCTCTGATGCATATAGATATGAAATCAACTTTTTTAAATGGTTCATTGCAAGAAGAAGTTTATATGTTACAACCTCCTAAATTTGTGGTAGAGAACAAAGAAGGGATGGTGTACAAGCTGTGTAAAGCCTTGTACGAGCTAAAATAAGCTCTAAGGGCTTGAAATCTGAAAATGGATTCATTTTTCAAGCATATGTGATTCAAAAAATGTCAAATGAAATATGGTGTGTATGTGCAGCATACTTCTAATGGCAATGTGATTTTGGTGTGTCTTTATATAGATGACATACTTTTGACACGGAGTTGCACTTCTGAGATAAACAAGTTCAAAAATGTGTTGATGAATGCATTTGATATGAATGACCTTGGAAACATGGTATATTTTCTAGGGATGGAGATTATATACTCTGATAAGGGAATCATTGTGCACCAACTGAAGTATGAGCTTGAGTTACTGAAGAGATTTAAGATGATGAATTGTAAGTCGACAATCACACCTGTTGAGACAAACCATAAGATGGATTCTGATATTGATGGCGAGGATGTAGATACTACAATCTTCAAACAGTTGGTTGACTCTCTAAGATATTTGTTTAATACCAGGACTGGCATATGTTATGCAGTTGGAATGGTAAGTAGGTTTATGAGCAAGCCAAAGTGGTCACATTACCAAGCTACAATCAGGATTCTAAGATATGTAAAAGGAACTCTGAGGCATGAAATTTTGTTTCCATCTGGAGTGTCAGATGATGTTAAGGTGATATGGTATTCAAACTAAAACTAGTGTGGGAACATAGTAGACAAAAAAAGTACTACAAGCTACATGTGTATGTATCTAGGAGCTCTCATTTCATGGTGCTCCAAGAAGCAACCAGTGGTTGCACTGTCAACTTGTGAAGCAGAATACATAATTGGTGCTTTGTCAACGTATCAGGTTGTTTAGCTTATGAATTTGTTGCAGGAACTGAAGTTCAAGGTGAGCAAACCTATCAAGTTGATGATAAACAACAAATCAGCCATAAGTTTTGCCAAGAATCTAGTGTTGGATGGAAGAAGCAAGCACGTTGATACTAAGTATCATTTTCTGCGTAATCAAGTTCAGAATGGAATGCTTGAGGTTTTGGCCAAGAAAATCAAAACTGAACATTTAATCAATTTAAAGGATGAAATTGGTGTTGATTTTTAATCTTGAATATGAATTAAGGGATGGTGGTAAATGTATTCAAATTCAAGTTATTTAATTTGCATTTGAGTTTCATTTAGTTTTCATTTCATTTGAGTTTGAGTGTATATAAGTTGAAGCTTGATTCAGTTAGTAATAATGTATACACATTTGAGAAGATGAGATTGAAAAATTAGTTACAAGTAAGTTACAGTTCTTTGACACATCTCGCTAGATCCAAGTCTCTTATTTTTCTTTCTTTTACCTTAGCAACTCTATATATAAAATATTATCCCTCATTGATTTCTAAGATCGGGTAAAACTTATCAAAAATTAAATTTGTTGAATATTAGCACAAAATCAAAACAGATTCTGTCATACAGCTCATTATGGTTGGATTTAAATTGTGATTAAATAGAAATTAATTGTATTATTATATTCTTACCTTATTTAGGATTAGCATTTATAGGGAGAATAATTACCCCTATTTCCTAGTGTAATTTATATTCTATAAATACCTCATATGTACTGTGTTACAGAATATACAAAATAGAAAAAACATATTTCTATATGGTATCAGTAGCAACAAGAATCCTTTAGGTTTTTTTGGTTTTTGCTTCCGCTCTGTTTATCTTTTTTTTACATCCCACAATGTCTGATACCGAGTCCTCACTTTCACCCAAACATTCCTCACCCGAACCTAAATTAGTTCGGACGTACTATGAAAACCACCCTGTTCAGATCACAACAATTCGGCTGAACGGTGTTAATTATCTTCGATGGTCGCAATCCGTTCGTATGTATCTCAGGGGGAGAGGAAAGATTGGCTACATCACTGGCAACAAAAAACAACCAGACAAGGCAGGTGCAGATTATGATACATGGGATGCTGAAAACTCCATGGTCATGACATGGTTAGTCAACTCCATGGATGAAGAGATAGGTGCAAATTATCTTTGTTATGATACTGCAAAAGAACTTTGGGAAGGTGTCTCCCAAATGTACTCTGATTTGGAAAATCAATCCCAAATCTATGAATTAACTCTCAAATTAGGAGAAATTCGGCAAGGTGAAGATTCAATCACCAAATACTTCAATTGTCTCAAACGTATTTGGCAAGATTTGGACCTTTTCAATGAGTATGGGTGGAAATCACCTGCCGATAGAAAACATTACAAGAAGATGGTGGATGTTAGTCGTGTTTTCAAGTTCCTTGCAGGTCTAAATGTTGATTTTGATGAGGTTCGTGGCCGAATTCTAGGCAGAAATCCTATCCCTCCAATTGGTGAAGTCTTTTAAGAAGTACGTCGCGAAGAGAGTCGTCGGCAAGTGATGCTTGGCAAAAATACAGCAGCTGTCCCTCCACCAGTTGAAGGATCTGCCTTGGCAATTCCCCATGTCAATCGTAAACCACTTCATAAATCATTTTGCAATTTGTTTTACATGTTCCTAAATTCGCTTGTAATCTTATATATGTTCATAAATTGTCTAAGGACACTAATTATTCTGTTCTTTTTCGTCCTTCTACTTGTGTTTTTCAGGACCAGAACTCGGGGAAGACGATTGGAACTGCTAGAGAGATGAATGGATTGTACTACCTTGATGGAATTCAGTTTGGCAAAAAGCATTTTTTTGGTTCAAACAGTACAAACTCATCTCCTGTTTCAGATCAAATTATATTATGGCATAAAAGATTAGGTCACCCTAGTTTTGCATATCTTAAGCATTTGTTTCCTATTTTTTCCAAAGAAATAAATTCCTCACAATTTCATTGTGAAACTTGTCACTTAGCTAAAGATCATCGTGTGTCTTTTAAATCAAAAGTCTATTCTGCTTCCAAACCTTTTTATTTAATTCACAGTGATGTTTGGAGTCCTTCAAAAACTAAAACTATGTCTGGAAAAAAATGGTTTGTAACATTTATTGATGATCATACACGGTTGTGTTGGGTTTATCTCATGGAGAAAAAAATCAGAAGTTGAACAAAGATTTCAAGATTTTTTTAACATGATTAACAATCAATTTCAAACTAAGATTGGCATTCTAAGGTCTGACAATGGCACTGAATATTTCAACAAATATTTAAGTACATTCCTTGTAACTAAAGGGATAATTCATCAATCCACTTGTCGCAATACTCCGCAACAAAATGGTATTGCTGAAAGAAAAAATAGACATCTTCTCGAAGTTACTAGAGCTATTATGTTTTCTATGAATGTACCTAAGTATCTTTGGGGAAATGCTTTATTAACTGCTTGTCACCTCATCAATCGAATGCCATCTCGGGTGTTACAATATGAAAGTCCTGTACAAGTGTTACAAAACAATTTTCCTACATCTCGTATTATTACGGATCTTCCCCTAAAAATTTTTGGTTGTCTCTGTTATGTTTACATCCCCAATGTTTTTCGTTCTAAGTTGGATCCTAAAGCCGAAAAATGTGTTTTTCTTGGCTATACTTCCAATAAAAAGGGATACAAATGTTTTAACCCAGTTATAAAGAAATTTTTTGAAAGCATGGATGTTCACTTTGTTGAAAATCAACCTTTTTTAAAAAATTCTCTTCAAAGGGAGAGTCAATGTAATAATAAAGAAGATAATTTTTGGAAAACTTTGCCTGCTCTAGATGATATTGTGACTACAAATCACCCAAATGCTAAGATAATAGAATCTAAAACAGGGGGAGAAACACTGATTAAGGATGATAATCCTGAACTTAAAGTGTATGTTCGAAAAAAATTCCACAAAGGTGGTGCAAACCCTATTGTCTCTCCAGTAGAAATCCAATCTGATTTACCAAGTGAAGGTCCTACAGATAATTTGTCTTCTAGTTCTTCATCTGGTAATCCTTCTTACTCATCCAATGATTTATCTGATTTGTCTTTTCCTGATATTAATCTTCCAATTTCTGTGAGAAAAAATATTCCTGACCTCGATGTCCCAATTGCTGAGAGGAAAGGTTCTCGTATGTGCACTAAACATCCTATGTCTAATTACTTGTCATATGACAAACTATCACACACCCACAAGGCATATATGTCTAGGATTTCTAATTTGTTTGTGCCCAGAACTATTCAGGAAGCATTAAGTGATCCGAATTGGAAATTAGCAGTGAAAGAAGAGATGGATGCTCTAAACAAAAATAACACTTGGAGTATCACTGATCTACCACAAGATAAAAAGGCAGTAGGGTGTAAGTGGGTTTTTACAGTGAAATGCGAGGCTGATGGAAGTGTGGAAAGATACAAAGCGAGATTAGTAGCAAAAGGATTTACTCAAACTCATGGTATTGATTACCAAGAGACTTTTGCCCCGGTTGCTAAGATCAATTCTATCAGAATTCTTCTTTCTCTTGCAGTAAATTTCAACTGGACACTATATCAATATGATGTTAAAAATGCCTTCTAGAATGGTGAATTACATGAAGAAGTATATATGAGTTTACCTCATGGATTTGAAAAAAATCTTGGAAGAAACAAAGTATGCAATTTGAGAAAATCCTTATATGGATTGAAACAATCGCCAAGGGCCTGGTTTGAGAGATTTGGAAGTGTTGTTAAGAGACATGACTTCACCCAAAGTCAAGCAGATCACACTATGTTCTTTAAACACTCATCTGAAGGTAAGATTGTTATCTTAATAGTGTATGTTGATGACATCATTATTACAGGAGATGACGTCAAAGCAATTAGTGATCTAAAGAGAAGACTTGAGGCTGAGTTCGATATCAAGGATCTTGGAAAGTTAAAATACTTTCTTGGGATGGAGTTCACAAGATCTAAAGAAGGGATTTTTCTCAACCAGCGCAAGTACATACTCGATTTACTTGCAGAAACAGGGATGACAGGGTGTAAAGCAGTAGAAACACCAATGGACCCCAATGTGAAACTAAAGTCAGTTGCTGAAGATGAAATAATAGATAAAGAACGTTATCAACGATTGGCTGGAAGACTAATTTATTTGTCACATACAAGGCCAGATATAGCCTTTGTAGTGAGTGTAATAAGCCAATTTATGCATGCACCAGGTGCAACCCACTTTGAAGCTATTTTCAGAATATTAAGATATTTAAAAGGTACTCCGGGAAAGGGGCTGATATTCAGAAATAGAGGACATATACAGGTTGAAGCCTATACAGATGTTGATTGGGCAGGTAATATAAATGATAGAAGGTCTACCTCAAGATATTGTACTTTTGTTGGTGGAAATCTAGTTACATGGAGGAGCAAAAAACAAAATGTTGTAGCCAGGAGCAGTGCAGAAGCTGAATTTCGATCTGTGGCCCATGGTTTTTGTGAAGTATTATGGATCAAAAAGTTCATGGAAGAATTGAAGTTTTTTGGCCCAACTCCAATTAAAGTTTACTGCGATAATAAGGTTGTTATTTCTATTGCCCATAATCATGTCCTACATGACAGGACAAAGCATGTTGAAGTGGATAAGCATTTCATCAAAGAAAAAATTGACAGCAGTGAGATTTGTATGTCCTACGTACCCACCAAAAGTCAAGTAGCAGATGTTCTCACAAAGAGTCTTCCAAAGAAACTGTTTGATAACATGGTGTGCAAGCTTGCTATGAACGATATATTCATGCCAGCTTGAGGGGGAGTGTTGAATATTAGCACAAAATCAAAACAGATTCTGTCATACAGCTCATTATGGCTGAATTTAAATTGTGATTAAATAAAAATTAACTGCATTATTATATTCTTACCTTATTTAAGATTAGCATTTATAGGGAGAATAGTTACCCATATTTCCTAGTGTAATTTATATTCTATAAATACCTCATATTTACTGTGTTACAGAATATACAAAATGAAAAAAGCATATTTCTATAAAAAAAATTCTTGGTTTACCACCTTCTTAGTCTCTTTCTTAGCTTTCTTTCTTATCATAGTTTCAATGTTTTCTCAACATCTTTTTTTGCTACTTTTCTAATTCCACTTCTTTATGTCTATCAGAAACCTCCTCCAAGATTTTGGGTTAAAAATCTTTTAATTTTAACTCTTAAAATGTCATCATTTGATTTATGGAGTTATGTGTGGCTTCTTCTCTTTACTCTTTACTTGACTCTTACATTCATAATCAATAATCTATATTGAATAGTCCGACTCTCTCTAGCTATAACTTTACAGTCCAAATAAATCTTTCTATTTAATTTGTTAATAAAAAAGATATTTATTTAAGGATATCCCGCCCTCACTCTATCCTAAATCACGTATTAACTATAGGAAACTCAAAAGCCAACAAAAAATATACAAAGAATCTATCCTCTAAATTTATCTCACTGAGGCCACACCTCATGTAATCTCATAAAACCTCTTGATTAGCTCCTTACACACTCATTTAGATTCCCTCCTAAAAAAAAAGTCTTATGATATATTCTAAAATAAGAATTATAATTCTTCCAAAACCTTTACTTTAAGGTGTTCTGTTCTGTTCTGCTAAAGCAATCTAAGGTGCTACCTAAACACTAATAACATTAAGGTCTCTTGTTTTACTACATGTTTTATGATTTTTATTTGATCTCATACCCTATTTACATCCACAACATCCTTTGTCTAGACCTTGTCAAATATAATTCTCTCCTCATTCTCAATCTACCTTTGTTCGTGTACCAAAACTTCAATTTTGAGTTGTTTAATTCTTTCACTTTTTTCACCCGCCTATTTGGTTTTTTCATAAACACATAAAATCCATCTTCCTCTTGACCATAATTCTACTATTTTCATAGATGTTTCTCTAAGGATGTCTATATTCCATATTCCGAAATTAGTCATACTCTCGTGAACAAAGTTCTTTATCAACAAACATTTGTGGAAATGTGAGAACATGTGCTTATTTTCACTACATTCGGGCAGCAATACAATGAGCTTTATTCATTTGACATTGTATTCGAGCTATATAACATCTTGTTTCTAGATAACAACCTAGCATTCAATTTATGCATTCGATCATGTCACAGAGATTCAACAAAATTTTATGTTGATTGCCAATTCTTCAACGCAACCTTTGGTCGAAAGAGGCCAATACTAAAACTAACATAAGTCGGATTGAAAGAGGTCTATAATAATCGGACATAGAACCAGCTATGCATAGTAAAACTAACAAAGATTATTTGAATCAAAAATACAATTATTCTGACATCTTAAAAAAAAAAAATTGAACCAGATCATTTTAACCCAACAAAAAATGGTAATAAAATTGGCAATATCATCCTAGAACTGCTTCTACAGGTTCAAAGATATCCTAGCTCGAGATGCTCTTGTACAAAACATTCAGAACCTTAATTTACAAACTAAATTATTGTGTATGACCAAAGCTCAAAAAAGCAATGCTAAAAAAAACATTGACATTAACACTAACATAGCTTACCATGGTTCTCTATATCGCGATAAGAGTGCTTCCGGCTTCCAATTTCAGACACGCAAGTGAATAAGAGTGCTTCCAGCTTCCAATTTCAGACACACGCAAGTGCCGCGACCAACAATGCAAAGGACTAATAATTATCTCCTTTTCAAGGTCTGGGAACCGGGATGGAGTGCAGCTATTACAACACCGTCAGTATTCTTCTGCATTTCAGATTAGTGAGCAAAACATAACTTCGTGGTACACTAAAACACCGTCAGTATTCTTCTGCATTTCAGATTAGTGAGAAAAACATAACTTCGTGGTACACCAAAACACCGTCAGTATTCTTCTGCGTTTCAGATTAGTGAGCAAAACATAACTTTCTGGTACACCAAAACACGCCATTGATATCATTGTGCATTTTCCGATATGACTTCATCACGGTTGTGTGGAAGAGTGAAATCCAGAACCTCCTCAATATCATCTGCAGGCTAATAAGAGAAATACACAAATAACACCTATACCAAAATTTAATCATAATGAAAATGTCATACACATCCAACACCAACGCTTACCTGCCATAGTTCCAATAGCTGCCAAAACAGATAACCAACAATCATAACCAAGCAAAACAGCTTCCCCGCCCACGCTCCACATACGAGGTATCTAAAGAAAAGAGAAAATCAGCAATGGTAGAAATAGCACCTCATCCACCTACTACTTGTTTTACAGGCCTATCAATAACACTCTACGGCATGTTGTCATTGTGTCCATATTGAACCTATGATGTTTAGTGTACCGTGAGAGACGCTCTAGTAGATTTTGATTGGAACACTTCAAAGCACGGTCATACACAATTTCAGTTCTTTTGGCAACATCTTTCCAGTCGTAGAGCTCCCTCATCTACAGAGAACACGTAAACAAAAAAGAACTAGTTTACCCACCAAATGTGTTAGAAAAGAAGATTTCGACAATAAACTCACTCGATTATGCATATCTTGTGGATCAATTTTTGGCAGCATATATATGGCCTTTTGTATTGCATACACCATATCACTCGGATCAGGTTCTGCTAAAACAACCATGTCATCTGGCAAAACCTATATAGCAAAGAATTGCATCTATATCAAGCCTCTAAGGACAGCGATCCAAAACTGTTGAATTGGAAAGAAACCGAACAGACATAAAAGCAAAACCTGTCGGACTACCTACCTCAGGAACTCCACCAACACGCGTGCTGACTGTTAACAATCCACAGCTGGCCGCCTCTAATATAGCTATGCAAAAAGCTTCTGTTAAGGAACTGAAACAATACAAATGTTATTGATGACTAAAACTAGATGCGCACCATAACTGGCGGTGACGTAAGAACCCCAACATCCCATATCATTAAACTAAACTCAAACTTCTAGAACTGCCTATCTTTCATAATTAAGCAGAAGAATTTTAAACTCGCTGTTGCAAAGCTTTAAAAAGAGCAGAGGAATTTGATAAAGGTGCTGAACCTATTTAAGAAGATATGCCCACTTATTAGAACAGATCGGACTTGTGCATGTGGCACAGCTCCCAACATTTCTACTCGATCTTGTAGAGAATGTTTTTCTCTCATCTCTTCCAACCGCACACGCTTAGCTCCATCCCCTCCAACAATGAAACGAACCTTCAAAAGGATATAAAAATTATGCCTTTGAAGATATAAAATTAGAAGCAAATTACTCCAATCCATTCCTGGAGCATTAAGTATTTCTATATGTCCAGTTTTAATACGATTCAACGCCAAAGACAGTACTGTCTTTAAACAGATATACAATTTACATCATATCCTGAGTTATATTTGACGAATACAAACTAAGTTTTACATGACATCAAAGATTGTGAAGATATACATTACTTTCAGTAAATGTACAGAGTAAGCTCCCTGTACAAAATTGGTGAAAGGTTTAGTAATGTGTCCACTGGCCAAAGTACCCCATATTTAAAAAGCCACTAATGATCAATATACTAATGTTCCAAATGCAACCCCATGTAACTATGCCAATTTTAAATTTTCCCCTTTAGGATTGGGAGTGGAATTGGAGTAGGATAGATGCTTCTCTATCTATTGAAGCATCCGTTGTAGAATTGGATGACCTCTTATGCATGTTCGAGTTGACTGATGAAAAAATCACTGCCAACAAACAATAAATGACAATGACTGACCACAACTAATCCTTTTATAAGGTTGCTTAGTGTGCTATATAGCTCTTCATCATGAAAGTAGGACCATCTTGGTAAAATCCTTGTCTTTTTTCTTGAAAATTGTCTTGAATTAGTCTCCTATATGAAACAAGGCAATTCCTATTTCCCTCAAATTTGTTCAAGTAATTCTCCAATTATCATCACAAAGAATACATGGAATGAGCTCATCAAGGCATGTTGTGGGTTAACAAAATCTGTTCTAATTAATAAAAGCTGCTCTGAAATGCCATCAAATAAGTGATTGATGAAAGTTTTAGTAAAACTTTGAATACCTAAAATTATAAAAACATAAACTATTTAACAGATAGCACAAAACTGCCCATAGGCCACTTACGAAAAGCACCTTTTACTTGCATAGAGCATCACGGAAAGCACCATAAAGAAATCGCACCAAACATAAACTTTGCAGCTATATGCATCATTATGAAAAGTCATAACATTCCCAAATGGGATATGTCGTAGTTATGCAAGACAAACAAACAATGCTTTTCTTAACTCACATTGGGATGTAATCGACATACTTCTGGGATGACTTCCACAAGCAAATCAACCCCCTTCCGATAAACCAATCGGCTGATAACAACAATAACAATTTCTTTCAATGTTCTTGAACGGCCCACTGCTGGCGTGAACATGGAAGTATCAACAGCATTAGGTATCACAAAAACTTTCTCTGGCGGCAAACCTGACCTCAACACAGTGTTTTCCTTGCTTGTATGAGAAACACATATGGCTTGAGTCACATCTGCCAAGGTAAACTGCAACACCTTATTCATGTGGATGCTTCCAATATCAGCAAAACCATACAGCGAATGATCGGTAAACACAACCTTGTATCCCATGGTTCTTGCATGCATGAGAGATTCATGACAAAATGTTGAAAAGGCTTGGTGGCCGTGCACCACTGTGATCCTTTCTCGTATAAGAATAGTTCTTATAATCGGTAATAACCCATATATGGTCGGGAACGTATTCTGCATAACAAAAGGTCTCCATGGAACATAGTATACTTTCAGACCTCCAGTCATATATCTAACCCCGGATCGATTTCCATACGCATGAGTTGCAATCACCACCTGAATTATTTCATTGAATTTCACATTATTACAAACAAACTCACCATAACTAACAATAACTGGGATTGACCCTCTTGAATTAGTTGGTCGCAAGACCAGATACCAAGCTTAAAAAAAGGACTTATAAAAATAAGCTGTTCCAAACCCTAATAAGTCAAAAAAAAATACTACAAAACCTAATAAGTTAGTTAATTATACCGTTAGAGATATATTTACCCTAATTAGCAACATATGTTTAGAAAAGAGCAAGGAATCAAAAATGTTAAGATAACAATAATTAAGAGGTAATAGAACCTTGTGGCCTAAATTGAGTAAACACTGTGAGAGATAATAAATATGATTCTCAACGCCACCAAAGTTGGGATAGAAAAAATCTGAAACCATCAGGATTCTATGCTTTCCTCCATGATCATCCCCCATTGTGCCACTTTCACACTATGCTCAGGTGGATGTAATAGAAGAAGAAGTTCAATTTGAAGAATGAAAAATTCAAAAGAAGAAGCAAAAACGAGTGTTTGGGGGTGATGTGGTTACGGAGGATGAGATCTATGGCAAGAGAGAACAAACTGATGAGTCGTGTGTTGTTGTTATTGTCGTTTTTAAACCGAATTATTAATAGATGAATATGATTTAAATGTAAATTTTTTAAAATTTTAATCTTCTCCTATAAACTTAAAGAAACACACTACCACCAAAAAATACAGACAAGCCCTTTTAGTTTGATTTTAAATTTTGACACATCTTCAATATATTTATTTTTACACTTCTATATTTTTATTCCAAAAATGAATGTTTAAAAATGACATTGAAATGTACAATTCATACACACACAAAATTTCATCACTAATTAATTGATTAGTTTTAATTTATTATAAAATTATATATGAGATAAATATTTCTGATTAAAAAATAAAATAAAAACTCTTATTTTGTCACTTCATTTTATATTTATAATTTAACTTCATTGTTTTACACAGATTTCTAAAATGAGTTCCTAAAAAATATTGTTAAAAAAATTAAATAATTGCAATGATTTTTTATTAATCTTTTTTAATATATATCATTTAAATAAAAATTAAAGTTATTATAATGTACTAATTAAAGTTTATTATAGATATCATATATGGGAGAAATGTATATGATCTTATCAGTTGATCAGATGTCAAAGCAAACGTCTGTGATGTTGGGTGTGAAAGAGGAGGAGGGGGTATATCTCCAAGGCACTCCGATATTAAAGTAAGAAAATGAGCAAGAGAGAGAGAGAGAGAGAGAGAGAGAGAGAGAGAGAGAGAGAGAGAGAGAGAGAGAGAGAGAGAGAGAGAGCAAGTACAGAATATGAGTGTTTCAGGGTGAATATTGGATATCTAACCCTCTCAAGTGAGAGGGTTTTTATAGTGCCTCCAGCACTTGGCCATTGATCCATATTTTTGGAGCTAGATAATCGTTTCCCGAAGAATAAGTAACTGCCAGAACTAGCCGTTGGGACGGGCAGATGTGCCCAAAACTAGTTGTTGCCACGGGCAGAGGCGTAGTTACAGGCACAAGCGTCATGTCTGTTTATGGATGGTGGATTCGTGCGTGACGGAAAGAGACTAACGAGGAGAAGTGTTGTGACCAAGAGTAAATTAGTCAGCCTCCCCTGTTGGAGAGGCGGAAAGGTAAATTCTCCTTAAAGTTGTTGGACTTAGGCAATTGGGTCGTTCTGGGAGCAGAACTGGATTGGACCATGCTTAGCCATTGGGCCAATCAGAAGCAGTAGCCCTCAAGTCGTTGCTACCGAGCATGGTAGTGATGACTTAAGGATAGTCCTCTTTCTGGCACAGTCGTCGTAAGCTTCCTTGTGTCCGGAGGAATCTGTGCTCGGGCATCTGAAATGTTGTCGGGGAGCTTGAGATCCGGGGAGCCTAATGGTTGATGGGATCTGAAGAGTGGGGGTGCCATGTGTGCCTCGAGCCGTGTGCTACTATTTGCACGCAGTTTTTGCGCGAACAACCTCTGACCTCCTAACGCAGGTTTACTTGCGGAACCGGCCAAACAAGGCGCAGAACGATTTGGTCGAGCCTATGCGACATTGGTAGAATGGTTTTGTTTAGAATAAATTGGAAACAAACTTGATTAAAAATGTGTACAGTAATTGAAGGACAAACAAAATAAACAAGTAAAAAAATCAAGATATCTTAAAGTTTGGTAATGTAAATTGCTTTTAAAAGGAAATGTGTACGCTGTCATATATTTTACAGGAGTGGACTCTTTTCTCTTAACGCTTGGTACTCATAGTGTAATTTCCTCACAATGTTACAAAATGCGTCCCCCCAAACTGAAAATGAGCATTGCTTTAAATAGGAAAAGAAAATAAATGTTATTCTCTTCACGTTGGTTTTGGTGGCTCCATGTGTCTCTCCACCATCTTTGTAACTTCCCCACATTCTTAGCTTTTCAAATTTCTTCCTACTTAAAGATTCTCATACTTTGTGTTGGTTTTCTTGGCCATCAGTCGGCACCTTCAACGGAATAGTCTTGAGTCGACTCATAACACATCTTCTGCTGGCGTCGACTTGCGTCGTTTTCTTCACCACCTTTCCCAGCCTGTCGACCCACATGTTAGCTTTTATGTCAACTTTTCCCAGTCGAAATCTTCCATCCAACAAGATGCCCCCCAAAAACCCAATTTCGACTGAGCACTGTGTCGACTGAGAAACTTGGCATTTTGGTTTCCTGTGATATTTTGACTGCACCATGGTTCTGATCCAGAAACACAATCATTTTCCTTCTTTCGAGTCAGCCACATGTCACCCAAAGTATGACGTAATAATGGTGCCTTTCTGCACCACGATTTCTAAGAAAACTCATCATGCCTAGTCGTGTCCTACGTTATGAGCTTTAACCCACTCCCACTCGCTCTAGAATTGGAACATACCCTTTCCTTTTCAACTGCGTGCAAATTGTCTATAAATAGCTCTTGCCCACATTTGGTTTTCTTTTCCACCTTTTCTCACACTTTCCTCTCCTTTCATATTTTTGCTCCCAAAGTTCTTTTAATCTCTCTTTCAATGGCTTCCTCAAACGCTTTTGCAACTCACACCACCAGAAACAACCCCATTTCTTTCGTTCTCTCTAAAGTTGAATCCCTCAGGCCTCTTCCGAATCTGACGTCTGTTGATGACACAGTGATAGCGACTAGCAACGCCAGATGATCATACCTTTCGCGGTGGCTGGAAAATTGCACGCTTTCCATGGGTCATACCCTGACATGAAACCCAACCATGAGGAACTCCAAGCGTTTTTACCTTGCTACCATTCCCCCTGCTTTTCAGAAAGGTTGCACCTTCGACCTCAAGTTTATGGCACCAAAAGCTCGAGTTTTTCGTTCGATGCCTACTCCAGGCGACAAAGATTACATCTTTTGGCTTAACAGAGTTCAAGGCAAGCGTCAAGAGCAATGGAAGACAACTGACATCTTCAACGCTGTTCAACTCTCCAGGAATGCCCATAGGGTTAACCCTTTCATGCTGTTGGCGTCGATGTATTTTTGGGAGGGGTCGACCAACACATTCCATTTCCCCTGTGGTATGTTGACACTAACACTCTTCAACGTGGCAGCCATCACAAGTCTTTCTCCTTTGGGTGAAACCTTTGATCCGACTTTGGAAACAGAATACACTTTCGACTTCGATCGTGCTGGTTTCTAGAATTATATTGAGGACCATCACGATAAATATTTCGACAAAGTGTCAAATGAAGAACACATCACCTTCCTCACTCTTTGGTTGTCATACTACCTTTTCTGTCCTGGCTCTCTACAAATAGCTAAAAGTTATATCAACTTGGAGATCCAAATACGTGAGGGACAACAGGTATTATTGGGTAAGCTTTTATTATCCTCTCTCTATCATTCTCTTGGTTTATCGACCTTGAGACTAAAACTTCTTCATGAGACCACCAAAGACTTTAATGTCTCAGGGCCTATGTGGTTGTCACAACATTGGCTCAACGCCACATTTGAGAACTAGCTGGGTTACCCCGTGTCTGCAACAATGCAGCGTTTGAATGAAGAACGTCTCATAGAAGGCATTCGACTCACTTTGATGAATACTCAAGAAACTCCTAACAAAACCCTCTTCATGAAATATCTCAACATGTGTGCAGAAACAGCTTCCTCCGTCCCCAGCATGATTCCCTTTGTACATCGACGGTTTGGTCTGTCATGGTTCAAAAATCCATTCCTTGGTGTTTCCCCTAAAACGAAAGCAGTGTCGAATTCTATATGGAGGGCGTTTCTAACTCCCACCATGTTATCACTTCAAATTGAGATGTGGAATACAGGCTATGGGTTTATGAACTACCAGCCCAACTTGGTGGCCCGTCAATTTGGCTTGAGCCAGCTGCTGCCCAAGTCTCTGGTGCGGCATTCTTCTGATATCGTTTGGGATGGTCAACGACTAAACCTGACAGGCCACAAGAATTGCCTCAAGTTTTCTAGGTCGACTCAACGCCTCGAGCTGTCTGTTTTTGCTTTCCAACCATCCTTCTTTACTACATAAGGTTTTAATGTCTGGTGGTTAGAGTACCAGATTCAATGTTCCCAATGTGACCTTTTCTTGGAAAACATGGTCGATGTTTTTGCTGCCCTTGCTGGTGAAGTCCCTACTTCAAAGCTTGTTGTATCTGTCGATAATCTCCAAGGAGTTGGTGCCACAGAGGACCCCTCAAAGAAGGTACCTCCTTTGTCTTTCTCTTGTATTTTATTAATTATCACTAGCTAATCATTTGTGCTTATTTTCTAGGGTCAAAAATGGGAGCCAGCTGCTGCATCGACTTCAACAAGGCTTTCCAAGAAATAGAAAGTTCTGAATCCACAGGTATCTGATAACACGAAATCGTATATATATTTTGATGCATAATTCAACTAAAGTTTAACTATTTTCGATCCGATTTCGGGTTATTTCCGTGTTATTTGTCTGATGTTTTGCAGGTATTTGATGATCACGTCTAAACAAGGCAATATGAAGAAAAGAAGCAATCTCAGATGAAATATGGACGAAAACCGGATGAAAACATCATGAAAAGCGCAGAATGTTGATTTTGCTTCTATGACGACCATCACAGCTCCATGACGATCGTCACACGGGTGACGACCGTCACACCTTGTGACGACCGTCACACCTTGTGACGACCGTCATGCAGGCAAAAACGCCCCACTTCAAATGCACGTGAAAGAAGCAGTTCCAAGTCCCAAATAGTGGACCACTACTCCCTGATTATTCTGCCTCAAAGTCCACCCTCTTCAATTATAACCGTTAGAATTCCATTTCTATAAAAAGGGAAGAAGGGGACCTCAGAAAGGGAGCCGCATTCATACCACGAAGTGCTGCCAATTTATTTCCAGAGCAACCTTTCCAGTTTTTAATATTCTTATTTGTTTCTCTTTTCTTTTTCTGCATTCATTTCATTCTTTTGTAATTTCTATTTCCGTTGTACGATCAAATTGGCACAAAGACCAGAATCATGCCAACATCTGTGGAGGATCTGCCCAAAGGCCAATTGGAATATTTACAGGTTTCTCATTTCAATCGTAATTCCAGTTTTATTATGATGCATGCTATTATTTATTGTTTTCATTTATGTTTTACCTTTCCCAAATCCATGTCTAGCTAAATTAAAGTAATCGATATGTAGTAATAATTCGAAAGGGATTTGATAATAACCGGTTGAAAATTGTCTTTTTCAAAAGTTGTTTATGGTCTGAGTGTTTAAAATTAATTTACTGAATAAACTTCGTCGCGAAAGCGAGAACTTATTTAAAAGTAGTTTTGCCACGAAAGTGAGAAATTAATTAAGGTACGAACCAACAAGCGAAAGCTGCGGCAAGATCGGATAGTAAACACTAGTCATTCATTTTAATAACAACGAAAGCACTTTAAAATGAATTAGAACTTAGAGATTTCCAAAAAATAATTTTAACCCCGAATGGGACACGAAAGCGTACGTTTGGCCCTTAGAATTATGATTAGCGTCAATAACCATCGTGAGGCGAGAGTCTTCAGATCACCATTTTCTGCTTAAATAAACTCTGAAAAATATTTCATAGGCTGGTAACTTATCAAATCCCCGAAGAATATAATCACTGCATATCGATTCAATTAATTATACTTTAATTTACATTCTTAGTTCCCTTTAGTGACAAAATCTTATTCCCTTAAACATATTCTACCTAGCTAAACATAGTAACTCCCGAGAACACTAGTTTGATTACGAGTCCCTGTGGGATCGATATCTATTATTACTACGCGATAGACTGTGCACTTGCAGTTAGGTTGTATTAGACATAGAAAGTCGCGATCAAATTTTTGGCGCCGTTGTCGGGGACCCATTTAGTCAATAGTGTAACCTTCTGTTACGTCGTATAGACTAGGTTAATTATTCTCATTTTTCCTTTACTAGTGTTGTCGATTGTATGCCAAGTGATCGCCCGCAAGGCGATATCTTGAAACCTTCAGTCGCAGAGCTAGAACGCTTCTTACATCTAAGAAGCCGAATCATTGAGTACCAACTCAAACATAACATTCTCGATCCTCTCACTCTCATTCCCAAATCCGAAGAAGAATCAAACATGGATGAAGGACCTCCAAACAAACCGCTGAAGGCATACGCTACACCCTCTCAGATGGAGCCTAGAAGTAGCATTGTTTCCCCAGCTATTACCTGAAATGATTTTGAGCTGAAACCATCATTGCTGTCAGCTGTACAACAAAACCAATTCTCAGGAAACGCAACTGAGGATCCGAACGAACATCTAACGAAGTTTGTACAATACGCAGACACGGTGAAAGCAAATGGAGTAACTCCAGACGCGATAAGACTTCGTCTTTTCCCATTCTCTCTTAGAGACAGAGCGTGGACATGGTTACAATCTTTACCATCCAACTCCGTTACGACGTGGGAACAATTGAAGAACGTCTTCTTAGCGAGATATTTTCCGCCAAGCAAAACTGCTATGCTTAGAGCTCAAATCAACGGATTTCAACAAAAAGATACTGAATCTCTTTACGAAGCATGGGAACGATTCAAAGATATGATGAGAACATGTCCTCACCACGGTCTAGAAGACTGGGTGACAATCCATACTTTTTATAATGGGCTTTTATATAATACTAGATTGACAATAGACGCTGCCGCGGGCGGTGCACTTATGGATAAGCCATACGACGAAGCCTATCAATTAATCGAAAACATGTCTCAAAACCATTGCCAATGGGGAGGTGAACGCACTCCAACAGAGAAAACCACAGCGAAAGGTGGGATGTACGAGATCAGCAGTCTTGAAAAGTTCAACGCTAAAGTAGATGCTCTAGCACAGAAGATTGATAGTCTGACCATTAACCCCACTGCAACCGTCGCTGCCGTAACTCCAAATTGCGAGTTATGCGGAAGCACCACTCATAATGCGCCCGAATGCCCATTGCTAGCCGAAATCCCACCAGACCAAGTAAATTATGCTCAAGGAAATCCTTACACAAACACCTACAACCCAGGTTGGCGAAATCATCCAAACTTTTCTTACAAAAGCGATAATGTATTGCAAATGCCTATTGCTCCACCAGGATATCAGAAACCAGCTGCTGCTCAGACTGCACCTAGGAAATCAAACCTCGAGTTGATGATGGAAAAATTCATAGCTACTCAAGCTCAAACAAACAAAGAATTCCTGAATCAAAACATACACACTAGCGAGCAAATTAAACAGTTGACCGGAAAAGTAGACACTTTAGTCACCCACAATAAAATGCTAGAAACACAGATATCACAAGTGGCTCAACAACAAGCCTCTGCTGCCGCACCCGCTGGCACATTTCCTGGACAACCCGAACAAAATCCAAAAGGCCAAGCAAATGTTGTAATACTAAGAAGTGGAAAAGAATTGGACGAACCGATCAATCCGAGGACCGAAAACTCAGTCATGCAACAAAAACCAACTGAACAAGCAGAAAAGGAATCCGAGTTAGAGAAGAAGGAAGACAACGAGAAGGAGGATACCGCAAGTGAAAAAACTCAAGCACCTCCAGCGCCATATAAACCACCTATTCCTTATCCTCAAAGACTAATAAACTCCAAAACTTCAGGACAGTTTAAGAAATTTGTAGAGCTCCTTAAACAGCTGAATATTACTATTCCTTTTACAGAAGCGATAACTCAAATGCCGTCATACGCTAAATTTCTCAAAGAAATCCTGTCAAATAAGAGAAAGATTGAGGATAACGAAACAGTTACACTTACTGCAGAGTGTAGCACTATTATTCAAAACCGCATGCCTCCTAAATTAAAAGACCCAGGTAGTTTCTCCATACCCTGCTGTCATACCCTAAATTTGTCCTACCCTTTTTGTAATTATTTTCGTATTTATGGTTTCATGCCATTTAGACGCGTGTCTGCTCGCAATTGGTTGATTTTTCAGAACTTTATCTTTTTGACCAATTAAAAGGTGACACGTGGCTTAATACTTTTTGTGTATATTATTCTTTCTTGGTTCCTTAAACCTTTTCTTTTTCTAATGTTACTAACAGTATTTCAAAAAAAATTATTAATACTGTTTTTATTTTATTTTTAGTTAGTTAGTTTAGTTTAATTAATAATTGTTAATATTTTTAATTAATAGTGTTGTTTTTACTCAAAATTATTAGTGTTGGTTTTAATTAATATATAAAAAAAAAATAAAAAAAGAATGTGAATAAGGAGGACACGGTGGGAATTTTCAAGATTTGGGGATTAGGGTTAAAATTGGTACAAATAGGAGATCAGATACTGTTCATTGGGGGGAGAAAAAAACGGCGCAGCCTCCCCCAAACCCTAAAAGATTTTACTATTCATCAACCTCTCAAAAACCCTAAACGCCGCCAATCCCACCCCTAAAACCCTAGAATCTCAGTCCGCCGCTCTTATCTATCCACCGCCATTTTTACAAACCTCCCTCCTTCTACCCAAAACGGCACCGCTCAAGGCAAACCTTCACCGCTCTTCAGTTTTGTCGACGAAACCCCATCTCTGATTCACTTTCATCCGCCTCTAACCTCTCAAAACCGTTCACCCTTCGTCTCCCTCACCGTCACCTTCCTTCTTTCACTAACAACCTCATCTACTTCGTTATCATTAAACCCTCTGTCCCTGCCAAACATCAACATCTTACTCAGTCTTACAGAGGAGTCAATGTTTGATAGAAGAGATGTTCGAGCTAGTTCTTTTGGGCCTAGAGAAGAACAAAAGGACGCATAACCGAAGCTTGATTGATAGCACAGGAGTTTTCCATTTTCGACGGCAACAACACGCATCATATTGACATAAGCAACAACAACAGTCTAGGCAACTGACGAAATCACATCACAAGTTTTTTATTCAGCAACAATCCAAATCTGTGATCCGGACCTGTTCGAAAGATATTAAGACTTCGAGTTTCGGTTATGCAACAAAAATTTCTACCTTCAACTTTTGACACAGAAATGCAGCAACAGAAGATGTCCCGACCAGTTTCATTTTTCATCTCAGCGAGAACAAACCACGGTGTAACGTTAGGCGTGAATTGCGGCTCATACTAGCTAGTGGTCTCGATTTACTTCGAGGTTGTGAGATGGGAATGCTGAAGACATGAGTAGAAAAGTTATTTGCAAGGTTGCCCTGAAGCAGCAGTTGGGAGTTTCAGCCACCATGTCAACAACACGACAATGACAATATATTTCTTCCAGGATGCGGAATTCGATGTTAAACGCTGCGTTCGATGTTTCTCTGTGCTTTTCATTTTTACGTATAACTAAAAGCTCATTTCACAGCTCAGGTTCACATAAGGCAACACACTGCATCAAGCTGGCGGTAGCAGAAATTTCAAGCTCACCTTCAGGCTCAACCTCATTTTTTGTAGATTTTGTTTACACCAAATTACGCTTTCAATTTCTGTTTGGGTTGTTGAATTTTATGCAGGTTGCGTAGGTTCTGCTACTTCCAGTTTCCCACAGCAGTTCAACAAGCAACTCAGCGCGGCCACGTCATAACTTTTACTTTCAGATTGGCAATGAATTTCGACACCGTGCGGATTTCTCAATTCTGTCAGGTGTGGTGGGATTCTGTTAATGTATTTATAGCAGGTCTGATTTTTCATATTGCACTGTTGTCAATGTTCGTTCAGTGTCGCTCATGAAAAGTTTAGTTCAAGCTTAGATGTCAGTCTGTATTCATCTGATGAGGTAGTTTATGCTCATATTCTGTTGCTATGATTTGCTTAAACTTAACTTTCATTTTTTTTGTTTGCAATCAAGTTTTGGGGTATTGGCTCGCTTTGATTGATTCACTTTGTTATCATATTAAGTATACTGAGTTTCATTGTACATACATGATTCTAACCTGTGTGTTTTATTGTAACAAAACTGTTATTGGTTGGCTTTGAAATCCTAAAATATGTTTTCCTAGTCTGCTTGGATATTGTCAGTTTCTATGCAGGGTTTAAGCTTATTCATGTGCGCAATTGGATCAATACTAAAGTGTGTCGGTTCGACGAAGCGGTAACAGGGATGATACATATGCAGCAGTAGCAGTGGTGATAATAAAGTGAAGCCGCGGTCACATTTTGAGACAAAATTGTGACGGGCTTTGGGGTTGCAAATACGGTTTTGATTATGCAAGAGAGAACAAGACCTCGTTTTAGATATATATGCTTAGCTCTTTCTTCATTTTCAACTCGTGTATTGTTTGTTGTTCCGTTTGGTATGTGTTTTCATTTAGGTGCAGGCTGAGAGGTGATTAGCTATGCTGGCACAACAACGGTCCGTAACAGTTATAACAGCTAAGATGCGACATCCCCGGCTAGTAGCGGCGAATTTCAGGTTTCTGTGCAAGTTGTAACACCGCCAAAAGAAAATCATAAGCGGAGACGAAAGAGGATTCTTGTATGCTGTTTGACATTGAATTCCAACGACTGCCCTCGTTTTGAAGCAACAATTTCCCGGTGATTTCGTAAAACTTAAGTTCCGCAACAGATCAACAATGTCAAGTCCATCTGTTTCGATGTCGCCAATTTTGTTTTAACAGCAACATGACACAACAAGCTCAGCTCGCTTACGCATCTGATTCAGGCAGACTGCGACTTCTAATTTCAACAGCTACACAACATATGCAAAGTCTCACTTGTTTCGGAATTTGTAGCCACACTCACAAGGGTTGTATCTTTAACTTAATCGTATTTCTTTCGTTTTTGAGTTTTGTGAATTTTTTCTCTGTTCTGCTTGGTTTGCTATCTGCTGTTTGTGCAGGTTAAGAGGTTTTAACAGTTTGATATTAATTTGGTTTAACACAATGTCCACCTATTTAATCTGCGGGAGCATATCGTCATTAGCAAGCAAGGGTTCCAAGGTTATGAGGTCACATACGCACCTTCGGCGATACGCAACAGTCACACAGCAATTATGTCATGGGTTCACAACAGTATTTCCAAGCAGTAATGAAAGATTCAACATTTCGGTAACTTTTCGGACATGTTGCATTGGTTTATTGTCGGATTTAGTACATGAATATAACTCTGTATTATGTTAAAAATGTGTTTCTGTTTTCAAGGACAAGGTATGTTCTTAAGGGTTTATTATTGAGCAAGTTGGTTTTATACAATTGATGTGTGTTAATTTAAAAATTTGTGTTTGAAGATTGTCACAGATACGAATGCTAGTTTGTTTTGTTATTAATATTTGTCTGAGATCTGATGCAGAATTAGTTTGTTCTAAATAAAGGCTTTGCCTTCGTTGTTCATGCGGCGAAGCGGTTTTGATAGGCTTAACAAGGTTGCAGCATTTTGGAAGTTTGAATAACAGGACATTCGGTTGTTGTTTTGATACAAGTTTCGGTTTTCGACTCATTAATATATGCTAGTTTATCCCATAGACCAGCATATAAGGTTCTTTAATTGTGGGTCAGCAAGCTAAATTGGTTTGCCCAGTATGTATTCATTTTTTTTTCCTTTAGTCTTCAAGTGGTTTAAGAGTTTCACCACATATTCTATTTTGTTTTATTTTTATTAATTAAGTAAACTAAGGTTTCTTATTTTTTAATCATCCTAATTTAATATTATTAATTCAAACTATTTTTATTATTTAAACCACTTTCAAGATATAATTAACTTTTCTAATCTTAATATAATAAATCTTTTCTTAATCAATTATGAAAAAAGAACTTCTAAGGTCTAGCACTTTTTGAGTTTTCGAATAGTCACTATTGGGGCGTACGCCTTGGGTAGTGACATTCGACTTTTTGTTTCAAAATGCGCCCTCTAGTGATTTAAACAAAGAAATATTATATGAATCTAGCATTCTGTGTGATATTTCTGTCGTTCATTCAAACATTCTCCAAATGAAAAAGGTGTCGTCGAGATCTAGCATTTCGATAATACCCCAATTAATTGGTTGTGAGGCCTGCGTCTCATTTATCAAATAATTGTCATTTCTCTCATTTTTCAAATCCAATCTCATGTCCTCACATCTCGTGCCTCAAATTATTTTCATACCTCATTTCACTTCAAATCTTTTTTTTCAAACATTTTCTCGATCAAACTTCGAAAGAAGGAGATTCTTGGAGTCTAGCATTCCCTGAATTTTCGAGTGAATAGCTCTCGAAGCACGCCCTTTGGGTTGTTATTCACTCAACCTTTCGACTTTTTCAAATTTAATCATTTTCAAACATTCTCCTAAGTCGAGTGCTCATACGCATTCGCAACCATCGACATTTTGCACACACATTCACAATTCCCCGTGGTTTCGATATTAGGAGCACCCTCAGGGACTAATATTGTTTCTCACAACCTTAACCCTTGACACGTCGTCAAGCCGGTTCCATCTTCAATCAAATCTTCGACACGTCGTCGAACCAGCTCAAAACAATTCCCTTTTGGCCTCGCATGCCATTCTTCGATTCGATCCTTTCACAAACACGTTTTTTTACTTACGAAAGAGGGATATTCTTAGAATCCAGCATTCTTTGAATATTCGAATGAGTAACTCTTGGGCACGCCCCCGAGTTGTTATTAGTTCATTCTTTCGATTTCAAAACATCCAATTCTTATCTTCAACTTATTTAACCCAATTTCCGAAAGAACTGAGTTCTTGGGATCTCGCATTCCTTGAATTCTTGAGTGACAAGCTCTTGAGGCACGCCCTTAGGTTGTTTGTCAGTCACTCTTTCGTCTCTCAACCCAACGTCAAACCAATTCAAACCTCATCTTTTCATGGTTGTTACCACGAACTACGGACGCTCTGATTCTTTATTCATTCTTGAATATAAGATACGTAGGCACAAGATTGCGATGATCTTGGCGAGCACACTTCTATCCATCTTCCGTTTCCCCCATCTTTTCCCGTAGTCGAACTACGACGCTCTGATTTCTCATTCTCGTCCGAATGAGCATACGTAGGCACAAGGGCCCCAATCCTTGGCGAGCACCCTATCCTCTAACCACCCATCTCTCCTTAGCATCTTTAATCTTTTAACCTCCCAATTCTACCTAGCGAGAAGAAAACCGGTAAACCTAAACAACACTCCCCACAATTACCTTAAGAGGTTCCCGTCGAGTACGACGGACGTGAGGGGTGCTAATACCTTCCCCTCACGTAACCGACTCCCGAACCCGGAACTTGGTTGCGACAGCCCTGTTCCTATCCTTTCGTTTTTAGGAGGTTTTCTCGATATTTTCCTCTCCCGTTTATTCGGGAAGAATAAAGTTCGGTGGCGACTCTGTCGAACCGCAATTTCCGCGCCTTTCGCGCGAGGGTCGTATTTCCGAAATGTCTCCGTGATTTTTCGAGGTGCGACACCTGCGTCATAGGAAAGTTCGTGATAGACAAAGCTCTATGCGATTTAGGAGCCAGTATCAGTGTTATGCCTTTATCTATATGCAAAAAGCTAAATATGGGAGACCTCAGACCAACCAAAATGTTCGTACAATTAGCTGACCGATCAGTAAAATACCCCGTCGGAATACTGGAAAACGTTCTAGTACGCATAGGACAATTCTACATCCCAACCGACTTCATAATCATGGACATCAAGGAGGACACTGTTACCCCAATTATTCTAGGAAGACCGTTCCTAGCTACAGCCGGAGCTATTATAGACGTGAAGAAAGGAAGGCTAACATTCGAAGTAGGAGAAGAAAAGATAGAGTTCATTCTCACCAAGTTCTTACAAGCACCAGCCATAGACGATACCTGCTATTTAGTAGATGAAATTGACGAATGCATAAGAGAACTTGAAAATGAAGAGACCACGTATTCAGAAATAATAAAAATTTTCAAATACCCGATATTTCTGAAGACGATGATTGGCGTAAACCGTATAAAGACGACAGCCTAAGCGAAAGCTTAGCACTGACCCCAAACCATATGCCAGGTCCGAAGAACCCATCTTTAGAACTTAAAACACTACCCAAAAACCTTAGATATGAATTTCTAGACGATGAACTAAAGAGACCAGTGATAGTCAACGCCGACTTAGGACAACCAGAAACCGAAAAGCTATTAGAAGTCCTAAAGAAGTACCCCCACCGCGTTAGGCTATAACATAAGCGATCTAAAAGGTATAAGCCCTTCAATCTGTATGCATCGAATTACAATAGAGGAAGACTCTAAAACCTCTCGAGAGCATCAGAGGAGACTGAACCCCATCCTGAGCATTGTAGTCAGAGATGAAGTAAAGAAATTGCTAGATGCAGGAATCATCTATCCAATCTCCGATAGTGAATGGGTTAGCCCAGTTCACGTCGTACCGAAGAAAGGAGGAGTCACAGTAGTCAAAAACGAAAAAGGTGAATCAATAACAAAAAGAGTCATGACCGGAAGCAGGATGTGCATTGACTATAGAAAGCTTAACAAGGCCACACGAAAAGATCACTTCTCGTTACCCTTCATAGACCAAATGTTGGAAAGATTAGCCAAACATTCATATTTCTGCTATCTAGATGGTTATTCAGGATTTTTCCAAATTCCCATTCATCCGGATGACCAAGAAAAGACTACATTCACCTGTCCTTATGGTACTTTTGCTTACCGCCGAATGTCGTTCGGACTCTGTAATGCTCCAGCAACCTTCCAAAGATGCATGATGGCAATCTTCGCAGATTTCATAGACGACATAATAGAAGTATTTATGGACGATTTCTCGGTATGTGGACAAAGTTTCGAAGGATGCCTACAAAACTTAGAAATGGTATTAGAACGTTGTGTAAAAGTGAACCTCGTCCTAAATTGGGAAAAATGCCATTTTATGGTCCGACAAGGAATAGTTCTAGGACATGTCATATCAAATAAAGGAATTGAGGTCGACAAAGCTAAAATAGAGATTATAAAAGATCTCCAACCTCCAAAATCTGTACGAGAGATACGGAGTTTTCTAGGACATGCTGGTTTCTACAGAAGATTTATAAAAGATTTTTCAAAAATCACAAAACCTTTGACTGGCCTGTTGATGAAAGATGTTGAGTTCGTCTTCGACGACGACTGTTTAAAAGCATTCGAAACATTGAAATCAGCCCTTATCACCGCACCGATTATGCAACCACCCGATTGGCGACTACCGTTCGAAATCATGTGCGATGCGAGTGATTATGCCGTAGGCGCAGTTCTAGGACAAAGGAAGGACAAGAAACTCCATGCCATCTACTATGCCAGTAGAACCTTAGATCCTGCCCAAATGAACTACGCTACCACAGAAAAGGAACTTCTAGCAGTTATATTCGCGCTTGACAAATTCCGTTCTTACTTAGTAGGAGCAAAAATTATCATATACACAGACCACGCTGCCATTAGGTACCTAATAAGCAAAAAGGATGCCAAACCAAGACTATTGAGATGGATCCTGTTATTACAAGAGTTTGACTTAGAAATCAAAGATAAGAAAGGAACCGAGAAAGTTGTTGTAGATCACTTATCCCGAATAGAAGGCATCAGACACGAACCAGTACCGATAAACGACGATTTCCCGTACGAACGTCTGATAGCTAAATTAGAAAGTGACATACCTAACTCAATCTCGGAAGATCCAGAATTCGAAAAAGCCGTAGAAGCCGTCTATGCCCAAGTTACATTACCTTGGTATGCTGACATCGTTAATTACCTCGCTGCAGGCGTGCTTCCACCGGATCTCACTTATCAGCAAAAGAAGAAATTCTTCCATGATCTGAAACACTATTATTGGGACGAACCTCTACTCTTCAAGAGAGGGGCCGACAACATATATCGTCGCTGTGTCCTAGAGGAAGAAGTAGAAAATATCATTTCCCAATGCCATTCAACACCATATGGTGGTCATGCTAGTACATCCAAGACGTGCGCTAAGATTCTCCAAGCCGGCTTATTCTGGCCTAACCTCTGGAAAGACGTTCACATCGTTGTGCTAAAATGTGATCGATGCCAACGAACTGGCAACATCTCACGACGCGATGAAATGCCTCGGAAAGGAATCTTAGAGGTAGAAATCTTTGACGTATGGGGAATAGATTTCATGGGACCATTCCCACCTTCTTTTGGTAATAACTACATACTCGTCGCTGTAGACTATGTGTCTAAATGGATAGAAGTCATTGTTGCTCCAACAAACGACGCACGAGTAGTAATCAAACTCTTCAAAAACACAATCTTTCCTAGATTCGGTGTACCCAGACTCGTCATTAGTGACGGCGGATCTCACTTCATATCGCGAATATTTGATAAACTTCTCTCTAAATATGGAGTCAGACACCGAGTAGCTACACCTTATCATCCGTAAACTAGCGGACAAGTAGAGGTCTCGAACAAGGAAATAAAACAGATATTGGAAAAGACTGTCGCTACCTCAAGGAAAGATTGGTCATCAAAGCTACAAGAAGCTTTATGGGCTTATAGAACCGCCTTTAAGACACCAATAGGTACTACACCCTACAAATTAGTTTACGGTAAATCCTGCCATCTCCCTGTAGAATTAGAGCATAAGGCCTTCTGGGCCATTAAGACACTCAATTTCAACTACACCGAGGCAGGAGAAAAGCGAATCTTGAACTTACACGAATTGGAAGAACTTCGATTAGACGCTTACGAAAATGCTCGTATCTACAAAGAACGAACTAAAAAGTGGCATGATAAACGTTCAGTCAAGAAACAATTCAGTGTGGGAGACATCGTATTGCTATTTAATTCACGATTAAAACTCTTCCTAGGTAAACTAAAATCTAGGTGGTCTGGACCTTATGAAGTGACTAAAGTACTTCAGAGTGGAGCTGTTGAAATTACCGATAAGACGAATGCACCGTTTATCGTAAACGAGCAACGTCTAAAACATTATAATAAGAACGAAAACAACCCTCAAGTCTGCAGTATAGCATTGCTTGAGCTTCCAGCTCAAACACCCGAATAGCTTGTCACCAAGCTATCGTCAGGCTTTAGACGTTAAAAACAGCGCTTACTGGGAGGCAACCCAACTTTTCCCGCATTTTTCCTCGTTACTGTATTTCATTTTTATTTAAAATTTTACTTTGAAAATTTAACAAAAATTCTAAACTTATAATTACTACTACTTTCTACTTTCGTTTGTTTTCATATTTTTATTATTATTATTTTTCTCTTTTTGTCCTTTGTTTTTACCGCTTTTTGTTTTTAAAAATCCTGACTTCAAACTTCTGTTTTAAACTTTTCAGGATTTTAAAAGTCTTCAAAACATTCCTCATGTTTTCTCCGACTTACCTGCGAGTATGGCCGAGTACGACTTCACAAAGGTTCATTTTCGAGGACTAGCTCAAAAGGCAAGATTTGCAGCACTAACTGAAAGAGAAATCGCCTTAATGCTGTATTATGACAAGTCTACCATGGATAAACTAGGAATCACGGATAGCATTCAATACCTGTTCAATCAACTGGGTTGGGAGAACACTGCTTTGAAAACACGTTTTGCTACCTATAAGGATCTCACCTATGAATTCCTTAGTTCCTTCAGATACCTACCCAACTATGGTTTTGGATCCAACACAGAGCTGATTACCTTTCGAATGTTTGGAATGGACCAAACCCATAGCCGGATGTCACTAGCTAACCTCCTAGGATTTCCTAGCGGACCGCATGTGTTCATCAGTGCAGAAGATGACGATATTGATTTTGAACTCGACCAATTCTGGGGTAGAATCACAGGCGACTATCACCCTGAACCAGACAGAATGTATAATGATGATATTCATAACCCAGCTTTCAGATACTTCCATAAGATACTAGCTCACACCCTTTTCGGGAAAGAAGAAAATATTACCACAGTATCTAAAGAGGAGTTATTCATCATGTTCTGTGCTTCCCAGGGACGTACAGTAAATGCAGTGCCTTTCATGATGAGATCTTTCAGACGCCTCACTCAGGAACCTCAGTCACCTATTCTTATAGGAGGCCTCGTGACAATGATTGCCCACGAGCTTGGCCTTAGATTCCACTTAAATGCAAGCACTCGTTTTGGCACCATCCGACCCATGAATATACAATTCTGCTTTAACAGGCGCATTTTAGGAACTATGGGACCTGGACCTTATGAGTACCTCATTAACAAAAAACTTGTCCCGCTATTCACACTGCCTGATCATCAGATGACAAGTATCCACAACAAGGACAATTGGCTTTATGAATTGGATGAGCCTATGGGACCTCCTTCACCTCAGTCAACACCATAAAACTATATGTACGACAGTGACCACATCTCTGAGGCACACGACTATATGTACTATGAGGATGCTGTATCAGAAGCTGAAGTAGACCCTACGACTCCTCCGCATTACAACACCTATCCTGAGCCTATCCCTGAGGAGACCACCGACAAAATGGATACTGTTCTACTCCGATTGGACAACGTTGATGCAGCTCTGACTACTGTAAAAATGACATCGCAGGCATACACAGCGAACTGGTAGTCTTCATGGACTTAGTCTGTGACCAGCTCGACTACTACGCACGGAAATTCGATGAGTTGAAGGCACGAAAAGACTAGATACTAGTTTTAGCACCAGATTTAGTTTAGTTTCGTTTAATTATTTGGATTTTTCGCATTGTTAATTTCTTTATGTACTACATACAATCATTTCAATTTCTTGTTATTTCAATTATAGTCTTTATTCAATTATTCTGTTTTTACGTTATTCTTTGTTTATTGGCTGCTATAATACATTGCCATATCAATACTTGGCCTAAAAATCACTGCAAGAACACCCTCAGAGCAAAATTCTGCGTTCTGCAGATTTTGCTGCTGTGACGACCGTCACAGGATCCTGACGAGCGTCACGCGGGTGACGACCGTCACACATACGTGACGACTGTCACGAACCCAAAACTGCTATCTGATATAACAGGGGTTGCGTTTTCTCTCCCACTCACCTCTTTTCAACTTCCAATCATCAACACTCCCACCCCACTCTAATTTTTCGTCTTCCCCACATTGCACCATATATTTCAACTCCCATCTCAACTTCCTACCACACTTCTGTCATTTTTTTCCACTTCGCAGAACAACCCTAATCTTCAGAACCAACTCAATCTTCCAAAAATGGCGAGAACTACCGAAACCCCAGACCTCAGTAACATTGTGTTCAGCGAAGGTGACTTGGGTAAAAGACAGCGGGCCAACTACATCGCATTCCATCAAAGGTCGCTCCAGCCGACTCATTATCCACACATTCCATCGCTCACGGAGCTCGGGCTCCTTGAAGGCGTCACTTGGATGCTTCAAAGAGCCGGCATCTAGAACCTATGCACCAATCCACTGCCGACGTACGAGCAACTCACTCTCGAGTTCCTGAGTTCGTTTACCTACGTCACTTCCAGCGGCGACCTCAGCCAACACTCCGGTGCCGCATGCTCCTGGATGTTCGGCACAAATTATCAGGTGAACCAGAACCAGATTGCCGCCATCTTACAACTCCCTCGAGGTGACAATACTCACCGCCGCCTCACCGATCAGTTCCAGCACGAAGCCTTCGCGCCGTGGTACTAGTTAACCGGCATCAACGCCGATGGTTGGGACTCTCTGCACGCTACGCATATCCATAACCCGACCATCCGGTACTTTCACCGAGCATTGCGCAACACAATCTTCGCCAGGGACAGCAACCATAAGGTGAACTCGAAAGAGCTCTTCTTCCTCCATTGCATCTTCAACAACGAGCCTATCAACGCCGCTCCGTTCCTCCTGGCCCACATTCAGGCCAATTGCAACCGTGGCTCCAAGCCATTTTACTTTGGCGGGATTTTCACTGCCATTGCACTTGGGCTGAACCTAGGCGACCGCCTCCAGCACCTCCATGCCATCCCCTCGGTGTTCCTTGACATCGACCACTGCAGAGCCTCCCACCTTATCCGTTCCAAAGCCGACGGCAAGTACCACCTGGTAGTGCGTGGCAAAACCGTCCGAAGCATCATCCTTCCATCACGCACCCGGACACACCCAGAGGATCGTACCAACTGGTTATTTGACCTCACTGCCCCTTCTGCTGCCGCTGCTCCAACTCAGGACCACACCCAAGGTTCTGATGACGAAATCCAAGCTGAGTTGGACAAGTCAGAGCAACCGGAGGCATCGCAGCCTCCTCCTTCCAAAGGTACATCCTCTCGCCGCCGCCGCCATCGTCCAGTGCCAGACTACATAGAAGAGGACCTCCGCCGCTCTCTTGACCAGCAGGCCCAGATACTCGCTATGCTGCAGCAGCAGAATCAGCGAACAGAGCAGTTCGAAGCTTGGCATCGGACCCAAATGCAACAACTTCAAACCGGCCAAGCAACCATTACTGAGAACTTGGCGAATTTGACTTTGCAGGTCGAAGAACTCCGGGACACCGTCTACCACACCGGAGCTATGAGTTATGAGGACCGAGTCGCCCTGGCCAGAGCCAGAGGACGCCAGCGCGGACGTGACCGAGGCAGCGGACGTGATTAGTTATCCATTTTCCTTATTTGTTTACTATATTTCCAGTTTATTTGTACTTTCATTTCCGTTGTATCTCCCTCTCGCATGCTTCCAAATCAGTGGGGACACTGATTGAGATAGTGTGGGAGCGGAGCATTTATTTCCATTCCATTGTACTTTGAATTTCGTAATTTCTATTTAAACATTTTCTATTTTTAGCAAATAAAGCTCATTTATATATCCTTTTTTCCGTTACGCAAACATCCCCACGTTATTCAACGTAAACAAAAAAAATTTCGTTCGTTCCTCAAAAGCAAAAGCATCACGAGAATGCGCCAAAGTTCAAACCAAGTTTTGAAACTCTGAGGAGACGATAATTCTAACAAAACCAGTACCATCCTGACACCTTAGACCTCCAGTTTATGCGAGTCGGTTTCACTACCTACGTGTACCAAAGTCTCAAGTGTCTACGCAAACTCAGCCCCAAGTAGTTTATACTAGCAGTCAGCACCATCCTAAAAGCACTTCTAAGCGAGCGACCGATGCAAATAAGTGTATGATCTCCAAAAAGATGAAAAATCATGAAAAGAAAGCTAGAAAGCCCAAAATTATAAAGACACGTCTCCTTCTAAGTTAGGTGCTCCTCACCCGAGCATTTAGCCCAACGACACGAAAACTCATTGAAAAATCAATGATATAAGCTTATGATCAATGAAGAAGATCAAAAACAGAAATAAGATCATATTCACTAATAGGTCGACTTGCCATGAAAGTGTATGGACAACGGGCTTAATGTGATTGCGCTAGAACAAACAGGGTGAACTTGCCACGAGAACCTGGACACCAAGCTACAGTAGCATGACTGGGACCGATTTGCATAAGAAGGAGACCTCCGAAGACTTGTAGTCCAGTGTCGTCATGGTACTCGTTTTGTTCTTACCAAGAATCCCGGTTTTTCCCAACTTTGCGGACGAAGAAGCTACCTCGTGCTTGCCGACTTTTTCATGTTTTACTTGAGGACAAGCAAAGATTCAAGCTTAGGGGAGTTTGATAACACGAAATCGTATATATATTTTGATGCATAATTCAACTAAAGTTTAACTGTTTTCGATCCGATTTCGGGTTATTTCCGTGTTGTTTGTATGATGTTTTGCAGGTATTTGATGATCACGTCTAAACAAGGCAATATGAAGAAAAGAAGCAATCTCAGATGAAATATGGACGAAAACCGGATGAAAACATCATGAAAAGCGCAGAATGCTGATTTTGCTTCTGTGACGACCGTCACAGCTCCATGACGACCGTCACACGGGTGACGACCGTCACACCTTGTGACGACCGTCATGCAGGCAAAAACGCCCCACTTCAAATGCACGTGAAAGAAGTAGTTCCAAGTCCCAAATAGTGGACCACTACTCCCTGATTATTCTGCCTCAAAGTCCACCCTCTTCAATTATAACCATTAGAATTCTATTTCTATAAAAAGGGAAGAAGGGGACCTCAGAAAGGGAGCCGCATTCATACCACGAAGTGCTGCCAATTTATTTCCAGAGCAACCTTTCCAGTTTTTAATATTCTTATTTGTTTCTCTTTTCTTTTTCTGCATTCCTTTCATTCTTCTGTAATTTCTATTTCCGTTGTATGATCAAATTGGCACAAAGACCAGAATCCTGCCAACATCTGTGGAGGATCTGCCCAAAGGCCAATTGGAATATTTACAGGTTTCTCATTTCAATCGTAATTTCAGTTTTATTATGATGCATGCTATTATTTATTGTTTTCATTTATGTTTTACCTTTCCCAAATCCATGTCTAGCTAAATTAAAGTAATCGATATGTAGTAATAATTCGAAAGGGATTTGATAATAACCGGTTGAAAATTGTCTTTTTCAAAAGTTGTTTATGGTCTGAGTGTTTAAAATTAATTTACTGAATAAACTTCGTCGCGAAAGCGAGAACTTATTTAAAAGTAGTTTTGCCACGAAAGTGGGAAATTAATTAAGGTACGAACCAACAAGCGAAAGCTGCGGCAAGATCGGATAGTAAACACTAGTCGTTCATTTTAATAACAGCGAAAGCACTTTAAAATGAATTAGAACTTAGAGATTTCCAAAAAATAATTTTAACCCCGAATGGGACACGAAAGCGTACGTTTGGCCCTTAGAATTATGATTAGCGTCAATAACCATCGTGAGGCGAGAGTCTTCAGATCACCATTTTCTGCTTAAATAAACTCTGAAAAATATTTCATAGGCTGGTAACTTATCAAATCCCCGAAGAATATAATTATTGCATATCGATTCAATTAATTATACTTTAATTTACATTCTTAGTTCCCTTTAGTGACAAAATCTTATTCCCTTAAACATATTCTACCTAGCTAAACATAGTAACTCCCGAGAACACTAGTTTGATTACGAGTCCCTGTGGGATCGATATCTATTATTACTACGCGATAGACTGTGCACTTGCAGTTAGGTTGTATTAGACATAGAAAGTCGCGATCAGTATCACATGTTTCGATGCTTCTTTGCACTTATCTTCTACTGTCATCTTACCCTGTTGTTTGTTAGGCCCTTGAAAAACGTCGACTTCTGAAGGTGGCGCGTCGGGTGTAAGCACTCAATCTCAAGTCTTTCCTTCTGAAACATCAAACTCTCATCCGGCTACTCCGGTGGCCAAGAAAAGAAGAGTCCCAAGACACCTTCCAAAGCGGTCAGTTCAATCGTGAAACCTGTTACTCCTGATAATCTGGCTGAAGTTTTCAAATCTATCGCCTTTGAAATCCCCCCTTCGGGACATACTACTGAGGTTTTTATCGTCTTTGTTATTTTGGTCCATATATTACTTAGGTGTTTTCTTACTTAAGCCTCCTTCTGCAGGATATCGCGGTCGACTCAACTATTGCTGCAAATGCTGATAATGCCACGGCTACTGCTGGAAATCTGCCTAAGGTGGCGTCCCTTCTTAGTCCTCAAAAAGTTGACGAATTCCAGGGGGCATCGGCAGAAGAAGATCCTGCGGCGAAGACACCCCTTATTGACAATATCACCAATGAGGTTAGTAAGGACGGTGCAACTACCAGTGGAAAGGAAAACCCTTTGATTATTCCAACTGCTGCCAAGGAAAATCTGATTCCCATAGGTTCTGCTGAAAGTGGCCCTACTGTCGAAAGAACTCTTACTCCTGAGGAGATTCTGGCGAAGAAGCAATCGAACCCAGCAGAAACTTTGAAGGCCCTGCTTAAGCTTCGTAAGTCATCTGTGGATGCTCCCCCTGCTGGTTCGAAGGCCACTCTTAACCCAAAAATGGATGATTCTTTTGCCCTCAAACTCCAACAGCTAAGGACGTACCTATTTGAGGATGAATTTCTGGCCGCCGCCACGGAGGAGTCAGCTATAGCCTGTGATGTTTTCAAAATACTGGACGAACTTTACCAGTTTCGAGTTCCTGCTCCCATGGCCAAATAATTCATTGAATTCGAGGCCTTCTTCACCCATCTGGCAAAAGACCTCTCTGTTTGTAAACAGGTTGATGCTCAAATCAGGGTGAAGATCAATAAGATGAAGCGTGAGTGGTACCTCAGCTCCCTTTATGAGAAGAAGCTTGAGGACTTTGAAACCAAAAAGCAAGAGCATTTTGACAAGCGTCTGTCTTCGACCAGCAGATATCCGACTATCAGGCCCAAATGGCTGAACTTACAAGAAAAATTGTTGAGGTCGAAAAGCAGAAGGCCTCCTTAGACCCTGTCGAACTTCTACCTGCTCAAGAGGTCATTGACCAAGAAGTGTCCCAAGGAATTGCCCATGTCGAAATGGCTCTTGCACTGAAAGGTACAATTGACCAGATGCGGAAGAAGAAGTCTCTCCTTGAAAGTAAGTTGGCTTACGAGAAGAACCTTATCGAAGACTTTAAATCCAGATTCCTAGTATAATTGTATTTTATATTTCAGTTGAACTTTTGTAACTCCATTTGGAGCTTCTGTAAACTGTTTTGTCTATCTATCCATGTGGGCCAATTATTAATGGAAATTTATTTTTGGATTCGACCCTCTTGGTAACATAGGCTTATACTTTTTAAAATATTTCTCATTTACTCTTATGATTCGTTTATCCATACTTATCCTTTGGATCTCGTATGCGTTATTATTGAGTGCTTGGATTACTTGAAATGGTCCCTCATGTCGTAATCCGAAATTTGACCTCCTTCTTACCTTTTGCATAAGCATGTGCATTCGCATCATTGGCATACTCATTAGCACTTTTTCTCTGTGATTTTTGTTGCAGGGATATTCAGGTTTTGCAAGCTCGATTATTCACATCCTCTCAAAGATATCACTTTATCAAAACAAGCACAAAATGAAGGTTTCTATGCCTATTCATCAAAGCAAAAGGTCGAAAATCAGAATCATGGCCACAACACCATTTTTCAAGCAAATATGCAAGTTTTGCCTGAAGTAACCGGTTACCCATTTTCTAGGCAAAACTGAGTAACCGGTTACTCTGTGAAAAAAATGCAGTTTTTGCTGCATTTTTTGTGACAACAACTTTCACTCTACTTTTGGGTGTCTACATTGTTCTAGCATTGTGTGGAACGTTCTAGACATTTCTAGACCATTCAAGACTTTTCAAGACACTTCAAGGCATTTGCTCCAATACATCAATTTGGATTAACACCACCATGTTGCTTCATTTTCAAGCATGTGAGCCCTTAGATTCAAGTTTGCATTAGGATGGTTACTACCTAACTAACTGAGTTAACCTCCAACTTATTGAGTTGAGGCTAACTAACTCCAAGGCTAGTTCCAAGGTTGCATCCAAAGCTCACTCCGAACCTAGCAACTCCGAAGCAAAACTCTATATAAGCAAATCACCACCATTTCACAAGGGGTTCGATCATTATTTCCTCTTTGGGGGGTTCTATCATTTTTCAAAGTGAAATCATTTTTCTCAATTTCCACATGCTGCACTCTTAATTCTCTCACATTCTCTCTGAATTTTCTACAACAGTTTCACCTTCATCTTCATCCTCTCTCAAAAACCCTCACAAAAGCTCAACTTCCACCATTGAAGTGTAATAATATTCACATCCAAATTGTTATTCTCTTGAGTTAAACCTCATTCCACCATATTATTACTTGGATTTCTGGATTTATAGTAGATTCTTCTCTAATTCAAGTAATCATCTCAAGCTTCTTCGGTGCAAATCGATATTCGGAGCATTTCTCGTGTTTTTATCGGTTTCACTATGATTGGATCTCAAGCTTGGAATTCTCTGGGTTTCTTTGCTTAATTCTCATCACATATCAATAGCAACAATCAACAAGGCAATCCTCCGCCTTGTAGGTTGTTAATTCACACTTGATTTACTGTTTTGATCACTTTCGTGTGTTTACGATGTAGTTCGATCATTTTTTAGTGTTGATTGATCATGTAATTGTTTGATCTTTGATCTTCATGTTTAATGCTTTCAATTAATGTTTAGTTGATGCCTAAGTGATTTTGAACTTTGTTTTTCGTGCTCAAGTGTTAATCATGGCATGTGGAGGTTCGGATAAGTCTTTTGGTTGCTGAAAGTGATTTTTCAAAAAGTTGTTTTTGCCACTGTTGTAGTGGTAACCGGTTACTCACTTTCTAGGAAAAACAGAGTAACCGGTTACTCTGTGCAATTTTCACCTATTTTTTCAATTTTAAGCAAGTAATTGGTTACCTGATATAGAGTAACTGGTTACCTCAGTGGCAAAATGCCATTTTTGCCTATTTTCAAGCTTGTTTGTTATCCTTTCCTTATATAATTTCCATGGCTTGATATGTTTGATATTTGTGGGTGTTTTATAAGCTGTTTAAATTTTGTATGAAGCATGCATGCATTAGTACTTATATGAAGCTTGAATGTGGTAAAACCTCAGCCACAATGGTAAAAATCCTTGTAGTAACAACCTTGGTGGAATTTAAAAAAATAAATGGGATGGAATTATGGTACGAATGCATGGCTGTGTAGTTTCTTTTTTTCATTTTATGAGGACATGAGGTATCATAGTGGAGGATCATGGAGCAACCTCTTTGTCATGCAGGTTTTACATGTTTTTTCATCTTTCTAAGTTTAGCAAAACTTGCTCATGAATATTAGAATGGTACATGGATGGTTGAATCATTTTAGGCAATATTTGGAGTGGAAAATGAGTGGCTTATGCGTGTGGTTTTAGTGAGGTAAGTTTGTTGCATGAATCAACTTAGGATGTGCAGAAAAAATGACAAGAATAAATGCTTGACCACAAATCCACATAGCTCACTTTAAGCAATAAAAACTTGATGAATTTTACTCCAACTCATGAGATTTTTGGTTCAATGCAAAGTATGGAGATCATAGAATAACTTTCATGTGGAAACCATCTTGAAATAGGCTTGGATCATGATGAAATAAATCCTTGAAAAGTCACCCTCCATGTTGAAATTCTATACTTAGAAAATTTTCTAAGTACAAATTTCCAAAACCTAGTTTTTCTTAACTTTAAGCCTTTATAACTTGAAATATATGAATCTTTTGAACATCTTTCCTTATTAAAATTTGTAGTACACGATGTCCTCTTTAACTTGTGATAAGTGCTAAAATGTATTGATTTTTATTGTAAATAATTGACATTTATTTGCTTAATTTGTTTGTTTTCCTTTAATAATCCCCCATTTTTGTATATATTTTGTATAGTTTATATTATAGTGTGTAATATGCATTTTGTATACATATCATTGAGTTTGACATTTTTTCATCTGTTTTTATAGATAATAATGCATGGTTGAAGTATGGACCCGTTTGAGCCAAGAGAGATGCTTCAAAATGCAGTTTTGACCAACTTTTTTACGGCAACTCGTGCTAAGCGAGTTTTTCAGCACGAGACCAGCGCGCCCCTGAAAATTCTAGTAGCTAATGACCCTTGACCGCGCTTAGCGCGGGCAGGGTCGTACTTAGCGCGGTTGTAAATAAATTTTATTCTTTCTAATTTTTGTTTATATCATTTTTGTAGGTATTCAAGCAAGGATATTTTTGTTGTTGTTGTATAGAGCATTGAATAAGCTTTCCAACGCTTCCGACCGGGCGTCAATCAGAGCTACGGTTTGAAAGTTGTGAAGAAAATAAGAAGTATGATTTTGCTGATGGCGCTAAGCGCGCGTCTTTTCAGCCCCTATTTAAGTCACTTTTCAGCATTTTTTAGGTTATGTTGTTGGGAACTTTTTACCCCGACTTCATCAAAAGCATTCTATGAGTAGAGTAGCTTAGAAACAACATTTGAGGGTGCATAGCAATGATCCGAAGTTGGATTTGCGTCACTTTGCTAGACACGACGAGATATTCCTCTTCATCTTCCTTTTTCTCTATGTATTTTTCATTTGTTGGGGTTTGTATGTAAGTTTACTTTGATAGCATGTATATTTATTGATCATGGTGTTGTATTTGATCTATCTTACAAATCTTTATCGGTGTTATCCTTGTTTTACTCGCTTTATGTTTGGATTTGAGTTGCGGTAGACATATCCTCTTTGAATCCGGATCTAGCATGAACATTTGTTAGGTTCTGAACTCTAGAGATGGATTTAAATATAACATTCACCAGGGGTATTGACGAGTGATTTAGGTTGTATACAACTGATTGGTAGATCTGTGTATTAGATAGGTGAATGAACGTCATTCCTGACGAGTTCTCCATGGTACTTTATTTACTTGTTCATATGTTTTCTTTTGCATCTTACTCTTTAAAACCATTTAAACCCAAGCTTATATACGTAGAGGTTGTTGAATGGCATTCTTTCCCTCACACCGATCCTTGTGAAGACAAAAAAACTGGGTACTTAATATTTTTGCTTGCTGCTTTACCGCTCCAACAAAATGGCATTGTTGTCGGGGATTGGTTTTGATATTGAATCACATTGCGATAATTTCTCTGTTTTTAAGCTTTGTATATACTTGTTTATAGTTATTTTCCATAAGTGATTGTATATATGTATTTTCTACCATGTTCATATGTTTGTGCATATTTTGTCTTTGGTTTACGTTTACTCAAGTGTTGTGCAGATTTATTTGGTAGTAGTCGGTGAACCAAGCGACATGGAGGAGCATGTGCATAAATAAAGGCGGCGAGCTTATGACGTGAAACAAGCGTTTGTTGGGATGCAACCCAACGGTTTTTGAGTTTGTACAATTTTATATTTAGTAGTATAATTAATATAAAGTGAGAATGGATGGATTGTGTGAGAAAAAGAACTTGAAAATCGAAGTTTTCCTGCCCGCGCTTATCACGCCTTGTTTTACAAAGAAAAATCTCTCATTTTTCATCCACTTTCACCAATTTTGGTCTTTGTGTTTAGTTAGTTTTAATTCAATTTTGTCAGACTGTTAGAATAAAATTTTGTGTTTTCTCTCAAGTTTGTTTTTGATTAGCTTGAGGATGTATTTTGTGATTTTCCAAGTTTGATCATTTCAACTTGCGAATGTAAGGTTTTGATATTGTTTGAAGTCGGTACTTTAAAAGGTACTCGTTTATCGCTTTTTAGAACATATCATGATTAGGAGACTTTTCATTTGTATGATTTTCATGTCATTCATTTTTTTCCATACTTGTTCAAATTTGAATCACTTTAGAATAAACCTTTTTGTGAGGAGCTTTCCATTGTTTATTATATGCAGGAGACCAGCATTCTTGTTTAACTTGGTTTTATTATGTTTAATTTTGTATTTGTGTTGATTTATATGATAGCACTAAAATGATCAAGGTATTTTGTTTGATTTTGAGCATAACCACTTGACCAAATAGTTAATATACCTTGTGAGTGAGTGAGAATTTGCTTACCCCCTTTGAGCCTTTGTTAGAATCCATGTTGGTGTTAAGTTCATTTTTGTATGGATTCTAATACTTTTTCTTGAACTATAACCATAACTTGTTATTTGAGTTTTTTGCCCTTGCCTAATAAGTTTGGGAGCATTCATGTCACTATGTGTGGTTGTATTCAAGTTGGGGAGAAGAGGTTGGTTGCTAAGAGGTTGAGAAAAAGAAAAAGTTTGAAAAAGAAAGAAAAGAAAAAAAAGAAAAAGAAAAAAAAAAGAATTGAAAAAAAAGAATAATGTTGTGCTAATAAGTTGTGTAGACTGGTGTAATAATTTGGAAAAGAGAAAAAGGTGATTGGAGTTTGTGAGAAATGATCACTCTCATTTGATTAGGCAAATTTTTGTTTCTTTTATCTTGAGAAAAACAATTGTTTGTTACCCAAGCCACATTATAATCCTTAAAGCCCTTGTGATTTTTGCTTTTATACTGTTCAATATGAGTTTTTTCTTGATGAATGCATAATTTAACTTGTTGTTAGCTTGATTGTTGGGTGAGAGTAAAACCCTTCATTATATTTTTTTATTCATCTATTGATGAAGTGTGTGTTAGGTGTGATTCATTTTTGAACATTGTATTGTCTTAGAATTTTTGACATGTGTTTTGTATTTAGCAGTTGTTTTGTTTTCATGTTATCATTGTAGTTTAGTGGTAAGTTTTGCTTTGCATGTATGTTTTTGTGTTGAACCATACATTTATTTTTGTTTTTCAAAATTTGTTGAGTAGTGATTGCTTGGTTGTTACTTTTGTTTCTTTGAGTTGTTCGATTCTTGTTTGAGGACAAATAAGTTTAAGTTAGAGAAAGTTGATAAGTATTAAAATGTACTGATTTTTGTTGTAAATAATTGACATTTATTTGCTAAATTTGTTTGTTTTCCTTTAATAATCCCTCGTTTTTGTATATATTTTGTATAATTTATATTATAGTGTGTAATATGCGTTTTTGTATACATATTGTTGAGTTTGAAATTTTTTCATCTGTTTTTATAGATAATAATGCATGGTTGAAGTATGGACCCGTTTGATCCAAGAGGGATGCTTCAAAATGCAGTTTTGACCAACTTTTTGACGGCAATTCACGCTAAGCGAGCTTTTTAGCGCGAGACTAGCGTGCCCCTGAAAATTCCAGTAGCTAATGATCCTTGACCGTGCTTAGCGTGGGAAGGATCGCGCATAGCGCGGTTTAAGTGTATTTTAGGTGAGATCGCGCTTAGCGCGGTTGTAAATAAATTTTATTCTTTCTAATTTTTGTTTATCTCATTTTTGTAGGTATCTAAGCAAGGATATTTTGTCATTGTTGTATTGAGCATTGAATAAGTTTTCCAACGCTTCCAATTGGGCGTCAATCGGAGCTACGGTTCGAAAGTTATGAAGAAAGTAAGAAGTGTGATTTTGCTGATGGCGCTAAGCGCCCTCATAGCGCGCTTAGCGCGATTCGCGTCTTTCAGCCCCTATTTAAGTCATTTTCAGCATTTTTTAGGTTATGTTATTGAGAACTTTTTACCCTAACTTCATCAAAAGCATTATGTGAGTAGAGTAGCTTAGAAACAACATTGGAGGGTGCATAGTGATGATCTGGAGTTGGATTTGTGTCACTTTGCTGGACATGATGAGAGATTCCTCTTCATCTTCCTTTTTCTCTATGTATTTTTCACTTGTTAGGGTTTTCATGTAAGTTTACTTTGATAGTATGCATATTTATTTATCATGGTGTTGTATTCGATTTATCTTACAAATCTTTGTCAGTGTTATCCTTGTTTTACTCGCTTTATGTTTGAATTTGAGTTGCGGTAGACATATCCTCTTCGAATCTGGGTCTAAGATGAACATTTGTTAGATTTTGAACCTTAGAGATAGATTTAGATCTAGAATTCACCGTGGGTATCAACTTTTAATGCTCCATGTTGTCGAGTTGCGTGAGACATTATCGATGAGGCGATGTGGTTGATCTCTCGATTTTTCTTTAGAGATAACCTCGATTTGTGTATTAGATAGGTGAATGAACATGATTCCTGACGAGTTCTCTACCGTACTTTATTTACTTGTTCATATGTTTTCTTTTGCATCTTACTCTTTAAAACCATTTAAACCCAAGCTTAAAGACGTAGAGATTGTCTAATGGCATTCTTTTCCTTGCACCGATCCCTGTGGAGACGAAAAAACTGGGTACTTAATATTTTTGCTTGCTGCTTTACCGCTCCAACAGTTTTCTAGCAAGTTTTCTCCATTTAGATTAAGGATGAAAAAGTTATGAATGTTGCAAGATGGTTAGAAATTGGGATTTTCACACTTAGAAACTTTTTCATCAAAACCCTAATTCTCTAAAACTCTTGATTTTATGTTTCTCCTCGATCTTTCTTGATCCAAAGACATAACAAAACTTGAGAGGGTATGGCGTGTTTATGGTCGACCTCAAAAATCCAAAACTTTGACTTTGTAAAGCCACAATTGACTTTCTTGACCAGATAAATCTTCAGCTCTCCCATTCATTTAGGAAATCCTTGAAATGAGTTGTGTTAAACCAAAAGACATCTTAGGAAACCTTAAAGTGTATGAGGACTTGTTTGGTTGATATATCCTTCAAATCTTGATTAATCAAAGCTTTCCCTTTCTTGTACAGAAACCCTAATTCCACGGAAGAAGCAAAACCACAAAGCTTGATAGTTTGGTTAGCTATACAAAGATGATTGACCTATGATGCTCATGCAAATGATGATGACATTTAAGGGGGTAAAATTTAGGGTATGACACCATTGCTTTAAACGCAAACTCAAACCTCGACCGACATCAAGTATTTTTTCAAATTAAGTTAAGACATCTAATCATATTTATACACTATTTCATTAAAGGTGAAAAAGGAGTAGGTCTGGAGCCTTAGATTCCTCTCCTCAATTTTTTGGGTGCTAGGAGCCTTCCTTACTATTCAAACAATTGTCATCTCTAAAAAACTTTTAATCTAATTCACTTCAAACCATTTTTATAACAACTTGAATCAAACTTATTTTCTCAATCACATAGATGAAAAAGAGAGAGTCTAAAGCCTTTTATTCTCTCTCTCTCTCTCTCTCTCTCTCTCTCTCTCTCATACTTGGATATGATGAGCCTTTCTTTGCCATTCGAGTACTCATCATCCGCTCAAAATACTTTAATTATATCAAATCCTTTCACAATTAAGGTTGAAAAGGAGAGAGTCTAGAGCCTTCTATTCACTCTCTCGAGTGTTTGGATACAAAGAGACTTCCTTGGCCATCCAAAAAAAACCAACACATTAATTCAACTTCTCGCCGCCGTGCGATCAAACAACTTTTTCTTAAAAGAACGATTTTTAGTCTTTCTAATGCGCCTGTAAACTAAATGTTTAAGCCTCCACTGAGAGTAGACAAGCTAACATTTCTCCTTTAGAATGTGACCTAAACATTCGTTTGCTAAAATGAACCAACAACTTGTAGTCCCATGAACTACGATCGCTTTGATTCTTCATTTCTTTCAAAGAAGATATGTAGGCACAAGGGCCCTAATCCTTGGCGAGCACCCTAATAAAAAACCACCTATTTCCCATTTTCTCATAACTTTCGCATTATTCACTTAGAAGAAAACAAATAACATAAGCTAACATTTGATCACAACTACCTATTACCATCAACATCAACAATTATATTGGTTTTATCAATCATACACATCAATCCAATTATCATCAAAATCTTACTTATAAAGTATTTTAGTTAACCCTTCTTTCCCATATGCAACCATTGTCAGATAAAACTGTCAAAACAGAAAACTTCCAAAAACAAAGTTGTAGCTTAATGAGTAAGATAAATCACCCTTAAAACTCCACTTAAAAATGTTTTACGAGTCAAAAGTTATGCTAAAAATTGTACATACCTACAATTTTGAAAAACTGTTATTTTATAAAGATTTCACTTCTGTTTCAATCTGCAACCACTGTAAGATAAAACTGTCAAAACAAAAAACTTCCAGAAACAAAGTTTTAGCTTATTGAGTAAGCTAAATCACCCTTCAAACCCCACTCAAAAATGTTTTACGAGTCAAAAGTTATGCTAAAAATCGTACAAGTTTGCAATTCTGAAAACTGCTATTTTATAAAAAATTTAGCACGAATTAACCAATACCAAATGCCCACAAAATTCCCCTTAACACAGGAAACATTGTATTATAGTGTTCTCTAAACACTCATGATCATCATATAATACTCCTTCCATAATCACAACATTCAACAACATATTGCAACTTTCATACCATGTTCATCATGAACAATGTTCACCTTAAAAAAAATTCAGCAAGCCCAACCATTGCAATTTACATAATAACAATTATTATAACATCACTAATCATCAATAAACATCAATAAATTCAATTTCACACAAACAAGTATCAATTAAATCCAAAATCATACAATTCAAAAAACCTAAGAGGGAAGTTTTAGCTTACTTAGTGTCGCTACTGCGAAAATCAGCGTCGGCTGACAGAAGAGTCGCCACCGTGCGTTATTTATCTCAACGGAGGGAAAGGAAACGCTCGAAGTAAACCTCGCAAAAAACGGGAAAGGCATGGTCGTCGCAACCAAAACCTGGGTTCGGGAGTCGGTTACGCAAGGGGAAGGTATTAGCACCCCTCACGTCCGTCGTACTCGACGGGATCCACGCTTGCTTGGGTTGTCTAAAGGATGCAAAACAATCTATCTACGGCTGCTAAATCTAAACGGAAGGGAATTGACTCGATAGAGCGTCGCGCTTTATGCCTACGTATTTTCAAGAGAGAAAGTCAGAGTCAACGTAGTTCGGGAAACTACAGGGAATTGGCTCGCCAAGACTTCGCGTCTTGTGCCTACGTACTTCCACACAGCATTGAAGATCAGAGCTTACGTAGTTCAGGCTAACTACGGCTAGACTGGGTGTTCTCACACAGAAGTGAGAAATTAAACTGGTTTTACAGGTACGGGAACCTATGGGAACTAAAACTACGGTCTGGTCTCAAATGCACTCGGGCAAGAGAAAAGGATAACATCAGTCGTCAGCGGGAAAGTCTCGATCGCACAGCAGCGAGAGAACAAAAGGTTAGTTGTTAGTATGCTCGCTAGGATATCGCATCCTATGCCTACATATTCTCGTCTGGTACGAGAAATCAGAGCAGCTGTAGTTCGGCTACTTTCGGGACCACAGCTCAAATCTCGTTTTATTAACATTCTGAAAAATGGGTTACAATGATTGAATACGGGAAATAAAATCCTAGAAAACTATCCAACTATCCTGGAAAGAGTCAAATGGAAAATAGTCCCCTAACAAGTGGACTTCTAAACCTACCTCTAAAAAGGTAAAAAGTCCCCTAACAGATGGACATTTAAAACTATCCCTAAAATAAACTCCATGAAGAAAAATATACTCTAAAAGAAAATAGAAAAATCTATACTAATATTTTTTCTTCTTTTTCATATTTTTATTTTCTTTTTCTTTCTCAATATTCTTTTCTCAATATTCTCTTTTTTACTATTTTTCTCTTATTCTTTTTCTCATATCCTTTTCAATATTCTTTTCACATTTTTTTCAAAATATTTTTTCAATATTCTTTTTTCATATATTTTCTTCCAATATTTCTTTTTTTTCATTTCTTTTTTCTCATTCTATAATAAAGCAACAAAAACCATATAAAAGAAAATAGAAAAGAAAATATAAAGGGAGGGGGGTGTGTAGTTATTACAGGGGATTTGCAGTTAACAAAAAACAAAAGAAAGTTGGGCCCAGCCCAACATTTCAGCCAAACAAAAAAATGGGGAAGGGGGTGCAGAAATTGAAACGGGTGTGTGTGTGGCAAATGGGCCCAGCCCAGTCAAGCAATAACCAAAAACTAGCCACGGGGGGGTATCTCGGCCAAAACGGGGGTGCTAGGAGAAGTTACCAATGGGCCCAAGGCCCAATCCAACAGCCTTCGCTCTTCCTCACTCATTATGAACCAAAACCTAATTCCCTTTGTATCACTGTTCACGGAAAACGCCTACGCCGCTTCTCCACGAATTCTTTCTCTCGGAGACTCGCTCTCAACCCTTTCTCAGCCTCATTCTCAATCCTTCGTCCAATCCATTCACCAAACATTTCAACCTCATCAGCTCTTTCTTCAATCTCTCCACTCTCACAAAAATCTTTCACCTTATTCATCTGGAAATGACGAGGTTGCTCGTTGAAGACGTGGATGACGATGTTTGAAGAAGTTCTTATCTGGAAGATTTCTGGACAGTTGATGAACTCACAAAGATGAAGGTTCTTGATCTGGAGAACTGATGTTCTGATGAGGATCTTGAAAGTTTCTGGTGATGTATGAAGATCTCTGGGGTTCTGAGGACGATTCTTGCATGTTGACAAACGGTGAATCCGAGACCTGATTTGAAGAGGTAGAACATCGGTTGAAGTTTCCGGCGGTAGCTCTCTGGAAACAGTTCGAAGATCGATGATGATGATGATGTGTTGATGAAACCTGGAGATTAGATGCGGTTCTTGAAGAAATCTTGAAGGTTCTGGGAACGTCATGAAAGATCTGGAGATTTGATGATGAATGTTCTTCATGCGAGCAGTTACGAAGACTAATCTGGGATGAAGATAGACGAGTTTCTGGAAGAACTGGAAAGAACCTTCAAGAGGATGATGAACACCATTGAAGTTTCCGGCGGGTAGGATGAATTTTCCGGCGGTTGGAGTTTGAGTTTTCCGGCGTGATCTGGAAAAGGTGTATGAACGGGATGAGTTAGTGCGATCTTCTGAGAAACTGACGAATATGATGTTGTTGGTGAAGATCGGAGAAGAAAGATGAGGAATTCTTAGCTTTCCGGTGATTTTATGGCGGCCGGAAACGGTTAATGGTTAGTTAGGGCTGCCGGAGTTGGGTTGGGCGGTGGTTGCATGGCCGGCGGCCATGCAACCGATGACACTCCGGTGAAGACAAATGGCTAGGAGGAGAGAGTGCATGGATGACACGTGTGAGGTGGTGAGTGATAGAGAGTGCCAAGTGGCACTCATGCATGAGCAGAAAAATGAAGTGGACCCCTCCTTCAGTTACACGTGTGGCTGCTTTAAATACGGACAGGTGTCCTGGACTTGGGCTTTTTGGATAATCCTGAATACATGGCCCAATGTGAGACTAATGAACAAAATACAAAACTGATTAATGATGGATTAACGTGATAATGGAGATGATAATGTTGACTAGCTGACTAATTAACTGAAAAAGCCTAGTTAAACGAAAATGGTTAATGACATTAACGAGAATGATTAAAACGAAAATCTAATAGACTAATCCTAATTATTTAATATTCTAATTAAAACTATTAACCTCTAATATTCTGAAAACCAATTAAGCTATTTAATATCTATTTAATATCTAGTATATCTAAACAAACCAATATGTTCTAAAAACAATATGGACTATTAAAAGGTTTTACTAATCTATCATATTCTATAAAAAGAATCTATTATCTATTAAAAGAAATATTCTAAAAACAATTTATATTAACTCTAGTAATTCCTCTTAATATCTATTAAAAACTATATTGAAAGCTAAAAGAAAAATCCACTAATCCCTATACTATTCTAAAAATGAATTAAACTATTCTAGAAAGCGCTAATAATTGCCAGTAACCCAGAAGACCCGCGATAATTCCTGAAGGACCAAAAATGGTACAAAACAACAAATAAAACCGCGAGAGCGCACCAGAATAACCGGTAAAAATAAACGGACACCGAAATATCCCCAAAAACAACAGCGCGAGCTGAAAACACCGGGAATAGCACGACTTCCCAAAAATGCAACTCTACTTATCTAACTGAGTAAAAAACACCTGAAATGCGAGGAGAGGGCTGTGATCCCGATAAAATCAAAACAACTGAAAAAATGCACTGTATGCGATATGCGAATGTGAATGCAGAAATGCGTCGAAACATCAACCAGATGCGGGACCCGGTTGGTCAAATTTTAGGGTGCAACAGCTGCCCCTATTCAAGCGGCTTGGACCTGAATGGGTGAAGAGCGCTCAGCCTTCAAACATTTAAAGGTAGATGACGGTTGAATACCAATGAAACCCTGAAATTTGCCAACCGTGGGAATATACTGCAAAACTGCTTGAGGAATAGCCTCCAAAAGACTGAAGTTTGGTTGTCACGACAACAACTGGTCAATTATCTGATAAATTTTTCTCCTTTTCAACATCAATCACCTGTGTGACGCCACAAGTATTGAAATAATGCTTCGGAAAGCAAACAACTTAATTCCCATGTTACTTATGGGATCAAATCCTGTCATCTCACAGTTCACGGCGAACTTGAGGACAATTCTCCTGGGGAACTTCTGAATCGACTGCTCGGCACCCATTCTGTCAACAGGAGGCAGCTTCAGAAATCTGATATATGTCGATCTTTTTTCAGTGCTGACGTAACAACCAAATGTGAAGAAATCACTCCGCTGGGGGAGAAGAGAAGCTTAACCAAACAACTCTGCAAGGGAACATACTCGAAATCCAATAGGTAACCAACCTGGTCCATGTTTCGACATGTGGATGTCTGAAATGATGTAATGCCCTATATGACATGGAAATGCTATGCATTCTGTTTGAATGCTATGATGATATATGCAAATGTAAATGCAGGCTCGAGCTGCCAGAGAACACCAGGTCTAGAACCACTTGGCAAAATAAATGCCGAAGGTAGACGTCAACTCCACTGAAGGTAGCCTAATATCACAGAATCATCTCAGCAAAATAAATGCTGGAAAAGGGAAACCAAATCCGCTGGGGAGAACCATCCTGCTGGAGAAATGGAAAGGCAACCCTGCTTGGGGAGAAGGAAAAAAAACAACCCTGCTTGGGGATGCTCTCTTCAAACCATTGGCAACTGATTGTGCTCTGTGGGGATTGACCCAAACTGGGGTTGGTTGCACGCAGCACACTGCTGGGAATGCCCCTACTATCAAGGATATCAATCTTAATCTGCTCGGGATACTCCTGATCCTACTCTGATGCGGGATAGCAATACAATCTCAATTCTTCCGATAATACACAACTTTCATCTGCTGAAGAGTAGCAATTCTGATTTAACAACATCCACAAGGAATTCAAACATTAATCGGAGCACTGGTATCCGTCGAGCTTCGTATCGGGGAACATGACAACATGCGAGTCATTGGGAATTACTGTGTCAGATACCTTTAGGTTTTTGTTTTTCTGGTTTAGGATAAACATGGACTATGTACACAGTGGGAGATATGGAAAATACTAGACGAGAACTAGCATTCAAGGATAGACTACCAGGCGAGAACTGATAGCAAAATAGATTAGGAAAATTGAACGAAAATTGACTTAGTTTGGACATCAGACGGGGCTGACTGGATAACAGGCTGAGGCATAGACAACCAGACGAGAACTGGTTGAAAGCTGACGTACACCAGACGAGAACTGTTATAACACATAGGTTAAAACACACGATGACCAGACGAGAACTGATTACGCAATGACATGTACCAGACGAGAACTGATACAACACTTGAAGAAACGGTGACCAGACGAGAACTGGTTACCATAAACTGCACCAGACGGGAACTGATGCTTACAATAAACTACACCAGACGGGAACTGATGCTTACAATAAACTACACCAGACGGGAACTGATGCTTACGGAAGGGTGGGCCAGACGAGAACTGGTTGCCGGTTTGCCAGGCGAGAACTGGACTTTGGAAACGACTGGTTACTGACACGTAACAGGTTTAAACTGTAGGATAACGATCCAACGATGGCAAGGCCTTTTTCATAATGCTAATATTTTCTGATAAGGGTAATGACATGATTCCCCGATACTCAACTCCGGCTGGGGATAAACAGGCTGGCTTGAACAACTTGCCCCAGTGCACTCAACTTGCCCCAATCCAACTTTTGGGAATATTGCTCTGAACAACTCTCTACTAGACGACCTCGAGGTTACTTGCCCCGGTATCTGTACTACAAAAGAATTCAATCTCCATTAAACCCCTATCAATCCAGTTGATTTCAACACTCTCTGCGGTGACTTGCCCCTGAACGAGCGTTCTAGCGACTTAACCCGATCTGATTATCCACCTGAAGTACCTGCTTTCAAATCTCCACGTTCTGTATAATTGCCCCTGATTGGCTCTCGAGAAGACTCACTTCTGATCAACTGCTTCTCAAGCATACTGCCCCTGATCAACTGAAGCTTCGGGACTTGTCCTCAGACTAACTGATTCCGAACTCACTGGAAATCAGTGCCCCGGATTTACAGGTCTTCACAACATACGTCATCCTGGTTCAGACTGCTGAATTACTTAGTCTTGCTTGACGATTCCCTTTTGGAATTTCTTTCGTGTCAACTACTAACCTGCAAGTAAAATTGTCTATTCACGAATGATAATCTTAATGCAGAGTTCATGCAGATTTTGAAAAATTTTGTGCTGTCACTCATTTACATGTCATGATTGAGTGACGAATGAACCAAAGTTCAAACGTAGTGCTTACGTGGTTTGATCAGTGAGAAATACAACAAGGATGTGACTAGCAAGTCATGAAGGAGTCAGGTTACTCAACCTTATCGTAATGCGCTTTCAGAATAAACCCTACCTCAATTAGGTCTTTTAAGGGTTGTATCGTGGTCGGGTTCACGGTTCGTGAAACAAAGGATGTTTGGCTCAAATTTTGATTTGTACCCACCCCTTCTACGTGATGATCTCCGATCCTAAGGTTCAGTTAACCTGGCACAAGCGCTCGCCTCTTCGAGAGGTATGTTGAATGGTAAGAACCACAGCTAAGGAACTCACAAGAATTTCGGAGTGACAGTGACTCCTTTTCGTTTTCGGTGTCTGTGTACACGACTTTGTGACTCTACTGGGGAAAAAATTTCTATTGATATCCTTTCTTTTTTGTTCTTTTGATTCCCTAATTTTTGCCTGGACTGACTCCTTTTGAGTTCTTTTCGTTTTTCCGTTTTCTTTTGAAGTCCAGCGGGATGCCCTTATTTTTGCCTAAGTATTAGCTTTCCAGCTTTTTCTTTCTTTTTACTTAGCGGGCTTTCTTTTTCTTTATTTTGGAACAAAGTCGTGTGACACTGGTTGTCTTGATTGCTCCGAAAGGATTGTAACTGTCTCACTCCTGATTGGTGAGGTTTAACCACTGTGGTTGACGAGGTACGACCTCTTGAGAGGTATAACTGATTGGTCCTCGAAAGACAACACTCCTCTGTAAGACTTGAATGCTCGGTCAAGCTAACTGACAACTACCCTGCCCCGGGTTAAGATGTGAGGGTTTAAAAGTCCGAAAAAACTTCTACTTCCTGGCTCGAAGTGGTTAACAAGGGACTAACTCCTTATATCTCTAGTGTTTGGGGATTTGAAACAATGCCTTGTACGTCATCGGTAAGGTCTTATATAAAAGCATACGATCATCGGTTATGAGTTTAGTCTCGTCATCCTCCCTCCAATCTTCGCTAATCACAGTGACAAAGTGGAGTGAATAAAATACAAGCGTCAGTGCAATGCAGTAAATGAGCGACAGCGACATGATTAATTCAGAAAAATGCATAGTCACTTTATTATTATTACCATTCGAAACATACAATGTTTAAAAGCAAGTAGTAACTAACAGAAAAGAAACTACAAATGCAAATGATAAAAAGTCTGAGGACTGCCAATGCTGAGGGCGCCTGCCTGTCTGGACCACTGGCTTCTGCTGGGGAATACTTTCCGAGTCTACGAGCTTAGACAGTTGAGCGGTTGGTATGAACAAACAGAAATCCTTCTCGAAAGGAAATGCAATCCTGGTCTATCAACTGATGTACCTTCGCCTGAAACGCTTTACAATCTTCAGTTGAATGCCCCGGTGATCCACCATGATAACCACACTGAACATGGGGATTATACCCAGGAGGGTAAGGTTCTGGAACGGGCTTGAGAGCTTTAGGTTCTACCAAAGAACTCTGGACCAACTGTGGCAAAAGCTGACTGTACGGCACAGGAACTGGATGAGAAGGAGCATTCCTTCGTTCCAAGTTGTTACGAGGTCTATTCTGATTCTGACGCTGAGTCTGATAACCTTGGCCACGAGTTCGCTGATTTGCAAGGGAAGCGACATAAGACTCCTGATATGGTGCCCCAGGCACAGCTGTCTTTCCAGCATAACAAGGCATAGAAGATACTGATCTCACAGATTTCACCGATTCATCTCGAGGGTACCCAACATCTGGTATGATGGCATTGATCACAACTCCTTCGTTCTGATAGTCGCAAAGAGATTCAGTTTCACTATCCTGGCCGCTTGAGTCAATCTGGATTTTTCCAATCTTTATAGCATTCTCAATATGTTCTCCAACTCCCACTAATTCGGAGAAGTTCAGCGAAACTCTAAGCAATCTCTCAAAGTACGGGCTTTGCAAGGAGTCTACGAACATGCCTGCTAACTCTCGGTCAGGGATCGGTGGTTCCACTCTGGAAGCAAAATCCCTCCATCTCCGAGCATACTTTTTGAAAGGTTCATTGATCCTCATAGACAAAGATTGCAACTCCATGCGAATGGGAGCTATGTCCATATTGTAATCATACCGCTTCAGGAAAGCTCTGGCTAAATCCACCCATGATCGAATCTGATCCTTCTCTAACTGCATATACCAACGTAGAGATGCCCCAATCAAACTGTCCTGAAAACAGTAAATCATCAACTTGTCGTTTTGCACAAACGAAGTCATCTTTCTGCAGAACATCACCAAATGTAGCCTCGGGCAACTATCTCCTTTATACTTTTCAAACTTCGGCGCTCTGAATTTAGGAGGTAACACTAGGTCAGAAACCAAGCACATATCTGAAGCATTGAGACCAACATCGTTCTTAACTTCTAGGGCTTTGACTTGTTCCTCCAATGCGTGCAACCTCTTAGCTTTCACAAGAGCTAATGGATTATTAGTCCTCACTATCGGAACTTCTCTTCGGGAGATCAAACCAGCAGGAATAACATTCTGATAATTCGCGGCATCAGAAGAAGAACGTTCACTTGGGATGACAAACTGTTGGTGCAGATTTTGGCCTCTAACAGAAGTCTGCACAAGTTGAGCTGCAGTAAGGTTATTCACTTGCGGAAAGCCTTCGTCAGACGTGGAATCATACAAAGGATTGGTCGTCATGATAAAGCCTGACAAGGCATCAGCAATCTGGAAGTCGTTTCCTGACATGACTATCAGCAACTTTCAACTGACGGCACTGCTTGATTCTGCTTGATCCGTTTCAACCCCTTGGTCGTCTTCTAACAATCCACACTTGCCTCGAACAATCCCCGAGAATCACCCTCTGGATCAAAACAAAGGCTGGATAAGAGCTCTGGCCAGCTAGAGAAATGCTATGCAATATGATGCAAAGATGCTTATGTAATACAATGCAACAAACACGGGATCATAGCCCCCACAACACGCTTTGAATACTGCTGCGCTGCTGACGGAGATAATCACTCTGAAGCGAAAACCAAAAAAACCGGGTCGTCTGGAGGTTAAGTTTCCTGCAAAAAACCCTCCCACTCACAGGTATGGACCTAATCCGACAAGGTACGGCATCCTATGCGGTCGTCAGCGTCACAGACTTTCAAAAGTGACGATACGATTCCCAGAAGGAGTGGCACCATCATCTCATGAAGAGGCCTCACTTAGCTGACTTCCAATTGATCGGTCCCCAGAGTCGACAATCCTCACGTCTGGACTCCCCTCAGATCCTCAGGATCGGAAAGAAGCACCTCGGAGAGAACCTCGTCTGAGCGTGAATTTCGTGGGGAACTTGTGTCTGCTCAGCAAATAGGTTCGTCCACTAATCTCCACAACTACGTCTAAATGCATACTCAAGCAGCCCAGGTCCGGCTATCACTCAAAGTATCACCCTACCCAGCACAACAGCAACAGATAATAGCAATGAAAAATAAACACCCAAAAGACAAGCAAACAAGCGCTAGGATTGACTCTCCTAGGGGACGTTGATCCCACCTGCATAGGGAACTATCGCAGTCCCCAGCAGAGTCGCCAGCTGTCGCTACTGCGAAAATCGGCGTCGGCTGACAGAAGAGTCGCCACCGTGCGTTATTTATCTCAACGGAGGGAAAGGAAACGCTCGAAGTCAACCTCGCAAAAAACGGGAAAGGCATGGTCGTCGCAACCAAAACCTGGGTTCGGGAGTCGGTTACGCAAGGGGAAGGTATTAGCACCCCTCACGTCCGTTGTACTCGACAGGGTCCATGCTTGCTTGGGTTGTCTAAAGGATGCAAAACAATCTATCTACGACTGCTAAATCTAAACGGAAGGGAATTGACTCGATAGAGCGTCGCGCTCTATGCCTACGTATTCTCAAGAGAGAAAGTCAGAGTCAACGTAGTTCGGGAAACTACAGGGAATTGGCTCGCCAAGACTTCGCGTCTTGTGCATACGTACTTCCACACAGCATGGAAGATCAGAGCTTACGTAGTTCAGGCTAACTACGGCTAGACTGGGTGTTCTCACACAGAAGTGAGAAATTAAACTGGTTTTACAGGTACGGGAACCTATGGGAACTAAAACTACGGTCTGGTCTCAAATGCACTCGGGCAAGAGAAAAGGATAACATCAGTCGTCAGCGGGAAAGTCTCGATCGCACAGCAGCGAGAGAACAAAAGGTTAGTTGTTAGTGTGCTCGCTAGGATATCGCATCCTATGCCTACACATTCTCGTCTGGTACGAGAAATCAGAGCAACTGTAGTTCGGCTACTTTCGGGACCACAGCTCAAATCTCGTTTTATTAACATTCTGAAAAATGGGTTACAATGATTGAATACGGGAAATAAACTCCTAGAAAACTATCCAACTATCCTGGAAAGAGTCAAATGGAAAATAGTCCCCTAACAAGTGGACTTCTAAACCTACCTCTAAAAAGGTAAAAAGTCCCCTAACAGATGGACATTTAAAACTATCCCTAAAATAAACTCCATGAAGAAAAATATACTCTAAAAGAAAATAGAAAAATTTATACTAATATTTTTTCTTCTTTTTCATATTTCTATTTTCTTTTTCTTTCTCAATATTCTTTTCTCAATATTCTCTTTTTTACTATTTTTCTCTTATTCTTTTTCTCATATCCTTTTCAATATTCTTTTCACATTTTTTTCAAAATATTTTTTCAATATTCTTTTTTCATATATTTTCTTCCAATATTTCTTTTTTTTCATTTCTTTTTTCTCATTCTATAATAAAGCAACAAAAACCATATAAAAGAAAATAGAAAAGAAAATATAAAGGGAGGGGGGTGTGTAGTTATTACAGGGGATTTGCAGTTAACAAAAAACAAAAGAAAGTTGGGCCCAGCCCAACATTTCAGCCAAACAAAAAAATGGGGAAGGGGGTGCAGAAATTGAAACGGGGGTGTGTGTGGCAAATGGGCCCAGCCCAGTCAAGCAATAACCAAAAACTAGCCACGGGGGGGTATCTCGGCCAAAACGGGGGTGCTAGGAGAAGTTACCAATGGGCCCAAGGCCCAATCCAACAGCCTTCGCTCTTCCTCACTCATTCTGAACCAAAACCTAATTCCCTTTGTATCACTGTTCACGGAAAACGCCTACGCCGCTTCTCCACGAATTCTTTCTCTCGGAGACTCGCTCTCAACCCTTTCTCAGCCTCATTCTCAATCCTTCGTCCAATCCCTTCACCAAACATTTCAACCTCATCAGCTCTTTCTTCAATCTCTCCACTCTCACAAAAATCTTTCACCTTATTCATCTGGAAATGACGAGGTTGCTCGTTGAAGACGTGGATGACGATGTTTGAAGAAGTTCTTATCTGGAAGATTTCTGGACAGTTGATGAACTCACGAAGATGAAGGTTCTTGATCTGGAGAACTGATGTTCTGATGAGGATCTTGAAAGTTTCTGGTGATGTATGAAGATCTCTGGGGTTCTGAGGACGATTCTTGCATGTTGACAAACGGTGAATCCGAGACCTGATTTGAAGAGGTAGAACATCGGTTGAAGTTTCCGGCGGTAGCTCTCTGGAAACAGTTCGAAGATCGATGATGATGATGATGTGTTGATGAAACCTGGAGATTAGATGTGGTTCTTGAAGAAATCTTGAAGGTTCTGGGAACGTCATGAAAGATCTGGAGATTTGATGATGAATGTTCTTCATGCGAGCAGTTACGAAGACTAATCTGGGATGAAGATAGACGAGTTTCTGGAAGAACTGGAAAGAACCTTCAAGAGGATGATGAACACCGTTGAAGTTTCCGGCGGGTAGGATGAATTTTCCGGCGGTTGGAGTTTGAGTTTTCCGGCGTGATCTGGAAAAGGTGTATGAACGGGATGAGTTAGTGTGATCTTCTGAGAAACTGACGAATATGATGTTGTTGGTGAAGATCGAAGAAGAAAGATGAGGAATTCTTAGCTTTCCGGTGATTTTACGGCGGCCGGAAACGGTTAATGGTTAGTTAGGGCTGCCGGAGTTGGGTTGGGCGGTGGTTGCATGGCCAGCGGCCATGCAACCGGTGACACTCCGGTGAAGACAAATGGCTAGGAGGAGTGAGTGCATGGATGACGCGTGTGAGGTGGTGAGTGATAGAGAGTGCCAAGTGGCACTCATGCATTAGCAGAAAAATGAAGTGGACCCCTCCTTCAGTTACACGTGTGGCTGCTTTAAATACGGACAGGTGTCCTGGACTTGGGCTTTTTGGATAATCCTGAATACATGGCCCAATGTGAGACTAATGAACAAAATACAAAACTGATTAATGATGGATTAACGTGATAATGGAGATGATAATGTTGACTAGCTGACTAATTAACTGAAAAAGCCTAGTTAAACGAAAATGGTTAATGACATTAACGAGAATGATTAAAACGAAAATCTAATAGACTAATCCTAATTATTTAATATTCTAATTAAAACTACTAACCTCTAATATTCTGAAAACCAATTAAGCTATTTAATATCTATTTAATATCTAGTATATCTAAACAAACCAATATGTTCTAAAAACAATATGGACTATTAAAAGGTTTTACTAATCTATCATATTCTATAAAAAGAATCTATTATCTATTAAAAGAAATATTCTAAAAACAATCTATATTAATTCTAGTAATTCCTCTTAATATCTATTAAAAACTATATTGAAAGCTAAAAGAAAAATCCACTAATCCCTATACTATTCTAAAAATGAATTAAACTATTCTAGAAAGCGCTAATAATTGCCAGTAACCCAGAAGACCCGCGATAATTCCCGAAGGACCAAAAATGGTACAAAACAACAAATAAAACCGCGAGAGCGCACCAGAATAACCAGTAAAAATAAACGGACACCGAAATATCCCCAAAAACAACAGCGCGAGCTGAAAACACCGGGAATAGCACGACTTCCCAAAAATACAACTCTACTTATCTAACTGAGTAAAAAACACCTGAAATGCGAGGAGAGGGCTGTGATCCCGATAAAATCAAAACAACTGAAAAAATGCACTGTATGCGATATGCGAAGGTGAATGCAGAAATGCGTCGAAACATCAACCAGATGCGGGACCCGGTTGGTCAAATTTTAGGGTGCAACACTTAGTAAGCTAAATCATCCTTCAAACCCCATTAAAAAAATATTTTACAAGTCAAAAGTTATGCTAAAAATCGTACAAGTCTGCAATTCTGAAAACTGCTATTTTATAAAAATTTTAGCACGAATTAACCAATACCAAATGCCCATAAAATTCCCCTTAACACCAGAAACACTGTATTGTAATATTCTCTAAACACTCATGATCATCATATAATACTCCTTCCATAATCACAATCATTCAACAACATATTGCAACTTTCATACCATATTCATCACGAACAATGTTCACCTTAAAAAAAATTCAGCATGCCCAACCATTGCAATTTACACAATAACATTTATTATAACATCACTAATCATCACTAAACATCAATAAATTCAATTTCACACAAACAAGTATTAATTAAATCCAAAATCATACAATTCACAAAACCTAAGAGGGAAGGACCCTCACTACCCTCTCATGTTAAAATCACCCTTATTAGAATATAAATTCTCTCTCTTACCTTTGATTTTTCTCAACTTTTGCAACAATGGTGACTCTCTTGCAAGACTCCTTTGCTCTACCTCTCTCTTCCCTCGTTTCTTCTCTTTCTCCTTTCTTTTTCACGTAACTGAAAAATCTCTTCTCTCTTCTCCCTATTCTCTTTTCATAATCTCCCGATTAAATCTATTATTATTATTATTATTATTATTATTATAACAAAAGTCTAATATTTAATAGTAATTACAATATCTATTAATATAGCTACAAATATAATCTAATATTTTTAAATATACATATGTCAAATTTTATTATTAGTATGTCTTATAAAATTATATTATTGTTATTACTATTAATTTCTCCTTTTCTCTTACACCCCTATGTCTCTTAACATTTGCTTTTACACCCCCACTTCTCACAATCTAATACTTTAATTATATCACTCTACACTTAATTAAATCTCAACCTTATGAAACTCTATTAATCTAAGGAAACTACACTACACCCAAAGGTCTTCCCTCCCACACAACCATAAAACATACAATAATAAAAACATAAGACTCTATGAATTAAATAATTTAAATGGGGTGTTACATGTTGCGTGACATTGCCAACACATCTTGTAAGAACAAGATTTGGTTCTGCATCTGACCTTTAGTTTTGATGATAACAATATATTATTTCGTAAGAGAATAATTTTGTACCCTAATGATTTTGTCTAGTGTGTATAGAACAATTTTGTACCCTAATGGTTTTGTCTAGTGTGTATCTTTTGCTAACAAGTTCTGATTCTGAAGATTTGGTGTGTGACTTCATCAGATTCTGAACTCAAAACATTTTACCTCGAAAGAGATGCAAAATACACTTTACAAGGCTAACTCAAGTTCTGGAATGCTCTTAGACAAAGATTCTGATGAATGTTTATGCTAAAGCTTCTGACCATGACTCTGATAGAAAAACCTCTGAAGGTTTATTAAGCTCTTAAGACTCTAAAGAACAAGTTCTGAAGACCAGGTTCTGAGGAACTGTGTCAAGACTCTGAAGACAAGGTTCTGAAGCTTCTTTGAACCAGTCTCTTGATCCTTCTAAACATGCTTTAACAACATTTACTCAAAAGTCTTTGAAGATTAGAAGATAATATAAAAAGGTTTTAGGTGAGAAAATATACACAATACAAGATCAAATATTCCTTCCATTATGCTGGTTTCGTGGAATGAGGATTGTACTATTGTACCATTTTGTCTCCCACCTTTGCAGACCATAATGCAAGGTGACAACTCATTTATAAAGATTTATGTTCTAACCTCCAACGGATCTTTTCATGCTTATATAAAAAATATTTAGAAGAATGAATGAAGTTGCTAATTCACGCGAGACTATGCTATTTACACAACACAACACTTTTGTTGAACATATTTTTATTGTGAATAGAAAACACACATAGAGCTTTTGCTCGTTTTTGTGTGATATTTCATTATACTTAATCTTTGTGTAATTTGCTTTCTTGAAGCAACTTTGTAAATACACTACTTGTATCTCATTGTTTTGAGGTTGTATTCCTTGAGAGACTAGAGTTTTAGTCATGATTCTCGAGAAGACAGTGAAGGATAATCATTGTGTGTCTGTAATCAGGTCAATAATAGTGGATTAAGTCCTTATTTAGAAGGATAAATCACCTTGGCGGGTGGAGTAGACTAGCTTTGTTAATAGTGAACCAGGATAAAAATATTTGTGTTCATTTATTTTTATTCTTGCTTCTTTATTAAGTGTTTTGGTATTGATTGGGTATCAAACACTTAACTGTGTCAGATAAAGGTCCAATTTAAGAAACACTATGGCGGGTATTCCACCACTTCCACCTATTCCAGTAATCAAACCTATTGTTATTGAGAAACATTTGCTTTGATTCAGAAATATGAAGCGTTCAAGATGGAAGAGATTGAAGCTGTTGAGAACATGTTCTCAAGGTTTCAAACTCTTGTTGTAGGATTGAAGGTCCTGGATAAAGGGTATTTTACTGGTGATTATGTGAAGAAGATCACCAGAAGTCCACCTAAAAGATGGAGACCTATGGTAACTGCATTGAAGTTATCAAAGGATCTAAACAACACCACTCTTAAAGAACTTGTTACTTCTTTAAGAAGTCACGAGATCGAGCTTGAAGAAGATGATCCCCAGAGAAAGAGCAAGCCAGTTTCTCTGAAGTCCTTGAGAAAGTCTGAAAAATACTAGAGCTTTTCAAGCAGAAGAAGAAGAAGAAGAATTTGATAAAGATTCTGAAGAAGAAAAAGAGTTGTCTCTTCTGTCCATACGAGTGAATCAACTCTGGAAGAAAAGATAAGACAAATTCAAAGGACAAAGAAGGACTTGTGGTCATTCTTAGCCATGTTTAATGATTATGAAGTTACTTGGTTATTGATTTATTTCCACTGTGGTGAGCCATGTTTATGCGAGCATGTGATGACAGATGTTTAATCAAATGCATGTTTTAGATAAACCGTGTTATGAGCAGGTTTATCTTATGTATGAGTGATACCTTATGTGTGTATTTGTGTTATCTTCACTTTATTTTGAGTTTCGGGGTTTAGGGTGACATACTTGGAGCATTAGGCATACCGAATGATATCACTGAGTACTCATAGTAACCATATTGAGTCCTAAACGTTGTCTTCGGAATATCTTCAACCTTTACTTGAATCTGATGATAGCTCGATCTTAGATCAATCATACTAAACACACAAACACCAACCAACTGATCCATAATGTCATCAATTTTAGGAAGATGGTATTATTCTTTATGGTCACCGTGTTCATCTGTCGATAGTCAAAACATAACCTCATACTACCATCCTTTTTCTTCACCAACAACATTGGTGCTCCCCAACGATGATACACTTGGTCTAATAATTTTCTTTTCTAGAAGCTCGTATAGCTGACTCTTTAGCTCATCCAACTCTGAAGCTGACATTATGTAAGGTTCCATCGACGCAGATCTAGTACCAGATACTAAATCTATGACAAACTCAACTTCTCTTTCTGGCGGTAAATCACCAATGTCATCTAGAAACACATAAGAAAACTCGCACATCACTGGCAAATCAAAAATCACAACTTCAGTTACGAATTTCAATGAAGTGAACATATCAAACACGTGAGCATCATCCTTCAAGAAATCTTCCACTTGGTTAGCATATATAAACCTCAAATCTTCTTTGTCTTAAAACTCAGGAAACAACACTGCCTCGTCCAAAAACTTGCACTCTTGCAATCAGCGGCATGATTAACCAACCCTTCACATTTGAAACATCTCAGAGAAGCAGAAACTCCTCAGTTACTTATTTCAATCTCGCTCTTGCTGGCAAGCTGTTAAAAAAGAAAAACGAGGTTGGCAATGTTCACACACATGTCATATGCAAAGGAAATAAACAAATTCACACAACCTAGACCGAATAAACCGACCTACTCTGATACCAACTATATAACACTCTAATCCCAAAATACATACTTAAAATTTGTGTGAAACTTTCGTGCTAATTTAGAACATAATCTTTTAATAAATAAAAATAAATAAAAATATGGATTTCACCTAAAATTAGTCTTAAAATTTCGTATAAATCAAGTAGGAAATCTATGATCAGAGATGATATGAATACTATTTAAAACCATCTCAAAATTTCATTCAAGTTTTCCTTACGATGCATGAGAAAAAAATGAAAATATGGATTAGTCTAAAATGAATTTAATTAAAACACACGGATATTATAAAAATATTTTACACCATTAATTAATTATAACCATTAATGTATTTAAGAAATTTGACTTTTATTATAATCACATATAAAATAATATAAATGAACAATTATTGATCTTGACGGCTGATCAGAGCCTGAAGTGGTCCAGAGACAATCGCCTGTGATGCTGGGTGTGAGAGAGGATGAGCGGGTGTACCTGCAAGGCACTTTGATGCTAAAGTAAGAATCGGGAGAAAGAAGGCAAGTACAGAATATTTGTGTATCAAGGTGAATATTGAATACCTGACCCCCTCAAATGAGAGGGTTCTTATAGTGCCCCTAACGCTTGGCCATTGGTCCTTATTTTCGGGGCGAGATAATCGTTTTCCGAAGAATAGGTAACTTCTAGAACTAGCCATTGAAACAGGCAGATGTGCCCATAACTAGTCGTTGCTATGGGCAGAGGCGCAGCTACGGGCACAAGCGCCTTGGTTGTTTCTGGATGGTGAAACCGTGCGTGACGGGAAAGTCTTGTCGAGGAGAAGTGTTGGCCCAGGGGTAAACCGATCAACCTCCCTTGTTGGAGGGGCAGAAAGGTAAATGATTTCCCCCACTTGGCTGGACTTAGGCAATTGGGTCATTCTAGGAGCAGAAGTGGATTAGGCCATGCCTAGCCATTGGGCCAGTCCGGAACAGTAGCCCTCCAAGTTGTTGCTTCCGAGCATGAGAGTGATGACTTAAGAACAATTCGCATTCCGGACAAGGTCGTCGTTATCCGTATGGATGGGAACGTGACCTTGTGCCCAAGGGAATTTATGCCCAGGTATCTGTTACGCTGCTTGTTGGAGAGCTTGAGGTATGGGGAGACCAACGATTGATGGGATCTAAAGAGGGGAAGTTCCACGCGTGCCTCGAGTTGTGTACTGCATTTAATACGCAATGATGGCAAGGCTAGGGTCATGATGATGCCCCTAGCCACGCTGCTCGTACACGTGCCAGGGACTGCCTATAAATAGAGTGAGACACAACTCATTTGCACTTTCTTCTGCTGCCGGCATCGTCGGGGCTTTAGATCTTAGAACTTAGAAATTTTAGGCTTTTAACTGATCCTGATGCTGTAGCGACATAAAATGTTCGTCACCGATGGAACCTCTGACTTCAGGTGTGCTTATGAGCTTTCTGGCAGTTTCCCCTTGGAGATTTTGGATTTTGTGCCAGGGGAACTTTTCACCGAATGTGTCGGGGAGATTTCCCGGTCATTCCCCCGTTGTTAATTGTGCCATTTGAGTAGGGCTTAGGACGGGGACGCTTTCCCCGGGCCTTTGTGCACCCTTTCTTCAACTTAAACACATGATTAGGAAAAGTTAGATCAATAAATCCCTTAGGTTGTTCCACATAGACTTCCTCATTTAGGTAAGCATTTAAAAAGGCGCTTTTAACATCCATCTGAAGCAGCTTAATTTTCAAAATGCAGGAAACGCCCAGAAGAAGTCTGATAGATTCAAGGCGAGCTACAGGGGCAAAAGTTTCATCAAAGTCAACCCCTTCAATCAGAGTGTATTCCTGTGCAACAAGTCTGGCTTTGTTCCTAGTGACCACTCCCTTTTAATTACACTTATTCTTGTAAACCCATTTTGTTCCAATCACATTTGTTCCTTCAGGCCTTGGCACAAGATCCCATACTTCATTTCTCTTGAATTCCCCCAGCTTTTCTTACATGGCATTTATCCAGAATTCATCAGTTAATGCTTCCTTGATGTTTTTAGGCTCAACTTTAGACACAAAACAAGAACTTGGAATGATTTCTCTGGATCTAGTAGTAACCCCTTTATTTGGATCACCTATTATGAAATCCATAGGATGGTCTTTTTGAATTCTGATAGAGGATCCTTTGTCAACTGGTTCAGGTTCAGTAATGGCAGGATTGGGATCATTGTCTTTGTTTACAGACTCAGCTGAGATATCAAAGGATGTTCCAACATCTTCTAGGACATTAGTCTCCTTATACACATCATCTATAACAACATTGATAGACTCCATCATGGTTTTAGTTCTGGAGTTAAACACTCTATAGGCTCTGCTGTTAATAGAGTAGCCCGGGAATATTCCTTCATCACTCTTAGGATCCATCTTTCTTCTTTGGTCACGGTCTACAAGTTTGTAGCATTTGATTCCAAACACATGGAAGTATTTGACAGTAGGCTTTCTTCCCTTCCATATTTCATACAAGGTGGTCATGGTTCCTGTTCTCAAAGTCACTCTGTTATGGATATAGCAGGAAGTGTTCATGGCTTCAGCCCAGAAGTGGTAGGGCAACTTCTTTGCATGGGTCGTTGCTCTAGCAGATTCTTGAATAGTTCTATTATTTCTTTCCACAACTCCATTTTGTTGTGGAGTAATGGGAGAAGAGAATTCATGGCTAATTCCCTCAGAAGAACAGAATTCAGCAAACTTTTGATTTTCAAACTCCTTCCCATGATCACTCCTGATTCTAACAACCTTGCTTTCCTTTCCTCTTTGAATCCTTTGATAGAGTTCTTGGAACACATCAAACACTTCAGATTTTTCTCTTATAAAATTCACCCAGGTGTATCTTGAAAAATTATCCACCACCACATATGCATACTTCTTTCCACAAAGACTCTCCACCTACATAGGTCCCATTAAGTCCATGTGGAGAAGTTCCAATACTTTTGAAGTAGTGAGATGTTGGATCTTCTGGTGTGACATCCTTGTTTGCTTTCCTACTTGGCATTCACCACAGACTTTTCCCTCTTTAATCTTCAGCTTAAGAATTCTCTGACAGCTTCCGTAGAGATTATTTTCTTCATTCCTTTTAAATGTAGATGACCAAGTATCTGGTGCCACAATTTCACTTCATCTTCTTTGGCTAAAGCACATTTGGAGTCCTGAGAAACCCATAGGTAGCAATTATCCTTAGATTTGACTCCCTTCATGATCAATTCTCCTTTTTCATTTGTAACCGAGCATTCAAATTTAGTGAAGTTGACATTGAGTCCTTTATCACACAGTTGACTGATGCTAATTAAGTTAGCAGTTAATCCTTTAACCAGTAGCACATTGTCAAGATCAGGAGCTTCTGAGCAGTTCAATTTTCCAACTCCCTTAATTTCACCTTTGGCTCCATCTCTAAACGTCACATAGCTAGTAGAGTGGTGTTTTGATTTCTACTAAGAGATTTTTAATCCCTGTCATGTGTTTGGAGCACCCACTGTCAAAGTACCAATCCTCCTTAGCAGATACTTTTAGGGACATATGAGCTATCAAGCTAGTAGCAGCAGCTTTAGGAACCCATTGCTTTGTAGCAGGAGCTTTAGGAACCCATTGCTTCCTAGTAGAATGAATATTGTGATTTGGTCTGGTTTGAGGCATAGGTTTAGGATATCCATGTAGTCTGAAGCAGAAAGGCTTTATATGACCAAAACAGCCACAGTAGTGACATTTCCATCTTTAGGATCTTCTTCTTGGTTGGTTAGGTTAACCTCTGTCATGATGTTAAGACATCGCATGGAACATCTTTCGCTTGGATCCAGAAGGCTTATGGTGTGAAGAAGGATTACAGTCTGAAGGTGGTTTCTTTTCTTCATCAAACCCTAACCCTGTCTTGTCTCCTGCCCTTTTTCCAGATTGAAGGATCTTATCCAGGGTGTTGGTACGACTTTTCATCATTCTAACAGACTTCCCCATTTGATCAAGTTGGGAAGTCAGTTGAGCAACTTCATTATTCAGCTCAGTGATAGTTTTAAGGTGTTCTTCCTTTTCAACTTTCAGTTTGATTATGAGTTTCTTCTGCTTTTCACCTTGATGGCACACTTCTTCACTTCTAAGACACAACTCTTTGTATGAAGCTGCAAGTTCTTTAAATGTCAATTCATCTTCACTGGAGTCTTCATCAGAATAGTATCTTACAGTCAAGGCAGTTACACGTTTAGCATACTCTTCTTTAAGGTCACTGTCAGAATCCTCATTAGTCTAAGAGACAACAAGACTTTTCTTTTGTTTCTTGAGATAGGTTGGGCATTAAGCTCTAATATGACCAAATCCTTCAGATCCATGGCACTGAATCCCTTTGCTATTGTTGGGTTTTTCTTCAGTCCTGGTTCTTCTACCTGCATCATTGGACCTACTGATGTCATGAGAGTTGTTCTTGACTTCATATCCATTCTCTTCATTACCTTGTTGAACTGTCTTCCAAGAAGCACTATGACATTGGATAAACTTTAATTAGTATCCCCATCATATTCATCCTCTCCATTTTCAGTATTTGACATAAAATCTATGCTCTTTTTCTTATCAGCTTTGTCACTTATTCCCACTTCAAAGGTTAAAAGAGATCCAATGAGTTCATCAACCCTCATCTTGCAAATGTCTTGAGCTTCTTCTATGGCAGTTACTTTCATGTCAAATCTCTTGGGAAGAGATCTGAGAATTTTTCTTACCAGCTTTTTTTCTGACATCTTTTCACCTAGGGCACTTGAAGCATTGGCTATTTCAAGAATATTCATATAAAAATCATGTATGCTTTCATCATCTTTCATCCTTAGGTTTTCAAATTTTGTAGTTAGCAATTGAAGTCTTGACATCTTTACCTTAGAGGTACCTTCATGAGTATTCTTGAGTATCTCCCATGCATCTTTAGCCACTTCACAGTTTTTCACCAATCTAAATATGTTTCTATCAATTCCATTGACCAGGGCATTCAAGGCTTTGGAGTTACTAAGAGCCAGTTCATCCTCTTCCTTTGTCCATTCTTCCTCAGGCTTCAAGTCAGATGTAGCCTTTCCATCTTTCCTAACAGTCACAGGATGTCCCCATCCTTTTATAACAGCTTTCCAGGCCTTACTATCCAAAGATTTTAAGAAGGCAACCATACGAGGTTTCCAATAATCATAATTACTCTCATCCAGAACAGGTGGTACATTTACAAATCCTTCTTCTTTGTCCATAGTACCAGAAAGTATCATCCTTAGATCTCACCCAAAACCAGAGCAGGATGCCTGCTCTGATACCAATTGAAACTCTGGTATCAGATATAAGATGTAGAAGGCGATGTCACGACACTAATATCTGAACTATCACCAATATATGAACAAAGACAAACTGTTAACAATAGTAAAAAGACACAAGCAATTGTTAACCCAGTTCGGTGCAAACACACCTACGTCTGGGGGCTACCAAACTAGGAAGGAAATTTACTAAGTAGAATTAGTTTGAAGATACACTGTAGACTCTCTCTAGTTTACTATCTTCGCACCTAATCTCTACCCTTGCAATTTCTACCTAGGACACCCTTAGATAAGAGATACCTCTCACTCCCCCTCAATCACACCAGTGATAACAATAGATGAATAAACTTTAGAAGACACTCTTCAAAAACAATACTTGATCTTGCTTAAAAGCTTCAATCAAGGACAATACACTCTTGTTACAAGCTTTGAGTGAACAACTTATAACACAAAAACTTAGTCCAATTCACATATCAAGGAGATGAGTGAATGGCTCACAAACTAACATAAACACATGAAGCTAAAAGCTTTAAACCGTACGCAATGCACTATCTTAACCCTAGCTTCTCTGATCTTCAAAATAGGATTCTGAAGACTTTAAATAGTAACTCTGGGACGGGCTTGGGCTTTAGCAAAAAAAAAAAACAGCATCTGATCTTGATTGAATAAATTCAAATAATTCTTTAATTCTTTTCATAATTAGTATCAATGAGTAGAACCAAAACAGATTTGATTTGATCCAATCAAATCACTCTTCAGATCTTCAATATTTCCTTCATAAAATAGCTCACACGATTCCATAAATACTCCACGAAATATGCATCAAAAACTTTTTTGAATAAAGATTATTTCCACGCAGATTTGAACCATAAATGACTGATCATAACAGCGCAAAGAGTTGCACAAAAAGTAACAGACAAACAAGCACATTCTCACAAAATGTTATGTTTATAAATGTCAGGATATCATGCTTGGCATCATGAACCAAACCCTGCAATAACAAACATAGCTACCTGTAGAATGTTAAGAACATATGTCAAGATATCCTGTAGGACATCTTGTGATATCACCAATTTTTACCAAAATTCCTGCCAATCAAGAACTAACAGTTTATACTTTGTCTAAGTTTTTCTAAGTGTCATACGCCGCCCAACGTTGGTCGTATGAGATACCTTAGTGATTGATTGTTATGTTTCGGGTATGCTCGACAAATGATATTCGACAGTACAGGGATCTATTCGAAAGGCCTGGGTAGTTTTCGGGCAGAGGAGCGGAGCTCAGGTCGCGTTCGGGTGTGTCTTCTCCTCCAAGTAGAGTTGTCATCCCTAGGAAGAAAGAGCACGATATTTCCATTTCCCCATGAAGCTTGATCCTCATGGAAGACGGTTGTTTTAGTACAATCCCACTTGAGTTCATACCTCAATGGCCGAGTCTTGCTTGACGGTTTCTCTTCAGTTATTTCCTGAATTGAACTTCGGTCCTCGACAATCACATTATGGACATCTCCAACTCTTGAATGTGGATCAGGTGTGCATTTATTTCGCACTTAATTCCCCAGGAAGGGTTTTTATGAAGATAACTATTGAAGACAGATATTTCTCCAACAGTGTTATCAGAAGCTTCTCAACAATTTATATCTGGACTGCAACATCCTCTTTATTTGAGCAACTCGTTTTGATCAGGATCTTGTTCAAAACGACAAATAGCAATTTCCTCAAGACAATTTGTCTATCCCCAGTGGATTTATCAAGATTACCAACTAATCAAAAGGCATTCTCCCAGAAATCTGTCAGAGAAATGCATCGAAGACATTACAAATATTTCTCTTTATTTGAGAACTTACACTACAAGGATACATATTTTATAACTACGACAAGATACTCCTCAGGAATGTATTCCCTAGCGAGTCTATCACACAAGCTTTAACTCCATCAAAGAGCATCTCTTCCAAGAAGTTCGATGAAGTTTATCACAACTAGTCTCTCTTTATTTGAGAGGACATATGTTACAACACAACAGGCTCACATCTCTTGAAGATCCCCGTTGAAGCTTTGTAATCTCTAATACATACCATCACGGGTTATTACCTCTGCTTAGGCTATCATACGTATGATAGTAGGTAACACATCTTATTGTGGTCAGACGCCTCGGCTTAGGCTACCATATGTTTGGTAGTAGGTGATCTCGACATCTTTTGGGTTATACCTCTGCTTAAGCTATCATACCTTTGATAGTAGGCAATACACCTTTCTTTTGGTCAGACGCCTTTTTCTTAGGCTGCCATATGTTTGGTAGTAGGTGATCTTTCCTTTTGTTCATTACCTTTGCTTAGGCTGCCATATGTTTGGTAGTAGGTGACTTGTCTTTTTGGCTATTACCTTTGCTTAGGATATCATACATTTGATAGTAGGTAATACACTTTGTTTTGACTATTACCTCCGCTTAGGCTATCATACATTTGATAGTAGGTAATATATCGTCTTTTGATCAGATACCTTTGCTTAGGCTGCCAAGATTGGTATTAGGTCATCTTTTCTTTTGTGCTCACCTTTCCTTAGGCTATCATACGTTTGATAGTAAGTAATACACCTTTCCTTTTTGTGTTCACCTTCGCTTAGGCTATCATACGTTTGATAGTAGGTAACACGCCTTTCTTCTGGTCAGATACCTTTGCTTAGGCTATCATATGTTTGATAGTAGATAGCATGTGTTTCTTTGCTTCAACCGGATACCTTTGTTTTGGCCGCCACACGTTGATAATGGGCTACCCTTCACCTTCAAGATCTCGTTTCACAGTCCAAGCTACTGTACTCCTAGTGATATTACTATATGTTATCTTCATTTTGTAGAGTCCACAATGCTGACTGTTGTCTCTTCTCACGGAGTCTCGTCTTGTTGAGCCTGTTCTTCCCGTGTGTCATGTTTAGTTTCTCCCCTGTGGCGCCATTTCTCCACAGAACCTTTCGTCTTGCATTTTCATATCATTGTATATCATTGGCATTCGGTGGCCTCTTAGGGCCAAAAATTCATGCAATGTTTGTATTTAAGTCCCTCCTATCTTGTCGAGATGGAGATTTCAATCTCCATATCTCCGAATAGAAGTAACTTAAATAGGGGCATCTGTTGCACCCTAATTTTTGACCATAAGATCCCACCTCTCTTTTGCGCATTTTTTTTATTGTTAGTTGACTTCATTTTAATATGTATGCTTTTTTTTTTTTACGACTAACGAATATGTGCAGTTCCTTTTTGCTTTAAAGGCATCTCAGGAAAGGCTCGTCAAGACAAGATTCATGCAAGAGATGAAGTCACGGGCTCATGTTTGGCTCATATTGTCTTGAGCTCATTATGGATTATTAATGACGGATACGAGAGCATCCAATTCAAGTACCCAATTCTCATTTGTATTCTAAAGGTTCAAGACTTTTGCTCTCCAAATCTTGTTTCGAGACTGGTTGGTTTTGACTTGGTTGGATTGAGGACTTATTTTATTCATAAAGTTCAAGTTGAGGCTCAAGTTTAAGATTCAAATATTAAGGTCATGACTCAAGTTTCATCGGGAAAATTCATCATTTGGAGATTTCAAGTTACGAGGAGATTTTAGTTACAATTTGAGACAGATTGATCACGTGAAAAATGGAAATCTGTTACAAGAACTTCTGAACTATCCAAATTATTTGTTCTAATTGCCATGGAAGATTCGAAGGCCCATGTCCAATTTTATTTCAAGGAGCTATCATAATTCATGTACAAGTTAAATTGATTTACATGAATTGTTCAATATAACAATTAAGTTCATGTTGTTAAAATTCAAAACTACCACGTCCCCTTTACATTCACTCTTACAAGGAGCTCGTGTTACAAGAGGTAATAAGATGAAAAAAGTTTTCAAAACTTCTAACATTAGTTTCGCTCCAAGACATACAACAAAACCAGTTTGTTTCTAAGCGGCAGTTCCTTTACACGCTTCGACGACAAGAGGACCATCTCTCATTCGGAAGCAACGTGATTGCGGTAACTACCATAAACCCCATTAATGTTGGTCATGTGCCACATACACAAATTTGCAGCATTGAGCTTGAAGTTGGTAGAACGCCGAAGAACAATGCTCACGACCTCGCACTTTCAGCCTTACTTGCTCAGCACAGGATTAAAGATGGCCTCAACATTCATTGGAAACTCAGCATCAATTCAGGAAATGTTCAGAAGGGTGAGTGAACAGTTCACTGCCATGTTTAGGAGAAAGGCTTTCTTGCATTGGTACATAGGGGAAAGAATGGATGAGATGAAATTCACCGAAGCCGAGAGCAACATGAACGATCTTATATCAGAATACCAATAATATCAAGATGCTACTGCTGAAAAGGAATCATTTGTCTCAACGGCAGCCACATGTCACCGAAAGCGCCAAATCCCACCATTTGGTTGCCAATCTAAAAAAGAAAGAGTTCAGGAGAAGTGTGTAATTAAAACTTCATCATCAATGAACCAGGATTCACAAAAATCTCAGATTTATAAAGAAGCAAGAGGTTACCAAAGTCTTTGTTCTTCATGCGATGAGTTTGCGATAGTATCCAGTTAGCAGACGCGACTCTGGTGAGGGAGCTAAGACCGCTACGGATCTTTTTCCGAAACCTGCGGCAAAAAGCTATCATTTCAGTGGTTTTTGAGTTAAGACAAAGGAGAGATAGGTTATACGCAGGAGCAACTACCATCACATACCTGTCAAAAATTTACCGAGATTACATCACGAGCCATAGCAGGTATTGCCAAGGCACTCACAAAGCTTGTCCGAGCAGTTGATTCTGCCACCATTAACCAGCTATCAGCATTGCTCCTTGGGGATTCTACAAGCTCAAAGGCCCACATAGTTCGGGTTTTAGGTCATGTTCTTTCTTTTGCTTCACAGCAGGATATCCTTCAAAAGGAATCTGCAGCTTATAAAGGACTAAGATCTCTTGTTCAAGTTCTCAATTCATCAAATGTGGAAACCCAAGAATGTGCAACTTCAGTCCTTGCTGATTTATTCATCACAAGGCAAGACATTTGTGACAGTCTTGCAACGGATGAGATCGTGCTTCCTTGCTTGAAGCTTTTGAATAGCAAAACTCAAGGTGTTGCCACTCAGTCTGCTCGAGCCTTATGTGCTCTGTCTCGTCCAACCAAGAGCAAAGCTGCAAATATGATGTCTTATATTATAGAAGGTGATGTTGAGCCGGTAATCAAATTAGCTAAAACATCCTCTGTTGATGCTGCTGAAACCGCTGTTGCTGCATTAACGAATCTTCTTTTTGATCCTTTTATTACCGCTGAAGCCCTTGCTGAAGATGTTGTTTCAGCTTTAACAAGAGTTCTGGCAGAAGGAACCTCGGAAGGTAAACAAAATGCATCACGTGAATTACTGAAGCAGTTTCCAGTAGGTGACGTTCTCAAAGGGAATGCTCAATGCCGTTTCACTGTGCTTGCACTTGTTGATTCATTAAGAGCTGTAGATATGGATGGAACTGGTGCTGCAGATACTTTAGGAGCAATTGCACATACTGTCAGATTAGACCACTCTTCATGATATGGTGTATCTTCATGACCTTCCGTATCCTCGTCGTTCAAAGTTCTACATAAAACAGGAAAACAATATTGCTAACAAGCCATTAAGATAATAATTAAGATTCAGTCGGTACTTACACACCGAAACACCGTAGATAAGGAACAAGGCGAATGTTCCGTGATGAACTTAATCGAATCCATAACTATCGACGTAACTCAAGTGATGAGCCTGTATTTAACATGAATCCGCACTGAGAGGCACGACAAGTTCAAAGGCCCTATTTGATTATGTATGGTACAAATTCTGAGCTACAGAATGTTGCTGTGACTCTTCAATTGAGGTCCCGCGATGAACTTCCTAAGGACGCGGACAACAATTTCCGGCAACTACTCCGCTAACAGCATGTTAAAACCTCTTTACCGCCCTGTTCAAAATAAATCAGAAAGAATTGTGAGTTACTTTTCATACAGCAGAAATCCACAACAGTTGACATTAACCGCTTTTTACATGGCATGGACTGTCAAGTTGCTAGGCCGGTTGCTCTGCATCACACCTACCCCGGTTTTTTCTGATTCAACTTCAGAAGCATAATAGAGACAACGGAAGTCATCGAATCTTCGCATAAACCTTTAAGCCTTGGCTCGTTTCTACTTTGACATCAAACCCGACATTGATCTTGGTTTATTGATTGACCCGTGTTCCTGTTGTCACGTTGGCCAGCTCGTTTGATAGCCCTTGGAACATCCCTATCGACCGACTTTGAAACATGATATTTGGAAGAATAACTTTGTCCCAAGCATGGATTTAAGAGATTCTTTAACAGTACTCCAAACAACAGGTTAACAACATCATTGACAACACTCGGGGATCAGCTCCTGCAATCGGTTAAGCAACATGATGCAGAACGAACACGAGTCTTTTATGACCTGAAAAAGAGGGAAGCTAATTCAATATTCAAGAAAAAGGTGCAAGTCAAAGCAAGGATATCTCTCTGCAGCAAGCACGGTTCATGAATCCCATGAAAAGTAAAATGCATCAAGTGTTTGAGTGGGGATCGTTATAAACCTGTTTCAAAGGATGAGCTTGACACAGACAATTTCAGGAGTGATTGTGCTCCTGCTGCAATATCTCCGATGCATCACGAAATCCAGAATGCCGAAGCTCCCACTGGTATGAAGTTGAGTGCCAATGTCTCAAAAATATGTGGCAAAGAGAGGGAGGATTGTCAGGGCAAGAAGTATTCTCACTCTCTTACAAGTGGCTGGATGGAGCTTCACGAGTCTCCTGACCTGACAAACAAAATCAGGCAAAATAATTAAACACTTTCCCTAAGCATACCCAAGACAGAATTCGAATTCTTTCCAAAATAACCATAAACATGTCGATACAAAAAGGAAAGAAACTTCATCAGATTTTCAGTCATTATTTTCGCTCATACGAGTTTGGAAGGAAATCACAAATCCATCAACGCATTCAATTGGAAATCAAGAGTTTATGACTATAAAAGGAGGATCCCACACAGAAAGACGGGGGAGAGGACACAGAATCCACAAATTCAGAAACCCCAAATCGAAAAAACCCTAAGAGAAGTAACTTCGCAGGAAGAGGTTAAAGAACTTATCTCTTTGAACCTCCATCGCAAGCCCATTGCCGTCAACCATGGAATCAACAACTTCATCGCGAATCGCAGATCGCCGTTTGCCGTGAAACCCCGCACCGTCGAAATCACCGGAGACTCGTCGCCCTCGAGCACTTCATTATTTCCTGTTAGGGGTAGCACTTCTCTCAGATCGATTTAGGGATTTAGGGAAGGGTAATTAGGGTTCATCATTTCCTTCTGTTTTATTAATCCTTGTTTATGTTGTAATCACATGCAATCACACACAACACCATACTAATCTCTCCACTAATCCCACTTAAACCATTTAACCCACCGTCAAAATCCTTTAATTGTGTTTTAACTAATACTAGCGATAATATTTTATTAATTAACCCTAATCAACCAATTAGCTTTTATTAAAACTCTCTAGTCTGCATTTAATTAAGCATAATCATTAATCTAATATAATTTATCTAATTAATCTTAACTTAACCTTTTTTAACCCGCAAACCTTTTATCTTTTTGGCTTTATATAATATTTAATTTAATTTTATTTTTATTAATTACTAATAATTAATCTTTGCAATAATCAACCTTTTATTAAAAATATTAAATTCTTTTTTAATTAACGTTTAATCTACTATTTACTTATTAATTCTACTTATTTTCAACTTAACACGTCGTTAAACAATTTAATAATATTGTTAACCAAAAACTTTTTTTCTAAATAACTTGTCATTTATTAATTACTGATTTATTTATATTTAAATAATAACCAAACTTTTATTTAATAAAGAATCTATTAATAACATTAACCCAAAAATATATCATAATAAAAAGCTACCTCCCCTTTTTATAATTTAATTTAACTAATCTAACAAATAATATTCTAAAATACTCTTATAAATTACTAACTTAGAATTTAATCCACCTTTAATAGAAAACGTTTTATTAAAAGTAAGATAACTAATCTGATTTCCCTTAAAATCAATTCGTTTAAAATAAAATTAACCTCACCCTATAAGGTTCTCCGATGATACCAAAGCAGTATCTCGAATAAACTTGAGATTCTTCGGGTGGTCGAAGCAGTACCTTATCCATTAAGGCTCTTCGATGATACCAAAGCAGTATCTCGGACAAAACTTGAGATTCTTCGGGTGGTCGAAGCAGCACCTTATCCATTAAGGCTCTTCGATGATACCAAAGCAGTATCTCGAATAAACTTGAGATTCTTCGGGTGGTTGAAGCAGTACCTTATCCATTAAGGCTCTTTGATGATACCAAAGCAGTATCTCGGACAAAACTTGAGATTCTTCGGGTGGTCGAAGCAGTACCTTATCCATTAAGGCTCTTTGATGATACCAAAGCAGTATCTCGAACAAAACTTGTTGAGTAATGGTTGAGCTAAAATTCCTATTAGAGGAACAACATTGTCCAAACTCTGTAAGGGAAAGTCTTCAAGAAACTTTTTAAGATAACCCCTGCTTGGGGAGCCATAAGAGCAACAGTCGTCGGGGATTATCATTATCAACTGCATGGTTGAAGAATGACTTGTTGGGGAGTAGAATTCCCGGAACTCGCGGGGTATTAACTTTTTCAGAGTCACTACTGCCAACTTCACCGGAGGACTGGCCAAGATGTTTACAAACTGATCCTGGATCCTGCTATGTGGTTATGCCATGTTAATGGTGATGGTGATGATATGCGTTATGATACATAAACATGCAACCAAGATGCAACTGCTAGGGAGTGCAAGATGCGAATGCAAATGATATGCTAATGCTCGATATGACTATGATATGATGCGATATTGTATGTCGTGCTTATGATAATGCAAATGATCAGGTATGCTGGGGATAAAATCTTGTCGGGGATATCACCAGGGACTGGATTCGGTAGTTGCCAAAGGGGTTTGGACTTTGGTTTTATAGGATGCCATCGAGGGTGGACTTTTGGTGGTTGCCAATGAAGACTGGACTTTTAGGGTGAATTGAAGGTGCCAATTGGAGTGGCTTTTTGTGTAGTTGCCAATAAAAGATTGGACTTTAAGGACGTGCCAAGCGAGATCGGACTTTTATTGGTAAAAGGATTTGATTTCCCGATACATGGTATACGACCGCGCCACAATCAGAAGACAAATGTGGATACACTTGGTGCTCCAAGTTGGATCCTTTGCAGAAGTGGTATTCTTGTTCTTGTGAGAACCTCGCGTCTATCTGGTATGTCATGACGGCTTACAAATGTTGAGCGTAGCGACTTATCCAAAGCATGTTAACTGCACGAGCGTAGCAACTTAACCAATGTGTGTTAATCGTACTAGCGTAGTGACTTAACTAATGCGTGTTACTCGTACTAGCGTAGCGACTTATCCAAAGCATGTTGACTGCACGAGCGTAGCGACTTAACCAATGCGTGTTAGTCATGCTAGCGTAGCGACTTAACCAATGCATATGGATTGCGTGAGCGTAGCGACTTAACCAATGCGTGTTAGTCGTGCTTTTGCTCTGCCCCAAGGCTTTTGACGTTTATGGACCCTAACCCTTACTAGTGTCCGGTGTGGTCAGCTTGATCAACTTTGAAACATAAAGGGAAATGAACCATATTCAACTAATCTGCCCCAGTTCAAATGGTCTGCCCCAGTTCAAATGGTCTGCCCCAGTCTGCGGGGTATTTGAAGGATTTTCTTCTGGGATGAGAACTTTGGCGATGATTATACCAGGATATGGCTTGAACCCATTTGCCCCAGAGTCTGGACCTTGTAGTGGTTTGCCCCGGTTTAAACCTCAAAAGGACTTGCCCCAGATTCGTAGGGTTATGAGAAAGTCTTGATTCAGGTCAACACCAATGAGCGATCAAGTTCCTCTTTGACTGCCCCTTGTTGGAATTTCTATAATGTCAAGTACTGATTTGCAGTTTAAAATTGTTCATTCAAAAATGGTAATTTTAATGCGACATTCATGCAAGTTTTGAAAATATCATTTATTGGGAATGATGTGAAAATGTGTGACGAGTGGACTATTAATCCAAATGCAATGCTGATTTAATTGGTGTGAAAGATATAGCAAGCATATGACACCAATACATAAAATTAGCAACTATGTAGGAGTCAGTTTATGCAACCTTGCTGTAGTATGCTTTCAGAATAAACCTCGCCTCAATTAGGTCTTTCGAGGGTTGTAACGTGGTCTGGTTCACGGTTATAGAAATAAAGGATATTAGGCTCAAAGTATTATTTGTACCCACCCCTTCTTCGTAATGATCTCCATACCTACGTTCAATTAATTTTGCACCTGCTTGACGATGTAAACTTGATGGTTCAAAGTTTGCTTGAAATGGCAGCCACCTTATTTTGATGGATGTCAGTAACCCCTTGATTTGGGTGGCCACTGAATCTTATTTTGTTTTTGTTGAGGGTTTGAAGACCTCTTTTTGGTTTTGGTTTTGATCCCTAACTTTTGCATGAACCGACTTTGCTTGTCAGATCCATCGGGATTGCCTTGATTTTTGCCTAAGCCTCCTTTTAAGGTGTCTGACTTAGCAGGCTCTATTTTTCTTTCTTTTTTGTTAGAGGATTTGTGATTGCCAAGTCATTGGTCATTGATGAACAATCGTCATGTCTTTTGGATGTTTGTCTTGTGATTCGAGTGCGTAATCAAGTTAACTGAATACTACCCATGCCCCAGGTTAAGTGTAAGGGTTTAGAAATCCGAAGGAAACTCCTACTTCTAGGCTCGAAGTGGTTAACTAGGGACTAACTCTTTATCTCTTCAGTGTTTGGGAATTTGAAGCAATGCCTGTACATCATCGGCGTAATTTTATCCAAAAGCATACTTATCAGCAATTATGGGTATTTCGTTTTCGTCATCCTCCCTCAAAACAGCAGTGCGATAAAGGAAGTGAAATATTTTTGCAATAAATGAGAATACTGTGAGTGAATACGAATGGATTTGATCAAAACATGCATGATTATCACATTAACAATACCATTAATACGAAACAATGTCTAAAAGCAAGTAGTAATTAACAGAAAAGAAACTATAATTGCATAAAAACATGATCTAAAAAATGCCAGTATGGAGGAACTGGGCTTTTCTTGCTTGATCAGTTGTCTTGAGAAGATGCGTCTTGAAGTCTTCGATCTCATTCAGGCGCGAGACGGATACGTACGACCAAACTCCCTTCTTGAAAAGATATGCATCCCTCGTCAATCAATTGTTGCACCCTAGCCTGAAAAGCTTTGCAATCTTCTGTCGAATGCCTCATTGATCCAGCATGGTATCCACAATGGGCATTGGGATCATACCCAGGAGGGTATGGTTCTGGCACTGGCTTGAGAGATTTAGGTTCCACTAGTGAATTTTGAATCAAATGTGGCAGAAGTTGAGTGTGCGATACAGGAATTGGGTGAAGAGGAGCGTTCCTTCTTCCCACATTGTTGCGAGGCCTATGTTGATTTTGGCGTGGATCCTGATTTCCTTGGCCATACGCTCGTTGATTTGCATATGGAGCAATCCAAGGCTTCCGACATGGTTCCCTGGGTATTGTTGGTTGTCCTCTAGGAACCCAAAGGTGGATGTCATCATCTTCCTCAGTGCCCACGGGATGTTCTCCACTGTGGATTTTCGAGGTCTCTTCAGCAGATACAACCCTTTTGGACTCTTCTTCCAACTTTTCTCTTGAAATCATGGTCTCAATAGGATTATCAGAGGATAAAAACACATCATCTGCCAAAAACTCAATCTTTTCCTTGTGGTACAAGACTTTGAGCGGTCCCCGAAACTCTTGTACTTTCTCTTTGCCAGGCCTTTGAGTTGAACCATTTAAGCTAGAGTCTTCCTTTCTGGTCAATCTTTGCAATTTGTTTCGAAAGCTTTCACACTCTTCAACAGTATGCCCTATGGTTCCAGTGTGATACCCACATTCTACCCCGGGGTTGTCTTCCTCGAAGACTAGGCGTTTGTTGTTAATTAGCTCTCGAATCTTATTCTTGAATGACCAACATCCTTCAATAAAGTGCCCCTTTGCCCCTTTATGGTATTCACATTGCGCATTAGGATCATATCCAATTGGAGGAGGAGTACGAACTGGCCCGAGGGATATGGGTACCAGCAATGAACTCTGAATTAGATATGATAGTAGTTGTCCACACAGTATAGGAATATGGCCGAGAATAGGGCGTGACTGAGACTTCTTACTGCCTCTCCGATCCCGAATAGGTGATGATTGTTGATTCCGAGGCTTTGGAAGAATTGGTTAGGGAGAAAACCCAAGAGGAGCAACACACAATAGGCTATTCACTGCAGGCTGCGGAGCGGAGGGAACCATGGGAGTAAAACTCCTAGTTGTGGTACTTTCTTGAAGCTTTTCCTTCCTTCTCCCAACAATTGTCATATCTTCTGGCAGCTGCTTCATCTTGCCTTTCACGTTGTTCGCGTCTTTTCCCTGCTCAACTCGATTATGCTTCAAGGGTTCCATGGTCTTTCAGAGCTACTTCAAGCCCGATACGGGTGTCGAGAAATCAACTGCGGATTAGGGACAAAGGATGGATAAGATTTCTGGTTGAGAGACAGATATGCAATGCAAATGAAATGATATGTAAATGCGATGCAATGCTCAGGATCACAGGCTCAATCACAATTCTGAAGTCAGACAGAAGAACGGGTAAATAACAGATATTTATGATAAAAGGAACCCCATAGGTAGGCTTTAAACGGGTAGGTTCCTAGAGTCATGGGTCTTTTCAAAGATATTATTACCATGACAAAGACTCGTCCAATAATAATACCATCGAAGGATCTCTTCTAGGTGAGGTTTTCGTGTCGCCCCACGAGAAAGACTCCTCGTGAGTCTCTACTACACAACCATCGAATCCAAGGTTTCTTAAAGGGACCTCAGAGTCATAGATCGAGGTTGAAAATATCATTGTCAGAATAACGATACGTTCAAGGGATCTCATCTGATTGGGGCGTTCGCATCAACCCAAAAAGGAGTGACCCTCATGAGTTAACACTACCAACCACCATGGTTTGAGGGTAAAAGGTCCTTAGAGTTATATATTCAAACTAAAAAACACCATTGCCATGGCAAAGACTCACCACGACAACAACATCCTCAAGTGAATCAACTCTAAGTGGGGCTTTCGCTTCCTCCCAACGAGAAAGACTCCTCGAGGGATTCCACTACACAACCACCATTCTAATCCTATGTTTTTTCTCGGACTCGGGTGTAGAGCCATCTCACAAAGTTCCCACAATCAGAGAACCCCCAATAGTATCACAAGGAATAATAATAGAATATATAAAAGAAAACAAGCAATTAAATAATAAGAGAAGATAAATACGCAAACGAATCTAACTCTCGCAAATCGAGTCAAGTTAGGCTTGACTCTCTCTAGCATAGGGCTATGCAACCAGTCCCCAGCAGAGTCGCCATCTGTCGTACCTCGAAAAATATGATCCTCGCGATGGACGCGGAAAATACTGTTCGAAACAGAGTCGTCACCGAACTTTATTCATTCCAAGGATGGAATAGGAAAATATCGATAAAACCTTTAAGGAGATAAGAACAATGGTCATCGCAACCAATATTCTAGGTTCGGGAGTCGATTACATAGAGGGAAGGTATTAGCACCCTCTACGTCCGTTGTACTCAATGGGAACCTCTTGATTCGATTCGCGAGAGAAAGTTAACTGTGTTTGTGTATCTTCTAAAGGGATTTGCTTGCTAATAGGAAAAGGGGGTGATTATTAAGATAGGGTGCTCGCCAAGGATTAGGGCCCTTGTGCCTATGTATCTTCACTTGTAAGAAGTGGAAAATCAGAGCATTCGTAGTTCGTGGGAGTACGGGAAAAGAGGAGATTGTGGGGAATATGCTTGCTAGGATTATCGCAATCCTATGCCTACGTACTCTCAACAGATATGAGAGATCAGAGCAGCCGTAGTTCGGCCTACAGTTTGCTAAAAGGTTTGTGTTTGTAATGAACGAGAGTTTAGGTCGCATTCTAACTGCTAAACATTGGCTTGTCTGCTCGCTAGGGGAGGCTGAAGCACAAGTTTGTTATGCGCGGAAGAAGGGACTAAACAATATTCTTGGAGAAGAATTGTTTAAGTTATGGATCGCACGAGGGCGAGTAGAGTTTGATTGGTTAAGTATTTTGGTTTGGAAAAGAGGATAGATTTCAATAAGTTATAAGGTATTGGTTGCACGGGGCGAGAAAAAGATTGGTTAGATGTATTAAAAGTTTAGCTAAAGGTGACGATTACCTGAAGCTTAAGAAAGACTTCTCGGACCCAAGTAATCGGGAGAGCGAACCAAAGACTTGGAGCTCTCTCTTTTTCAACCTTAAATGCGAATGGATAAAATGTGATTCGAGTGGGTTAATCGGACGATGATTACTCGAAGCTCGAGAAAGGCTCCTCGGTCCCTAAGTAATCGGGAGAGTGAACCAAAGACTTGGAGCTCTCTCTTTTTCATCTAAGTGTTAATGGAATTGGATATGAGTGAGTGAATCGGATGACGATTACTCGAAGCTTGAGAAAGACTTCTCGGACCCAAGTAATCGAGAAAGCGAACCAAAGACTTGGAACACTTTCTTTTTCATCGCAAAAGGAATTGTTTGAATGGCACTCGAAAGATAGCATGTAATTAAAGTATTTTAACAGATGAGGATTAATCGAAGCTTAAGAAAGACTTCTCGGACTTCAAATAATCGAAAGAGTGAACCAAAGACTTGGAGCTCTCTCCTTTTCTCATCTAATATATTGAAAGATGTTTAATAATATTAGAGTGTATTAATCGGATGACGATTATTCAAAGCTCAAGAAAGACTTCTCAGATTTTAAATAATCGGGAGAGTGAGCCAAAGACTTGGAGCTCTCTCTTTTTCATCTATGTATTTAAGAAAATATATTTGAATTTGTTTATGGTTTTTAGAAGACAATTGTTCGAGCTTAAGAAAGACTTCTCGGACCCAAACAATTGGGAGAGAGAACCAAAGACTTGGAACTCTCCCTTTTCCATCTTTTATTGAAATTATATTTTGAGTAATTATTAAGTATTTTAATTTGGTTTAAAGAAAAATATTCAATGCGAGTTGAGATTTGAAATTAGAGTTTTAACGTGTATACTAGCAAAGTGGGCTAGCCTTCTAAGTGACCAACTAGAAATAATTGATCAAATAGGTATCACTGTAAGGAAGCCCAGGATTAAGCTTTAAAATGTTGTGTATTGTGATCAAAGGTCGATGGCGAGGCTTTGAAAGCACTCGGCTTACAAGGGTAAAAAATGGCTCGATGAATCGAGAATTTAATTTAGAAAATGGTTTCAAATATATTGATCTTGAAAGAATTGATTTTACAAAGTCAAATTGCTTTAATCAAATTAGTTAAGTTAATCAAGAGACAAGACTTTCTAATTAGTAAAATTAATCAATTAAAAAAGGTTAAATTAATTAATTAGACTAATTAGAAATGATTATCAAGAATAATCGATTAAAAATTAATTTAATTGATTAACCAAGTTAATTAAATCTAATTAGAAAATTTTAATCAATTAATATTTACGAACAAAAATAAAAAATAAAATAAAGAAAATCAATTGAAATTGTTATTATTAAAAAAAGAAATGGAGACCAATAGTGAAAGAGGGGGTTCGATTCTAACCTTTCACCGATTCCTGATTCTTCCTTCCTCTTACGACAACGTGTCACCATTTTTCATCATCCGTGGATCTTGCTTGCATACGTACCATCAACGTCTTCGCATCTGATGTTCATATCAACATTGGAGACGGTTGTCTTTCGAGAATGAGGAATGGCTCGCATGCCTAGAAACTCAGGTTGGACGAGTCCTATCGGAGGGCCGTTGATTTTGACGAGACCTAGATCCCTCTTGTAGTGGATCATTGCGACAACCTCCTCCAACTGTCGTGAAATGGCATCGCGGAACTGATTGAGGGTGTTATTTTGCAGCTGAGCTAAATGTTGTTGCCGTAATTGTTTGCTGAAATGTGCACGCCAACCATTTGCGAAAATGCTTTAGGTATGGTTCGCGAAGTCGAATCCCTGCTGTTGGTACTGAGTTATGAGTTGTCGGTGATAGCGGAAACATCGATGTTTTTGCTGCTTTGTGAGTCGATGGAGCTAGAAGGCGTCCGTGAATCTGCGGTAAAACCATCCGCTATTGTAGTATGATGACCATCCTGACTGATCTCAGTATTAGTCATAGGTGACTTGGTGCCAAGTGTTTTGACTATATGACCAATTCTTACATATTATGGACTGAAACCTCTCATATCAGTGCATGAATTCAAATGGTTTTGGTTACTATGGAGCCCTGCAACATTCCTGACTAAAACAGGGGATTTATCCGCAGCAGGTCGATTTACATCATGAATTGAATTTTCTTTGCTCTTCCAGTGAGCAAAATGTGAGTATCCAACGGCAGAGTCACGACAGTTCTTTATTAGCAAGTCAATCACGGCAACACACGTCTATATCATGTTGATCGAACCGATTGAAACAAGAGCAAAACCGAAATAAAACAGACGGTAGCCTGTACCAAACTTGTTATTGTTTGGAAATGATGGTGAGCTGAACTTGATGGAATTGATAATTGTTGAACTCGTGTTGTTGATGCTAGGAAGGTGCTGAGTTCTTTGTCTGATTTATTTCGATCTTCATGTTCACCAGCTGTGTTGGGATTGTTCTGGGCCGCATATGCGTGGAATGTTCCCCACGGAGGCGTTCAATTTCTTGTAAATCACCGTCTACAGACATGCATTTGTCAAAATCAGCATTGGAAGCACAAGCCTCAAATGAACGCAATATTATGCTCAGTAAACCATTCCAAAAATGATTTTCTGATATCCCAGGACAATTTTCTTTTTCACCCCTTAACAAACTATCTCCTTCATATTCAGATATTCCATACTTAATGAATTCATTTGCAGGAAATTCTTCGAGTTTCAACAACTTCCTTCTTGAAGTGCAGTTAGCGAAGATAAATCATTTATGTTAACGACCATCACCAAAGCAGTCACTTGATCAAACCCCGGAACACTCTCGACAGAAAACTCGTCAGCAATATTTAGTGTGAATAGTCCGCCCATGAACTTTTGCTTCAAAATCAACAGATAACAATCGAGGAATGGGGGTGCGTTTTTTTTGACAGGGGAGGATCCGATGATGAAGATTCCGAGTTGGTTTTCGAGAGAAACTGGACTTGTTTGTGATTCGGTAACATCCATTTGTTGTAGTTGAAACTTAGTATGAGCTCAACTATTGAAACAATCAGGGATTGTGACTTTGTCCTTCTGCTACTGGTTGTTGGAGTTATTAATTGCAACTTGTGGAGATAGCAAATCCATAGTTGTAAGCTTCTTGATTCTATGTTGTTTTCTATGAATATCCTCGATGGCAAGACCGCATTGTTATTTGAAACTTGCCCATTGCTCTAAATCCATTTTCGCATCTCCTTCTCATTTCTGTTATTGGATGTCAGCAGCTTGAGACATTGAGACATGACTCAGTTGATGATAGATCTATGGTAGCTCATGCATCGATGGCGGTGACGAGTTTTAGGCTTTGATTCTATGAGAGCTAAGAATTCTTTATCACCATATTACTAATCTTGTGAGAGCCTTTAAGAAATTGAAAATCTTCGGGCATTAATGCTGCAAATATTGACTCAAGACTGCTATTCCAGATGTACCTGGAATCTTATTTTGTAACACTCGTCTGTCTCGGAAGATTCAACCAGTTCTTGCCTCGCAGGGAAAATACTCCATTGATACACCTCTTTACTCAGAATTCATTGATGCAAGTTCTCTACATTTAATCCACTGTTACTAACAGGAGCAACTGAGCCAAGTATATTTTATCCATGAATGTCTTGTCTAGAAACTGAAGTGGCATCTGTTATTGCAGCATAATGATGAGCCGGAAATGTGTTAAGCTGGTTTAATAGGAGAAGGTTTTTTTGAGATGGTGATGAGGTTGCTGTTCGGATTCACGGCGGTGGTTTTGAAGTGGTGATGAGTTTGAGCGGTTTGAAACTATGGAGATGGTGCAATGGGATTATGTTGCAGCAGTTGTTGTTCTTCGGATTTAGGTGAGAAGAAAGGTTAAGATGAAAGATTTTTAGTTATAGTTTGATGGTGAATAAGCAGTTCTGCTTGTTGTATATGAACAGAGGGTGGTAATATTGTTGGAATGGAAGTCCATTTGAAAAAAAGATGAAAACAAATCATTTCGATTTTGAAAGAGGGTAGTAGAGCTTGAATATTGGGTGGTGGAAACAGTTATGCAGGTCGTTGTGTTGCTTACAGGTTAAAGAATGAAGCAGGTTTGTGTGATTCTCGATGGTGGAGGGTGCGAATAGGGTTGATGCGAATTGATGTGTATCAAGCAAGGTTTGTACCCCTTTTTTTCTTTTCTGTTAAGAAGGTTTTTTTTTCTTCAATGTTTTTCCCCTCTTTTTTCCATCTCAGTTTAGAGGTGGTTTTATAGTGTGAGGATGAAGTGGACAATGGTGTTTTTATGCTGCAGTAGGGGGAAAACAAAATCAAGGTTTAGGTTGGAAGGTTTTGTTGAAGTTTGAAGGTGGTATGAAAGTCAAGGTTGTGGCTTTTTGATGTAGAAGAACAGAGTTTGGTTTTTTTGGTTGTTTTTCTGCTGAAGAAAATTGAAACTGAAGTATATGTTTTTTGTTTTGTTTTTAGAAGATACCGAGATCCCCCCTTTATTCTTCTCTTCCTCTTTTAAAAACCCCAATTTACCTTATGCTTTGAGCTGTTTTTCACTTTCAAGTGCAGGAGGTTGTCTTGATATTTGAAATTGTTGTTCTGTTATTTTCAACACAGGCTGCAAAATTTTGTCTCTTGTTGGTTATTGCAGGTTATGATGCTGATTTGTCTTTCGAGATTTACTTGTTGAAGGATGGTAGCAGGAGGTTTTTACAGTGTAGGATGTTGTTGTGATGTGTTGGGGTTTAGTCCCTTTCAACCTGCAAGTTGTACCAGGTTTTGGCAGCCTATAGTTGATGTTTTGTAGCAAAGTTTTTGTGTGCAGTATTTGTTGTGGTAAAAGGCTTGTGCATGGCTCTTGTATTGGTAAAGTAGGATTTATTTTATTAGCATTTTGGAATGTTGAAAATATTGTCTTGTTGCTGCTGGTACGATTTATGATGCAGGTAGTAGCAGATGTGTCATGGAGTGTTATTTGTGTAGTGGAGGTAGTACAAATTGTCTTTTGGCTTAGAGGAGTATGTAGGTTGTGAGATTGTGTACAAGTTGTACGGTTTTGAAAGTGGTGCAGTGTATGAAGAAGCAAGGGGTTTGTCACGTTTTGAGCAAGAGCCTTGGCATGTTATTGCAAGAGCAGGACGATACGGTTTGTGCAGATGGCTTGCAGCAGAATTTCAGTTTGTAATGTCATTGTTTGGCAGGTTTTGGGGTAGCATCTTGTTAGGTTGTGTCACTATTGTGGTAGCAGAGGCACAGCGTTTTGGCTATATGTTGTAGAGATACTTGGTTTAATTGTGTTGTAAAATAACAGCAGTAACATGCCAAACGTGGGCCATGGTTTAGATATTATGTAGGAGTCTTCAAGAGGTTGTCTGATTGCAACTTGTATAGCATTAATATTCCCCTTTTTTGTGAGTTTATGAATGGGCTTTTGGAATTATTTGGGGTTTTATGACTTTTTTCATAATAGAAATACAAATGGGCTAATATCTTGTAAATGAACTTGTTATTAATATTGTTTTTCACCATTATTCATGTTGAGACCTTTTGTTGAATTCCCACTTGAAATAAATCTTGAACAAATTTTGAGAGATAAAATCAAACATAATCCTCTTTTGGACTTGAAATGAATCCAAATCTTGGATCAAAATGAATCCATCCATGAATTAACCTCTGAACTTTGAATGCATTATGGCCATAGATCAATCTTAAATTTCATCATGAATTTGGAATTTGGATCTTATATGACACCTTGCATAGAACTTTAAACTTGAATCTTGAATTAACACTTAGCTCTTGAATCATGATGAACTTGTCTTCTTGATGATCCACAAACATTCATATTGAAACTTCTTAAACATGCCTTGCAAATCAGAATCACAACTTCATAAAATTCGGTGCACTTCCTGAAACCCTAATTGAAAATGAGCGGGTCTTTGATGATCTTCAACCACAAAGTATTTGAATTCAACACATTTTGATAACTTGAGCCACACACAAATAATCTGAATTGGCACCAAACTTTAACCGAGACTTCAGACGCAACCACTTGAATCATTTACCCTGGCCTTGAAATGAATCAGTCTTATAACTTGGGCGGTCAATCTTGTTTTGAAGTCTGATCACAAGAATGATGGCACATTTTTTCTTTTTTCTGTACCTAAACCACCACTTTAGCAAGAGCTTGTAATCACAACGAGCGCAAACAAAGCCTTCATAATCCAAATATTAGAGGACTATGGCCAGAAGTCATGAAGCAGTAAAACATTCATTAAATGTCGAAGTAGGACAAATTTGGGGTATGACACTTTTTACATGGCATGGACTGTCAAGTTGCTAGGCCGGTTGCTCTGCATCACACCTACCCCGGTTTTTTCTGATTCAACTTCAGAAGCATAATAGAGACAACGGAAGTCATCGAATCTTCGCATAAACCTTTAAGCCTTGGCTCGTTTCTACTTTGACATCAAACCCGACATTGATCTTGGTTTATTGATTGACCCGTGTTCCTGTTGTCACGTTGGCCAGCTCGTTTGATAGCCCTTGGAACATCCCTATCGACCGACTTTGAAACATGATATTTGGAAGAAGAACTTTGTCCCAAGCATGGATTTAAGAGATTCTTTAACAGTACTCCAAACAACAGGTTAACAACATCATTGACAACACTCGGGGATCAGCTCCTGCAATCGGTTAAGCAACATGATGCAGAACGAACACGAGTCTTTTATGACCTGAAAAAGAGGGAAGCTAATTCAATATTCAAGAAAAAGGTGCAAGTCAAAGCAAGGATATCTCTCTGCAGCAAGCACGGTTCATGAATCCCATGAAAAGTAAAATGCATCAAGTGTTTGAGTGGGGATCGTTATAAACCTGTTTCAAAGGATGAGCTTGACACAGACAATTTCAGGAGTGATTGTGCTCCTGCTGCAATGTCTCCGATGCATCACGAAATCTAGAATGCCGAAGCTCCCACTAGTATGAAGTTGAGTGCCAATGTCTCAAAAATATGTGGCAAAGAGAGGGAGGATTGTCAGGGCAAGAAGTATTCTCACTCTCTTACAAGTGGCTGGATGGAGCTTCACGAGTCTCCTGACCTGGCAAACAAAATCAGGCAAAATAATTAAACACTTTCCCTAAGCATACCCAAGACAGAATTCGAATTCTTTCCAAAATAACCATAAACATGTCGATACAAAAAGGAAAGAAACTTCATCAGATTTTCAGTCATTATTTTCGCTCATACGAGTTTGGAAGGAAATCACAAATCCATCAACGCATTCAATTGGCAATCAAGAGTTTATGACTATAAAAGGAGGATCCCACACAGAAAGATGGGGGAGAGGACACAGAATCCACAAATTCAGAAACCCCAAATCGAAAAAACCCTAAGAGAAGTAATTTCGCAGGAAGAGGTTAAAGAACTCATCTCTTTGAACCTCCATCGCAAGCCCATCGCCGTCAACCATGGAATCAACAGCTCCATCGCGAATCGCAGATCGCCGTTTGCCGTGAAACCCCGCACCGTCGAAATCACCGGAGACTCGTCGCCCTCGAGCACTTCATTATTTCCTGTCAGGGGTAACACATTCCTTACTTGATTTCCAATTTAGATTTGACGTTTATTTTTGCAGGGCTTTGATAAGTTGGGTGAGGAAGTTGAGAAACAGAAGATGGAGAAGAACGAATGAGGAAGGAAGGTTGAACCGCAGACGAAAAGGAAAGGAGAGGAGAAATCGATCGAGAGAAGGAGAATCTCAGATTGATTTAGGGATTTAGGGAAGGGTAATTAGGGTTCATCGTTTCCCTCTGTTTTATTAATCCTTGTTTATGTTGTAACCACATGCAATCACACACAACACCACAATCTCTCCACTAATCCCACTTAAACCATTTAACCCACCGTCAAAATCCTTTAATTTTGTTTTAACTAATATTAGCCATAATCTTTTATTAATTAACCCTAATCAACCAATTAGCTTTTATTAAAACTCTCTAGTCTGCATTTAATTAAGCATAATCATTAATCTAATATAATTTATCTAATTAATCTTAACTTAACCTTTTTTAACCCGCAAACCTTTTATCTTTTTGGCTTTATATAATATTTAATTTTATTTTATTTTTATTAATTACTAATAATTAATCTTTGCAATAATCAACCTTTTATTAAAAATATTAAATTCTTTTTTAATTAACGTTTAATCTACTATTTACTTATTAATTCTACTTATTTTCAACTTAACACGTCATTAAACAATTTAATAATATTGTTAACCAAAAACTTTTTTCTAAATAACTTGTCATTTATTAATTACTGATTTATTTATATTTAAATAATAACCAAACTTTTATTTAATAAAGAATCTATTAATAACATTAACCCAAAAATATATCATAATAAAAAGCTACCTCCCTTTTTTATAATTTAATTTAACTAATCTATCAAATAATATTCTAAAATACTCTTATAAATTACTAACTTAGAATTTAATCCACCTTTAATAGAAAACATTTTATTAAAACTAAGATAACTAATCTGATTTCCCTTAAAATCAATTCGTTTAAAATAAAATTAACCTCACCCTAATTAATCATATGATAACTCTTATAAAAATCCACCTTATTTATCTCTAAAACTAATTCCATCAAATTCAAATCATTTATAAATTAATCTAATTTCGCTAATAAGTCTAAGATAATGTCTCTCCGAATCAATGAACTAATCAATCTAAATTAACCTAAAATCAATCTCCTCCTAAGGTCGATTCGACTCTGCTCCTAAAAAACAATCTCCCAGCTCAATTAATCGTGCACACTCACATTCACGACACATTCACTCTCACACACTTCAGCGCTTTCATGCGTATGTGTATGGCTTTATCATTCCTGCAATTTATTTTATAGTAATTTATATTATCGTAATTTATTTCATCGCATTGCACCCGTCCAAAGGAAAAACCTACACATGATTCAACAATTGTGTGTAGTGCGCATCATTTGCATCATACTCCCCTGCGATTCTTGATCCCATTCAAGTCGATCTCTAGGATAGATCCTACCTCATTGGAAGAACCTTTATCCTACAACATAGACAAAACAATTCAAACAACACAATACAAACAACTTTTCAAACACAATAGAGAAATAGATGTTAATCATCTTAAGCAAGATAGAATCTCCATCCCACAACAATACAATCAATACCGTAGGAACTTTTCCTTAAGAGAGATAAAGGTGCACCTCGTCGATCCCTATCCGAGTACGTAAGTCCTTTTCTTAAGACGATGCAAAGACTATTTTCCTACAACCTGTGGCGGTTAAATCTCTCTTAAAACGACGACTCATCTATCTCTCCTAAAATCAATCAATCAACTACGCTTAACCCGTAGGAACTTTGACCACAGTCAAAGAACTCCTCAAACCCTTTAGGGGAACTACAAAATACTTTGATTCCACTCCCGTAAGGATATGTAGGCATAAGATGCGATATCTTATCGAGTATAATTAGAAATAAACCCCTAGGGTCTTTCAAACATAAAGCAGATAAACCATAGCAATAAACAATATAAAACAAGAGGTTCCTGTAGGATACTACAAAAACTTAGGATGCTAGTACCTTCCCTAAGTTTAACCGACCCCCGAACCTATAAACTCTCTAAACCTTGCATTTGCATTGCATTGTGAGAATTTCGATCTTTATCCCTTCCTTTGGACTAATCAAAGTTCGGTTGCAAATGAATTAAAGATTCAAACTAATCAATAGTTTGATATCTGATTTTCACCGCGACAGAAATGGCGACTTCACTGGGGATCTTCTTAGTGGGTTTCCCTATCTTATTATTTTGTTTATTGCTTTATATATCTGTTTACCTGCTTAAATGTTTATTTTCTCTTGTGTTTATTCTTTTGGGATTATTGTCTTTGAGTGGTGAGATAAAGTTCTACACCCGAACTTGAGAGAAATTAAGATAGGATGGTGATATAGTCGAGGAGGCTTATAGGGAGTTGAATCCCGACTAAGTTAAATCGAGAATCCCGCTCAATTGAGGCCCTCTCAAAATAGTACTGTTGAACGAGTAATCGTGAAGACACTTGCTATTTTCGACCTTGGAGCCTATGATATTGAGGACCGTAGTTACCTTAACCCAACTTTGGCCTTTATTAGGACGTAGTGCGAGACTATGAGGGAGTACTCCCGAAATAGTGCCACGCGAAGCTACACTCGAAAGAAGTTCTCTTGAGAATATTATTAATCCTCGAGTTAGTTGAGAAATTGATAATATCCGAAAGATGGGCTGATGATTTTGAGTCCCCTTAGAACCTTGTTTTGCCGGTACAAACAACCTTTAGTCCATAACCTTTGGGAATGGGTATACCTTTGCTCCATGCTCGTTGCAAACCTAGGGTCTCCTTTATTTGTTTATCCTTTGTATCCTTATGTGCTTACTTGTGTTTGTTGCACTCATATAGCATCATATTGCATTGGTTTCATGGAATCCCGAGTCTATTTATAAACATCATAGAACCAATAGGGATTACAAAAAAATATTTTTGAGATATTCTTCTAAGAGTCCTAATTTGGATGTCCTAAGGAAGTAGGAGCTCAGATTGAAAAGAACTCGAAAGACAAATATAAGAGGTTTTTCCTTTATTATTAAGGATCAAATGAGGTTTCAAAAAGCTATCATCAATATTGAAGATCTAAGTAATCAAGGGCTTCCTCCCTTATTTTCCAACAAGATAGAGGATTTATTTTCCTCTATCACACTATTCTTTAGAAGTCAATCATGGACAACTTATCTTCGAAAAGATTCAGTTAGAAGAGCAAACCAAGAAGCACGATGAAAGACTTCCTTAGGACTTTTTCTAGCTTTTATTTAGCTATTATGTTAGGACTCTCATGAGAATATTCACCTGTAATCCAATAAAAATGAATTTTCTTCGGATACTCTGTGACGTTTATAAATACTTGAGTTCCATGAAACATTTCGTTTTGCATTCTTGCATTTCGCATTTTGCATCAGCATAGCATCCTTTGCATTCTGGGGGGTCTCACTCTTGCTTCATCTTCGCAGACAAGCTGAATCACCTGTACAACACTCGAGCCAGTCGACGCCAAAAGATGGATCAATTGGAACAAGAGAACAAAGTGCTCCGTGACGAAGTTGCAACTCTGAAAGAGAGTTTGGAAAGGTTGAATGGTATAGTTGAAGCTCTGTCTAACCAGTCTGCACTCAACAATCAAGAAGTTTAGAGGACCGTTATCTCCGAAGTAGTATCAGCACCGATCCCAGTGGTGTCTACTTTTGCTGAAGTAACCTACATCATGCCGCCAGGTTTCCCGTGGGGAATGCCTCCTTATTTCACTCCGGCCGGTTATCGTCCACCTGTTCCCAAGGTCCCTGCCATGACCAATGTTCAAGCCATCCCTACCATTACTGCTGTAATGACTAGTGCACCTCTGCGTGTGAATATTACTCCACATATCCTAGATGAACCAATTTTCCATAGGATACCCAGCGAAACTGTGGGTTTGGAAGAAAGGATGGATGAGTTTCAAGGCCAATTTTCTGAAATACAAAAAGAATTGAGAGCCCTTCGCGGGAAGGATTTGTTTGGGAAAAGTGCTTCCGACTTATGTTTGGTTCCGAATGTCAAGGTTCCGCAAAAGTTTAAGGTCCCTGATTTTGAGAAGTACAAAGGAAATACTTGTCCTCAGAGTCATCTCATTATGTATGCCAGGAAGATGTCTGCCCAAACTGATAATGATCAATTGCTCATTCATTATTTCCAAGACAGTTTAACAGGCGCTGCGCTCAGGTGGTATATGGGATTGAATAATGCGAAGATTAGAACTTTCAACGATCTAGGAGGAGCCTTCATCAAGCAATACAAGTATAATGTGGACATGGCTTCAGACCGTGATCAACTGAGGGCCATGGCTCAAAAGGACAAAGAAAATTTCAAGAAATATGCTCAGCGTTGGCGCGAGTTAGCTGCGTAAGTCATACCACCATTGGAAGAAAAGGAAATGACCAAGATTTTTCTGAAGACTCTAGGTCCGTTCTTTTATAAGAAAATGGTAGCAAGTGTACCCAGTGACTTCACCGAAATGGTCAATATGGGAATGCGTTTAGAAGAGGGTGTTCGCGAAGGAAGGCTAGTCAAGGAAGGGAGTACCTCTAATAATGCTCGAAAGTATGGGAGTGGTTTTGTGAAAAAGAGAGAACATGAGGCAAGTGTTGTGCAGCAAGGACGATCCAAGAGAGGGTATCCGCCACAACATCAGGTTGCTGCGGTTCATCAGCCACAACATCAACAAAATCAGAGTCGTGTACACAAAAGATCAGACTTTGATCCCATCCCGATGACATGCACTGACTTGTTCCCATCTTTGATTCAAAAAGGTCACATCCAGACGAGAGCTCCACCTAAAGTACCTAAGAAACTTCCGTATTGGTACAAAGCTGACAAATTTTGCCTATACCATCAAGGTGCTCCAGGCCACGATACTGAGAACTGTTACGGCTTGAAGGCAGACGTTCAAAGGTTGGTTAAGGATGGAATTTTATCCTTTAAGGGTTCCATTCCTTATGTGCAAGGTAATCCCCCACCTCAGCATGGTTCGTCCTCCGCGAACATGATCCAAGGTTATTCGGGAAGCTTGTACCAATATAGTGCCTGAAAATGGATCCGAAGGCGACACATCAGACAATTCTGCAAGCTTTTCCATTCCATGCAAAGGCTGAATAAAATCCTGAGAAGGGCTCATCAGGGTGTTTTCTTTTCGTTTGCTTATGCGTATTTCATTTCTTTGATTAAAAGCATGTTTGGCTTGTATGGCTTGTTTATCTTGAATAATTAATGCGATAAAATGTTTGTCTTGAAGAAATCCATTCGTTTCACTCGTAAAACATTTCTCACAATTTATAACGCCGACTATACCCAATTCTCTCACTGTGGTGAATAATTGGGGGGAGGATGATGAAGTAAAACGCAGGATCTCTCGTTGTATGCTTTTGGATAAAAAACCCTACTAATGATGTAAGGCATTCCTGTTTCAGACATCCTAAAAAACACCAGAAATAGTCAACCTTTCTTTTAAGCCTTGAGAAAAGATCTGTTTTTTCTCTCCCAATCAAAACCTCGCTTTAACCTGGGGCAGGGCATCAAAAAAATGAACATCAAAAAAAATCTGGGTGGGCACAAGTATAATTTGATCTTTATTCCGCTGCTTTACAAATCATAAACTAAACCCATATACATGACCCACAAAGTCCTGATTGAAGTAAGGATAGTTCAAAAGCATACTCGACGAAATATCGTTTCCTGACTCGTATGAGCTATGCTCAATTTGACGTTGGAATTATTCAAATTAATATCCTAACTAGTGATTTTGTCACAAGTTATCGCGACATCTCTTTTCAAAACTTCAAGACAAACATATGTGTTGCATTAACAGTTTCAGAATTAACATTTCTGAATTGTTAGATTTGCCTGATGTCTTAGAAAGATCACACGAAGAAATCACCGATTTAAATTTGAAGACTTTGCTAACCTGGGGCAAATTATTTCGTCCAAGAGATTTGATCCACGCAAGTTTGGATTCACCTATAACACAAATTTGAAGACTCCGTTATATCATTAATCAGGGGCAATTACGTTGAGCTTCTGTGAATCTCTCCAAGAGTTTGAAAACAGTAGGGAATTTGGACGCCATGTTTTCTGTAAAATCCTCTCAAGACGACATTTTATCGTGAACCACGTGACATGAGGCATTTGAGAGTCGAAGGGGTTTTCTGATTTAGCTTCACTCATCCAACGTATTCAACAACTTTGTTAACCCAGTTTCCCCATTGGATGGATATTTATTTTATCCACGAAGCTCCTCTAATTAAGAGAGGGATCCGTTTCCGATAGGAAGTTTTGAAGCCTTGAAGCAAGACTGTGATCCCATATATGGTTCTCCACCTGTCTACAAGTGATATTTCTATCTTCGAAGGATGAGGGAATTTCAAAAGCAAGTGTACATTCTTCAAGCAATGTTTGATCTGTGAAGGTTTGGTTTGAGTGCCCGGAATGTTTTTCATCTCTTTTGTTAGCATACGCATATCATATAGATAGATAGCATAGCATATGCATTTTTGCATTCTTTGTGTTTACCTGTTCTATCGCTTTGGCTGTGGTTATCCCCATGCGTTCGGGTGTGTCTTCTCCTCCAAGTAGAGTTGTCATCCCTAGGCAGAAAGAGCACGATATTTCCATTTCCCCATGAAGCTTGATCCTCATGGAAGACGGTTGTTTTAGTACAATCCCACTTGAGTTCATACCTCAATGGTCGAGTCTTGCTTGACGGTTTCTCTTCAGTTATTTCCTGAATTGAACTTCGGTCCTCAACAATCACATTATGGACATCTCCAACTCTTGAATGTGGATTAGGTGTGCATTTATTTCGCACTTAATTCCCCGGGAAGGGTTTTTATGAAGATAACTATTGAAGACGGATATTTCTCCAACAGTGTTATCAGAAGCTTCTCAACAATTTATATCTGGACTGCAACATCCTCTTTATTTGAGCAACTCGTTTTGATCAGGATCTTGTTCAAAACGACAAATAGCAGTTTCCTCAAGACAATTTGTCTATCCCCAGTGAATTTATCAAGATTACCAACTAATCAAAAGGTATTCTCCCAGAAATCTGTTAGAGAAATGCATCGAAGACATTACAAATATTTCTCTTTATTTGAGAACTTACACTACAAGGATACATATTTTATAACTACGACAAGATACTCCTCAGGAATGTATTCCCCAGCGAGTCTATCACACAAGCTTTAACTCCATCAAAGAGCATCTCTTCCAAGAAGTTCGATGAAGTTTATCACAACTAGTCTCTCTTTATTTGAGAGGACATATGTTACAATACAACAGGCTCACATCTCTTGAAGATCCCCGTTGAAGCTTTGTAATCTCTAATACATATCATCATGGGTTATTACCTTTGCTTAGGCTATCATACGTATGATAGTAGGTAACACATCTTATTGTGGTCAGACGCCTCGGCTTAGGCTACCATATGTTTGGTAGTAGGTGATCTCGACATCTTTTGGGTTATACCTCTGCTTAAGCTATCATACCTTTGATAGTAGGCAATACACCTTTCTTTTGGTTAGACGCCTTTTTCTTAGGCTGCCATATGTTTGGTAGTAGGTGATCTTTCCTTTTGTTCATTACCTTTGCTTAGGCTGCCATATGTTTGGTAGTAGGTGACCTGTCTTTTTGGTTATTACCTTTGCTTAGGCTATCATACATTTGATAGTAGGTAATACACTTTGTTTTGACTATTACCTCCGCTTAGGCTATCATACATTTGATAGTAGGTAATATATCGTCTTTTGATCAGATACCTTTGCTTAGGCTGCCAAGATTGATAGTAGGTCATCTTTTCTTTTGTGCTCACCTTTCCTTAGGCTATCATACGTTTGATAGTAAGTAATACACCTTTCCTTTTTGTGTTCACCTTCGCTTAGGCTATCATACGTTTGATAGTAGGTAACACGCCTTTCTTCTGGTCAGATACCTTTGCTTAGGCTATCATATGTTTGATAGTAGATAACATGTGTTTCTTTGCTTCAACCGAATACCTTTGTTTAGGCCGCCACATGTTGATAATGGGCTACCCTTCACCTTCAAGATCTCGTTTCACAATCCAAGCTACTGTACTCCTAGTGATATTACTATATGTTATCTTCATTTTGTAGAGTCCACAATGCTGACTGTTGTCTCTTCTCACGGAGTCTCGTCTTGTTGAGCCTGTTCTTCCCGTGTGTCATGTTTAGTTTCTCCCCTGTGGCGCCATTTCTCCACAGAACCTTTCGTCTTGCATTTTCATATCATTGCATATCATTGGCATTCGGTGGCCTCTTAGGGCCAAAAACTCGTGCAATGTTTATATTTAAGTCCCTCCTATCTTGTCGAGATGGAGATTTCAATCTCCATATCTCCGAAAAGAAGTAACTTAAATAGGGGCATCTGTTGCACCCTAATTTTTGACCATAAGATCCCACCTCTTTTTTGCGCATTTTTTTTATTGTTAGTTGACTTCATTTTAATATGTATGCTTTTTTTTTTTTTACGACTAACGAATATGTGCAGTTCCTTTTTGCTTTAAACGCATCTCAGGAAAGGCTCGTCAAGACAAGATTCATGCAAGAGATGAAGTCACGGGCTCATGTTTGGCTCATACTGTCTTGAGCTCATTATAGATTATTAATGACGGATACGAGAGCATCCAATTCAAGTACCCAATTCTCATTTGTATTCTAAAGGTTCAAGACTTTTGCTCTCCAAATCTTGTTTCGAGACTGGTTGGTTTTGACTTGGTTGGATTGAGGACTTATTTTCTTCATAAAGTTCAAGTTGAGGCTCAAGTTTAAGATTCAAATATTAAGGTCATGACTCAAGTTTCATCGGGAAAATTCATCATTTGGAGATTTCAAGTTACGAGGAGATTTTAGTTACAATTTGAGACGGATTGATCACGTGAAAAATGGAAATCTGTTACAAGAACTTCTGAACTTTCCAAATTATTTGTTCCAATTCCCATGGAAGATTCGAAGGCCCATGTCCAATTTTATTTCAAGGAGCTATCATAATTCAAGTACAAGTTAAATTGATTTACATGAATTGTTCAATATAACAATTAAGTTCATGTTGTTAAAATTCAAAACTACCACGTCCCCTTTACATTCACTCTTACAAGGAGCTCGTGTTACAAGAGGTAATAAGATGAAAAGAGTTTTCAAAACTTCTAACATCAGTTTCGCTCCAAGACATACAACAAAACCAGTTTGTTTCTAAGCGGCAATTCCTTTTCACGCTTCGACGACAAGAGGACCATCTCTCATTCGGAAGCAACGTGATTGCGGTAACTACCATAAGCCCCATTAATGCTGGTTGTGTGCCACATACACAAATCCGCAACGTTGAGCTTGAAGTTGGTAGAACGCCGAAGAACAATGCTCACAACCTCGCACTTTCAGCCTTACTTGCTCAGCACAGGATTAAAGATGGCCTCAACACTCATTGGAAACTCAGCATCAATTCAGGAAATGTTCAGAAGGGTGAGTGAATAGTTCACTGCCATGTTTAGGAGAAAGGCTTTCTTGCATTGGTACACAGGGGAAAGAATGGATGAGATGAAATTCACCGAAGCCGAGAGCAACATGAACGATCTTGTATCAGAATACAAATAATATCAAGATGCTACTGCTGAAGAGGAATCATTTGTCTCAACGGCAGCCATGTGTCACCGAAAGCGCCAAATCCCACCATTTGGTTGCCAATCTAAAAAAGAAAGAGTTCGGGAGCAGTGTGTAATTAAAACTTCATCATCAATGAACCAGGATTCACAAAAATCTCAGATTTATAAAGAAGCAAGAGGTTACCAAAGTCTCTGTTCTTCATGCGATGAGTTTGCGATAGTATCCAGTTAGCAGACGCAACTCTGGTGAGGGAGCTAAGACCGCTACGGATCTTTTTCCGAAACCTGCGACAAAAAGCTATCATTTCAGTGGTTTTCGAGTTAAGACAAAGGAGAGACAAGTTATACGCAGGAGCAACTACCATCACATACCTGTCAAAAATTTACCGAGATTACATCACAAGCCATAGCAGGTATTGCCAAGGCACTCACAAAGCTTGTTCGAGCAGTTGATTCTGCCACCATTAACCAGCTATTAGCATTGCTCCTTAGGGATTCTACAAGCTCAAAGGCCCACATAGTTCGGGTTTTAGGTCATGTTCTTTCTTTTGCTTCACAGCAGGATCTCCTTCAAAAGGAATCTGCAGGTTATAAAGGACTAAGATCTCTTGTTCAAGTTCTCAATTCATCAAATGTGGAAACCCAAGAATGTGCAACTTCAGTCCTTGCTGATTTATTCATCACAAGGCAAGACATTTGTGACAGTCTTGCAACGGATGAGATCGTGCTTCCTTGCTTGAAGCTTTTGAATAGCAAAACTCAAGGTGTTGCCACTCAGTCTGCTCGAGCCTTATATGCTCTGTCTCTTCCAACCAAGAGCAAAGCTGCAAATATGATGTCTTATATTGTAGAAGGTGATGTTGAGCCGCTAATCAAATTAGCTAAAACATCCTCTGTTGATGCTGCTGAAACCGCTGTTGTTGCATTAGCGAATCTTCTTTTTGATCCTTTTATTACCGCTGAAGCCCTTGCTGAAGATGTTGTTTCAGCTTTAACAAGAGTTCTGGCAGAAGGAACCTCGGAAGGTAAACAAAATGTATCACGTGAATTACTGAAGCAGTTTCCAGTAGGTGACATTCTCAAAGGGAATGCTCAATATCGTTTCACTGTGCTTGCACTTGTTGATTCATTAAGAGCTGTAGATATGGATGGAACTGGTGCTGCAGATACTTTAGGAGCAATTGCACATATTGTCAGATTAGACCACTCTTCATGATATGGTGTATCTTCATGACCTTCCGTATCCTCGCCGTTCAAAGTTCTACATAAAACAGGAAAACAATATCGCTAACAAGCCATTAAGATAATAATTAAGATTCAGTCGGTACTTACACACCGAAACACCGCAGATAAGGAACAAGACGAATGTTCCGTGATGAACTTAATCGAATCCATAACTATCGACGTAACTCAAGTGATGAGCCTGTGTTTAACATGAATCCACACTGAGAGGCACGACAAGTTCAAAGGCCCTATTTGATTATGTATGATACAAATTCTGAGCTGCAAAATGTTGTTGTGACTCTTCAATTGAGGTCCCGCGATGAACTTCCTAGGGACGCGGACAACAATTTCCGGCAACTACTCCGCTAACAGCATGTTAAAACCTCTTTACCGCCCTGTTCAAAATAAATCAGAAAGAATTGTGAGTTACTTTTCATACAACAGAAATCCACAACAGTTGACATTAACCGCTTTTTACATGGCATGGACTGTCAAGTTGCTAGGCCGGTTGCTCTGCATCACACCTACCCCGGTTTTTTCTGATTCAACTTCAGAAGCATAATAGAGACAGCGGAAGTCATCGAATCTTCGCATAAACCTTTAAGCCTTGGCTCGTTTCTACTTTGACATCAAACCCGACATTGATCTTGGTTTATTTATTGACCCGCGTTCCTGTTGTCACGTTGGCCAGCTTGTTTGATAGCCCTTGGAACATCCCTATCGACCGACTTTGAAACATGATATTTGGAAGAAGAACTTTGTCCCAAGCATGGATTTAAGAGATTCTTTAACAGTACTCCAAACAACAGGTTAACAACATCATTGACAACACTCGGGGATCAGCTCCTGCAATCGGTTAAGCAACGTGATGCAGAACGAACACGAGTCTTTTATGACCTGAAAAAGAGGGAAGCTGATTCAATATTCAAGAAAAAGGTGCAAGTCAAAGCAAGGATATCTCTCTGCAGCAAGCACGGTTCATGAATCCCATGAAAAGTAAAATGCATCAAGTGTTTGAGTGGGGATCGTTATAAACCTGTTTCAAAGGATGAGCTTGACACAGACAATTTCAGGAGTGATTGTACTCCTGCTGCAATATCTCCGATGCATCACGAAATCCAGAATGCCGAAGCTCCCACTGGTATGAAGTTGAGTGCCAATGTCTCAGAAATATGTGGCAAAGAGAGGGAGGATTGTCAGGGCAAGAAGTATTCTCACTCTCTTACAAGTGGCTGGATGGAGCTTCACGAGTCTCCTGACCTGGCAAACAAAATCAGGCAAAATAATTAAACACTTTCCCTAAGCATACCCAAGACAGAATTCGAATTCTTTCCAAAATAACCATAAACATGTCGATACAAAAAGGAAAGAAACTTCACCAGATTTTCAGTCATTATTTTCGCTCATACGAGTTTGGAAGGAAATCACAAATCCATCAACGCATTCAATTGGCAATCAAGAGTTTATGACTATAAAAGGAGGATCCCACACAGAAAGACGGGGGAGAGGACACAGAATCCACAAATTCAGAAACCCCAAATCGAAAAAACCCTAAGAGAAGTAATTTCGCAGGAAGAGGTTAAAGAACTCATCTCTTTGAACCTCCATCGCAAGCCCATCGCCGTCAACCATGGAATCAACAGCTCCATCGCGAATCGCAGATCGCCGTTTGCCGTGAAACCCCGCACCGTCGAAATCACCGGAGACTCGTCGCCCTCGAGCACTTCATTATTTCCTGTCAGGGGTAACACATTCCTTACTTGATTTCCAATTTAGATTTGACGTTTATTTTTGCAGGGCTTTGATAAGTTGGGTGAGGAAGTTGAGAAACGGAAGATGGAGAAGAACGAATGAGGAAGGAAGGTTGAACCGCAGACGAAAAGGAAAGGAGAGGAGAAATCGATCGAGAGAAGGAGAATCTCAGATTGATTTAGGGATTTAGGGAAGGGTAATTAGGGTTCATCGTTTCCCTCTGTTTTATTAATCCTTGTTTATGTTGTAACCACATGCAATCACACACAACACCACAATCTCTCCACTAATCCCACTTAAACCATTTAACCCACCGTCAAAATCCTTTAATTTTGTTTTAACTAATATTAGCCATAATCTTTTATTAATTAACCCTAATCAACCAATTAGCTTTTATTAAAACTCTCTAGTCTGCATTTAATTAAGCATAATCATTAATCTAATATAATTTATCTAATTAATCTTAACTTAACCTTTTTAACCCGCAAACCTTTTATCTTTTTGGCATAATATAATATTTAATTTAATTTAATTTTTATTAATTACTAATAATTAATCTTTGCAATAATCAACCTTTTATTAAAAATATTAAATTCTTTTTTAATTAACGTTTAATCTACTATTTACTTATTAATTCTACTTATTTTCAACTTAACACGTCATTAAACAATTTAATAATATTGTTAACCAAAAACTTTTTTTCTAAATAACTTGTCATTTATTAATTACTGATTTATTTATATTTAAATAATAACCAAACTTTTATTTAATAAAGAATCTATTAATAACATTAACCCAAAAATATATCATAATAAAAAGCTACCTCCCCTTTTTATAATTTAATTTAACTAATCTATCAAATAATATTCTAAAATACTCTTATAAATTACTAACTTAGAATTTAATCCACCTTTAATAGAAAACATTTTATTAAAACTAAGATAACTAATCTGATTTCCCTTAAAATCAATTCGTTTAAAATAAAATTAACCTCACCCTAATTAATCCTATGATATCTCTTATAAAAATCCACCTTATTTATCTCTAAAACTAATTCCATCAAATTCAAATCATTTATAAATTAATCTAATTTCGCTAATAAGTCTAAGATAATGTCTCTCCGAATCAATGAACTAATCAATCTAAATTCACCTAGAATCAATCTCCTCCTAAGGTCGATTCGACTCCGCTCCTAAAAAACAATCTCCCAGCTCAATTAATCGTGCACACTCACATTCACAACACATTCACTCTCACACACTTCAGCGCTTTCATGCGTATGTGTATGGCTTTATCATTCCTGCAATTTATTTTATAGTAATTTACATTATCGTAATTTATTTCATCGCATTGCACCCGTCCAAAGGAAAAACCTACACATGATTCAATAATTGTGTGTAGTGCGCATCATTTTCATCATACTCTCCTGCGATCCTTGATCCCATTCAAGTCGATCTCTAGGATAGATCCTATCCCATAGGAAGGACCTTTATCCTACAACATAGACAAAACAATTCAAACAACACAATACAAACACCTTTTCAAACACAATAGAGAAATAGATGTTAATCATCTTAAGCGAGATAGAATCTCCATCCCACAATAATACAATTAATACCGTAGGAACTTTGCCTTTAGAGAGATAAAGGTGCACCTCGTCGATCCCTATCCGAGTACGTAAGTCCTTTTCTTAAGACGATGCAAAGACTATTTTCCTACAACCTGTGGCGGTTAAATCTCTCTTAAAACGACGACTCATTTATCTCTCCTAAAATCAATCAATCAACTACGCTTAATCCGTAGGAACTTTGACCACAGTCAAAGAACTCCTCAAACCCTTTAGGGGAACTACAAAATACTCTGATTCCACTCCCGTAAGGATATGTAGGCATAAGATGCGATATCTTATCGAGTATACTTAGAAATAAACCCCTAGGGTCTTTCAAACATAAAGCAGATAAACCATAGCAATAAACAATATAAAACAAGAGGTTCCTGTAGGATACTACAGAAACTTAGGATGCTAGTACCTTCCCTAAGTTTAACCGACCCCCGAAGCTATAAACTCTCTAAACCTTGCATTTGCATTGCATTGTGGGAATTTCTATCTTTATCCCTTCCTTTGGAGTAATCAAAGTTCGGTTGCAAATGAATTAAAGATTCAAACTAATCAATAGTTTGGTATCCGATTTTCACCGCGACAATAACCAAGTGGTGTACTTGGCTTCCGAGATAAAGTTTTCCTCTAGGAGGTCTTTTACAGCATGTTCGGCAGCCTCCGTCTTCTTCGGAGACTGTCATCGTCTATGTTAAGCTACAACCCTAACGACGGGGTTGATGGTGCGGTGGTGTCAGACCATACTAGGGTCTAGCTTGGGCATCTCCGTGACACTCCATGCAAACATATATGCGTTCTCCTGGAGGCAGACTCTCAGTTGTTTCCTCGCAAGTTTGAGGAGTCTAGTCCCAATCTTCACTCCCTGCTGAGGGTCGTCGCCGAACAAGACAAGTTCAAACTTTCCATCAATAATTGAACACATCAGATGGAAAGTTTCGCTGCTACTGGCATACGCGAATGGGCTGCTCGAAGATGGCTGGATCTCTTTCCCCTTCTCCTTCTGGATCTTCTGGTCGTCTTTGAAGAAACGAATGTCAAGGTTGATAGAGTCGATATGGGGCAACGACTTTGTCTCTTCGGCGCTGTTGGGAAGAGAAGACTTGCTAAGAGTTTTTGGCCTGGCGGTGGTGGTGTTCATCCCCTTAGAGGTTGCCTCAAAATATATCCTCACGGCTTCAATGTCTCCAAGCAGAGTTGCCACAAGACTCGTCGAAATATAATATTTCATCTTCAGGTGCACTATTGAAGGTACGACCACCAATTCGTCCAGAGTTGGCCGCCCGAAGATGCACTGGTACAATGAAGGGCAATTGATGACCAGGAACTGGATCTTGATTGACTTGGTCGTTTTATCGGACCCGAAGGTTACGATCAGCTATCTGTAACCCTAGGGCTTCGTCACGGACCCATTGAAACCCTACAGATCGGAGCCTACGTAGGGAGTCAAATGTGATGCGTCCAGTTGGAGGGTGGAGAACAACTGGGAATACATAATATCAACTGAGCTTCCTTGGTCGACGAGGATTCATCATACGTCAAAAATTGCCATCTGAGCCCTTACGAGCACAGGGATACTAGCATTGGGGGCTCCACCGAGGAGCTCCTCATGGTAAAAGCATATGGGAACAGACTCTCCCCGGACCCTGTCGAGGGTGGAGTTTCGGTTCGAGCTGTTGCTGATAAGGTGCTCAAATTTTCTTTTGACGGACCTTACCGTGACTTTGTTGAATCCTCCTCCGAAGATGACCATGGCGGAGAGGAAAGTCTCCCATGGGTTGTGCGCGAAAAAATATGGAGGGGTGCTGAGCCCCTCGGAGATGTAGAAATCTTCAGGCCACGAGACACTCATAGCGACCTGATGGTTGGTTTCTTTAGAGGAAGGCACCTTTTCCTCGACCTTCTTGGACTCCTGGGTGTCCTGTCGAGGAGCACCCTTTTGTTTGGTGAACTTCTTCAAATGTCCGTCCTTGATGAGTATCTCTATGGCATCTTTCAAGTGAATACAGTCGTCGATTATATGGCCGTGGCTCTTGTGGAACCGGCAATACTTCGACTTGTCAGTGTTTGGTTTAGATGGTATCTGCTTCGGGAACCGGACTCCCGCCTGCCGAAATTCTGAGTTGGCACATTCAGAAAAGATCTTTTCCTGAGGTACTGTCAGGGGAGTATACTCGTGGAACCGGCCGGAGGGCCCTTTTTTGTCTAAGAGCTCTCAAGGACAATCTTCGTGTCTTCTATCCCCTCGATGGGATGTCGAGGGCTCGTCGGACCTGGAGGATCGGGCATTCTCTCAATGCCTCAAATCTCGGGCAGAATTGGCGGCCTTCTTCTCTTTGTACTGGATGTACACTTGTGCTTTGAGGAGGAAGGCGTCCAGTGTTGTTGGGGGATGAATTCCTACAACTTTAGCAAATACCTTGCGGGGACGGAGCCCCCGCTCGAGTAGAAATTTCTTCATGTCATCGGTCGCGGAGACCTGGACAGCCTCCTTATTGAACCTTTTGATGTAGGCTCGTAGGGGTTCATCCCTCCCTTGAATGATGACCTCAAGGGAAGCTTCGGTCTTCGGGTGTTAGCGAGAGGCCGTGAAGTGTTTGGAGAACATTCTCCCTAGTTGCCTCCATGAAGTGATGGAATCATCGGGAAGTCTTTTGTACCAGATCATTGCCCCTTTCCTGAGTGTGGTCGGGAACAACCTACATTTGATGGCGCCCTGGACGTCGCGGTAATCGAGTAGCGCATCAATATTTTCAATGTGCTCGCCGGGATCCGTAGTACTGTCGTATGTGCCTAGAGAAGGGGGTTTCTCCAAATAGGTGCATAGCCATAATCTGCTGGGACAACGAGCCAAGAGGCTCGTGGTCACTGTTGCTACTGGACCAAGACGGGGAGCAGGTGTCCCATCTGTAGGTAGGATGACGATCTCGACGAGGAGATGAGGTTCGTGCCTGACCCTTGGATCTGGGCGGAGACGAATGCTGAGACTCTGCTCGGTGATCTCTTCTGCTCCTCTTGGGTTGTAGGAAATGTTGGTTCTGAGGAGAGATGTGATCGCGTTTTCTGAAGATCTAGGTCTCTGGCTCCGAAGGTGTCCGACGGTCTCTTTTGTGTCGGGGAGGAGGACTTTGTGGTCTTCAACGTTCTTTCCTCGGCAGAGGGGATCTTGGAAGACTGGATTCTTCTAAGGCTATAATCCTCGCGCTCTGATTGAGGATTAGGAGGTTGGTCTTGTTGAGAACCTCGAGAGGGCAGCCATGGCCGGGTCGGCGCTGGGCAGAACTGGAACTGGAAGGTGCTCCAGAACGAGTGAGACCTTGTTGTGATCTGCATGAATGGGGGATGAAGAAGCGGTGACTCCGTCCCTTTGTCGGAGGATGTCGCCCCCAAGAGAGGTGGTTGCTCCGTCGGTATCAGTCTTGCTGACGAGGAGGAAAGCAAAGTTACGAGCATCACGAGTGTTATCACAACTGGCCATGATCGAAATTTAGAAGAACTGTTTTGGTCTCAAATCTATGAGGGGAAAAAAGACGGGGATAACAAGTTTCCTGCAGACGGCGCCACTGATCTTAACAGTTGATCAGAACCTGATGTGGGCCAGAGATAATCACCTGTGATGCTAGGTGTGAGAGAGGAGGAGTGGGTGTACCTGCAAGGCACTCCGATGCTAAAGTAATTATCGGGAGAAAGAAGGCAAGTACAAAATATATGTGTATCAAGGTGAATATTGAATACCTGACCCTCTCAAATGAGAGGTTTCTTATAGTTCCCCTAGCGCTTGACCATTGGTCCTTATATTCGGGGCGAGATAATCGTTTCCCGAAGAATAGGTAACTGCCATAACTAGTCGTTGGAACAAGAAGAGGTGCCTATAACTAGGAGTTGCTACGACAGATGCGCAGTATGGGCACAAGTGCCTTGACTATTTCTGGATGGTGGAACTGTGCGTGACGACAAGTCTTGTCGAGGAGAAGTGCTGACCCAGAGGTAAACCGGTCAACCTCCCTCGTTGGAGAGACATAAAGGTAAATGCTCTCCCTCATTTGACTGAACTTATACAATTGAGACGTTCTGAGAGCAGAAGTGGATTGGGTCATGCCTAATTATTGAGCAGACCGAAACAATTATAATGAATTAACGGTGTAAAATGTTTCACACGAACTCCACATACCAATTAATCTCATCTAATATATATTTCTAAATTTTATATATAAAAAATTCATCCTTAATCAGGGTAAAATAAAATTATTTTTGTGACAAAATCTATTATGTCCAATTTTTTCCCTCAAGTAAGCAATTTTCTAATAGTGTAAGTATTTATTTTTTAAAAACTCGATATTCATTTCCAATATCAATTAATCTACAAGATCAATGAGAGTCCAATTAAAATTAAAGGCAGTATATTTATAAAAGAAAATTAAAGGCAGTATAAACATTTGTATAAACTAATGAAATACAGGAATGATTGAATTTTAAAAATAGATATTTTTTTTTAGGAAATACATATTTAACTATCTTGCTGTTACTGTAATTTAAACAAGTTTTATTGTGTAAAACTCAACACACATTTGAAGAAGAAAATATGGATGATCATACTAGTTTTATATTATCAACTAGAAACAATCATATATTCTATTAAATCAGTTAAGAATTTAAATTATTTATATGATATAACAGAGTAATATATTTTTATTAAATAATAATGTAAGTTTTTCTACACAGTATTTTTCTATTAAAGAAAAGGAAAAAAATTCAATCATAAAACTCATTTTTAAGTACAAGTCTATTAATCTAACTTGCATTCCAAAGTCCAAATAATACCTACACGTCATCACACAACACGCTCCCTGGCCCTGGCCGTTGGTATCTTCAACATCGTACAAAGGTCAAATACGTCATCTCACAACCTACATTTTTAAAAATAATTTATTGTAAAATAATTTAATTATTATAAATAAAAAATTATAAATCTACCATCAACCCATTAAAAATTAATTACATAAACTTTTTAAATTATTCCTGTATATAAATTATTTTACACTAAAAAAATGAGATTTAAGTAATCTAATATTTATATTTTTCATTCCTATTTTATTATATTGTGCCACATGGACAACTTCAAATAATTTTTAACTTATTCTCATTTTTTCTTCTTTTAATTTAAATTTTAAATTTTCTCTACTTTTTTACTTTCATTTTAAAATTTTCTTTTAATATCTTCTCTTTCTCTTTTTAATGAAATGAACAAAAATATACAAAAATATTTAATTTTTAAAATACAAGATTTAGTCTCAATAAAAAAATATAATTATTTTCTGATTATTATAAAATTAATCAAAGTTATTATAAATAATTTATAAATATAAAATTAACAAATTATTTTGTAAAATTGTTCAAACAACTAATAAGTTATTATCGACATAATATTTATTTTATTTTTAATTAATTATTATGTTTATTTGAGAGACAAAAATTTTATTTTCAAATGTAAATTTTTTTATTTCTTTATCACACAAGTTTTTTTTTCTTTCTTTTTTCTGCATGATTATTTAATAAAAATCAATTTATAAAATAATTATTCATTTCAAAATTAAATATCTCATTTCAAATTTACATGCGTATTTAAATATATTTTACTGGATAGCAATGTAGACAACTATTATGGATCACTACGAAAACAATATTTATTTTATTTTAATCAATAATTATCTATATTTAAGAGATAAAATATTTATTTTCAAATGTCAAAATTTTTTTTCTTTCTCTATATCATAGGTTTTTATTTATTTTTGTATATATATTTAGTATAATTGAGTTTATATGATCATTTTTATTTTATAATTATGTAACTAATTTTAAAATTACATGTATAAGTAAATACATTTTATATAGTATAATATTGAATGATATTTCATAGTGGTGTAGACAACTTTGTGTCAGGGTTATTATCTAACATAATATCTATTTTATTTTTAATCAATATTAATTGAATTTATAAAATTATTTTTTATTTCATAATTAAGGAACTTATTTCAAATTAATATATAAATATATATATATATAAATATATATATATATATATATATATATATATATATATATATATATATATATATATATATATATATATATATATATATATATATATATATATATATATATATATTATAACAAATATATTTATCAGAACGCACTAATATTTTGCTAGTTTTTATTAATTAAAATTTTAATAAAATATAAATATAATTTAATCGAATACGTTGTCTTGATTAATTAAAAATTTACATTATAAATGCATTTCTCATTATCTCATTAATTAATACATAGATTTTACAATGATTCCCGTCTTACAATTTATCTCTTACAAATACAATTTATATTATTAAAAATAATCATTCAAAATAAAATAAAATAGATATAGCACACTTTTAGTTTCTTAACAATGAAGCAATTTTAATTTTAATTTAACGGGATTGAGAAACGGACGACGAACACACAAAAAATGCGTGACACATCAGAAAGAGCCGAGAGTAAGAAAAAAGAATGCCGAAATCGCTAACGCCAACGACACTAAGCAACAGTCGCAGAAAACGGCATATCAGAATGGCGGATCCTGAACCTTCCAACAAACCCTACCGTTTTCTCTCTCTCTGATCCCAATCTAAAACCTTTCTACCATCACAAAACAACGTTTCAGGTTTTCAATCTCTCGCCATTGCGATGAATTAATGCGCGTGATCAATTATCTTTTTTGTTTATCGAATTTTTGAATTGTTGAATCTGGATCGTGTTGTTTGTTGCAGGTATGGTTGAGGTGTCGAAGATATTGTACCTGGTGGTGGTGGAGGATGAAGGCGAGAAGAAAGACAAGGTGAAGGTGAAGGAAAGGGAAAAGGAGAAGGAGTCGTTTCGTTATACGCGTCCTGTTCTACAGAGTACGCTGCAGCTTATGGGATGTAAAGCTCGTCATGCTTTCAAGGTTTCTTGTTTGTTCAATTTCATTTCATAATTATTATTATTATTATTATTATTATTATTATTATTATTATTGTTATTATTATTATTATTATTATTATTATTATTATTATTATGATGTTTGTTTTCGATTTCGTTGTGGATTATTTGTTATTGTGGTTTGATAATCTTCTGCTTGTTCATTGCTGAATGTTAGGAGATCGGTAGAAGCTGAGTGTTTTAACTTTTGATGTTTGATGTTGTTGATGTTTTGGATTAGTGATTTTGCCATTTGGCATTTTTCTGGGGGACAATTTTGTTGACTTTGGGGGTTTTGTTTTCGCTGTCGTTTTGGACTGGTTTTAAGTCATGTGAATTATTTTTATCTTTCTCCTTATCTTGTGCACATGTAGACTGGAAGAACAATACGATTTGAATATCTCAAGATAAGATAAAATTAAGTCAAATTGTTTTTGCTTAAGCTAATGTTGGAAGGGTTATGGAAACAAGCTAAAAACAACTTACTAACATGCCATATATATACACGCTTGTTTTCATAAGTTCTTCTAAACAGTCTTACAAGTGCTTATGCAAGTAGATAAACTCAAATAAGCCGATGCAAACAGTAACATGATATTATGTGTTCTTCACGAAACCTTTAGATAGGTTTAACATTTGTATAAACTTCATCCTTTTTATTCATTCTTTGGTGTTATTTACTTGTTTAAAGTGAAAGATTAATTGAGTTACACTTTCAAGTAACTACAGTGGCTCAAATTGGACCTTTTTTTGAAGTTTTGTTGACTTCACTATAGAGGATATTTTGTTTCTCCATTTGTGTTTATGTTTGGTATTTGAGCTCCAACATCTAGTGTCGAGCTTTAGGTTCAACCCCATGCAAATGTGTCTTGTTTTGTTCTTGCCACATGCCTTCTTTTAAACATCGATTGGTCATTATTGTCAAAGACTAAATTGAGGATATGTATCCCTATTAGATTGGCTACAATCTATGCTAGATTCCTATTAATTGAGGTATATATAGTCTCGATTTAGGCTCTTAATTATTGCTTGACATCTATTCGAAATGTGTGTTTGTAATGCATGGTCCACCAATAATCAATTACATGTGGTTCGAGCTAGGCCACAGAGCTACCGACCAACAAAAAAACTGCTGCCATGGCATTATGAAATGGCAGATTATGTGCCAGCCGTAACATTCACTATATATGCAATGTTTCCACTTTAGGCCTCAAGCTCGCGTCACTATTTATATTCCAGGATTTTAGCCATAATCTGGCATCTGCCATTAATATCAGTGGTCTTTATTCATTAGATCACATCTGCCTATTTACTTGATGTCTTGCATATCTAAATTACGTCTCTATTGAAAGTTAGTCCTCATATTTCTGATAATTAACTTTTTATCTGATCAGATCAGCCAAAGGGTTTTTGAACTCACAAGGAGTGGGAGTTCCCCTGAGGCTTTCAAGTCCGAAGGAATGGTTTTATCAGGTTTTGATGCTTCTAAAGGAAATGTGAAAAAAGATTGTCAGGAAGCTTCTGCTTGCCCGAGTAAAACAGATATGGACAATCACTTACTTTTAGGAAAAGATCACGAAAGTACGAGTGTGCCATTTGAGTTGTACAAAAAGCGTACAACTGTATTTGTTAAGAGAGAAGCTTTTCTAGATATTGTCTGTGAAGTTATGGCTGAGTACAAGTATGTGGGTCCAAACCAGAGAGCAGACTTGATGCTAGCTTGCAGGTATTTATATTTTTATGGAAACTATTTTGATAGAACCTGAATAGAAGAAAAGATTAAATTCTTGTATTATGGTTGTGGCATCTGCTCCTATAACGAGTTTCCGTATTTTTCTTGTGGTTGAGGTTTTCTAATGACTAGCCATAAGATTGTTTTATCAAAGTTGACAATGTTTCAAATCACACATTTTTATTTTACATGGAAACTGCATTGATCTGCAAGAAGCTTGTAAAAAGGAGAATGATAGATCTCTCAAATTTTCAAATCATAGGCAAGCCAATTTGATTCTAGTTGGCCGGTCAAACAAATTCACTCTATTTTTCTGTTTGTTATTGTAAATATTTTCTACTTTCAGTTCTGCACGGTTTGCCATCAAGATAATGAATAGATCAAATGTTCCTTCTTGGTTGTTTTGCAGAAATTATTTTTTCCTTATGGGTGAAATTACTGAATTTCCACATGAGCACATCATAGAAACATCTGAAGCTCACTAAAACTTATACCTTCAATTTGTCACAATTTTGAAAATGCAGTACAATTTTCCCATCTTGAACTTGTGACTATTTTCTCTGATGGCAGGATCCGAGAACGGAAGGAATCTGTGACAGTGCTGTTGTGTGGCACTAGCGGTTGTGGCAAATCCACATTGTCTGCATTGCTGGTATATTTGCAAATACAAGTATTGTCTTTTTGCTTTGAGAAATATGTAGGGCCAGTTTTTACTTAGCTTGCGGCAGGAGATGTAACTTGCAGTGACTAGTAATGAATATGAAACTTAGTACCATTTATATTATACAATCTAATAAATTAATTTCTATTTATATTTTTACTTCAGGGAAGTCGGTTGGGAATCACAACAGTTGTATCAACCGATTCTATTAGGCACATGATGAGAGGTTTTGCCAGTGAAAAGGAAAACCCCTTGTTATGGGCCTCTACCTACCATGCAGGTGAGTGTTTGGATCCTGTTGCTGTTACAAAAGCAAAGGCAAAGGCAAAAAAGAAAGCAAAAAAGATGGCTAATGTATCACAGTCACTTCCTAAGGATGAAGTAACTGAGGGTCACACCTTTAGCAAATCTGATATACATACAATGGAGGCGGTCTGTGGTGCGGCTGAACTGTTGAATTCAAAACAAATGGCTGTTGAAGGATTCAAGGCCCAGAGTGAAATGGTGATTGATAGTCTAGATAGACTAATCACTGCATGGGAAGAACGAAAAGAGTCTGTTGTTGTTGAGGGTGTTCACTTGAGTCTCAACTTTGTTGTATGTCTGATTCTCTTGGGTCCTTCAATACTTGAGTTATTCTGCATGTTAATTGCGTTACTTTCATTTTCACATTAAAACACTAACTTAATGTCATGCAGATGGGGCTTATGAAGAAACATCCTTCAATCATACCCTTCATGATATACATTACAAACGAGGACAAGCACATGGAACGATTTGCCGTACGTGCAAAGTATATGACCCTGGACCCAGCTAAAAACAAATATGTGAAGTACATCCGAAATATAAGAACAATCCAGGATTATCTCTGTAAGCGAGCTGACAAGCATTTAGTTCCCAAAATAAACAATACAAATGTTGACAAGAGTGTTGCAGCTATCCATGCCACCGTGTTCAGTTGTCTACGTAGGCGTGAAGTTGGGGAACAATTGTATGATCCTAGTAGAAATATTGTAACTATTATTGATGATGAATATAGAAATCAATGTGCTGCCAATTCTTTGACCTCGAAAGGAATGTTTCAATTGATCCAAAGACAAGGTTCTTCAAGGCATCTTATGGCTCTTGTTAATACTGATGGGTCTGTGGCAAAGGCTTGGCCTGTTAATTCAATGGACTGTAATGGGAAGACTATATGGGGCCATGGACTAGAGAAGGAAATTGGAAGTCCAATGTATGGACCCTTGCGGATTGGTAAGGCAGAAACTGTAAACCTTCAGTTTGGTTTTTATGGGATCAGTGCTTGGCCCTCCGATGGTGGAACAAGCCGTGCTGGAAGTGTTGATGAGTCAAAAGCTGACGGGACTGACACAGGTAGTAGATATGTATCCTCCTGCTGTAGTTCCCCCAGGATGTCTGATGGACCTTCAAAGGAGGTAAATTGGAACATATTTTTATCTTTCTGTTCAACATGAATATTAATGGCTTGTTATGAAGTGGGAAAATATCAATAAAAATTATTCCCTCATTTGGTTTTTTTCCCCCCTTTTTGCTATAACTTTTTTAGCTTAAGGAGGGTCTTTCAGTGCATGGTAGTGATGAAGAGATTGATGATCAATTAGAAGGGGGAAGTGATGATGATTTCAGTGACGACGGTGACAAACATAATCATGAGGAGGTAGTGTTTAGTTCTATATATTGGCCTATATTATTTACCTGTCTAAAATTTCTGTATATTTTGAGATTTAGCAATATAAGCAGAGTCGCAAACCATTTGGGTTGCCTTCAGTGTTGCCTATGCCCACAAAGACAATGAATCGATGCTTTATGCCGAAGTGATTATTTAAAAAGCGAATGCCTGCAATGTGTATATTTATGAACTTATGCAAATACCATAGCTTGATTGAGTTATTATGGCATGGAACATCTATTGAGTTATTTCTAATATATACTTTTTCATGTTGTGCAGGTAGGCTCAGTTGATGAGGAATCAACGAAGTCTGACGAAGAATATGATGATTTAGCAATGCAAGATGTACTTGAAAATGGATATTGTTCAGACGATGATGAAGAGTTCAAGAGTAAAGTCGCCATTGATGATGGGGACCTAGGAACTAAAATGCAGGGAAATAAGTATCGTCAAAACCTGGATCTCTTCCTGAGAACCAGAAGTGAGCCAATGCCAGACTCTTCCTTCTACCCATATTCCTCTTTGCTTTCGGAAAAGTTTGAAAGGAGACTGCCACCATCTGGCAAAGCCAGATTGAGAAAACGTTCTCTTAGTATTTCGGCACTGGGGAAGGGTAGTTCAGCAATCCAGGATCCTATTCCCTCTGGAGCTCCTCAAAGGTAGCATGACACTCGTTCTTTAGTCGAATTCTCGGCAACAAACCCAACTTTTTCTGCTATGCCTTTTGACTTTAGAACTTTGTTTCTGTGTTTTAAGTGGACCCGTTGTCTATATAGTAAGGTCTCTTGAGTTTATATCAAAACTATTTGTTTTGGTATAGAGGAGCTACTTAATTCAGATTGAGAGTTGTGAAAACTAGTTGGATTTTGCTTACAGTCTAGACAATGAAATTTGCAGAACGAAACGCGTCCTCTTTTATTTAAGATGCATAATGGCGGTTTTATTAAACAATCAAGTTTCTGTTTTACAAAATGCTTAACTTTTTCCAATATTTAGCTCCAATATATTGGCAATTAATGCATGTCAGATTTACTATTTTGAGAGGAAAATGTGAGTTTAGAAACATGAAATTAATGCATGTTAGATTTACTTTTTTAAGATAGAATTTACTGTCTTCAAAATTGATTATAATTTGACGTTGTAAATTGGAGCTTTTGCCTCCAAATGAAACTTTGGAAGTGCTCCATTTACAGCCATGTGGTGGTGATGTGGATATGGAAACAGTGGTTGGAAAGAAAACTCTTCTAGGAGTGACCATTTAGGCTTTTTTTGATAAGATATTAATATTGATATTTCGCCCATATGACAAGGTCTTAAAGCATTGTATTATATTCAATTAAAAACTTTTATATGAATGTTATTTGTATCATATCATAAAACTAATAAAATTAGATAACCAAAAAATGTTAAGACCTTGCTAGGTTACTCTTAAAAAATTGTAGGTAATTTATCCATCAATGATAAATTTGCAAGTGGTACCTATTAACTAATTTTTATTCCACTTGCAAAGTTATTTTATGTAGTCATTTTAATGTTTGTTGGATAAATTATTCACACTCTTTTCAGAAAAATAAATTATAAAGAAACTTAAAATAAGATCTAGAGTGAATTTAAAGCATAAATACGTAATATCATTTCAAAAAGATGTACATTATTGTTTTAGATGGAAAGGAGATATCGAATATGCATGGGTCCCTTGAGTTGCATGTCTGCCACATATACACTAACACCACTATGGCATAACACTGGCATACGCAGGGACCATTACGTACGATACTTGGGGACCAAATTCTCTTAATAATAATAACCTAAAAGCAGAAATGAACCACTATAGCTAGGTCCACTATTCAAATTCATTTGACAGTAATTAAGGGGATTGCATCTTCCATCCAAAATGTGGATAAACACCTTTAAAGGAAATTCCAAAATGCTATTCAATATTTGGAAATTCATTTTTGAATGCATCTATTACACATTAAATGTTTGCGTCAAAGATCCATACTGAGTATTAACCATATATGCATTTCATACATTTCTATCGGAGACACATTCATTTTGTTTTAAATTAATTTAGAGATACACTCCTATATTTACCCTATATACATCTCGGACAATTCTAGCTATGGTACAATCATTTTTTCTTTAAACGATTTGAAAATACGTTTTTGTATCAGATTACGAAAATGTATTTCTGGATTTCCATTGACAGTAAATTTTGACTTTTTATTTTTATAAAATACAAAAATATTTTTGTTTTAGAACTATACTATCATAATATTTTTTTTAAAAATTAAATCATACAATTAATGCACATGTTAAAAATGCCATATATAAATAAATCAATCAAGAGGCAGCTTCGTAATCTTTCCATCATGATTGATGCATTTTAAAGTATCATGGTCCTACAGAAAAATAAATAATTGTCAGAAAATTCGAATATTATAACAAATATGTTTCAAATAGGGATGGCAAACAAACCCGGGCCCGCCCTGAAATTAACGGGGAAAATTCGATTTAATTGGGTGCGGGTGCGGGTGCAGGTGAAACCCGGTTCTTAACTACGGGTGCGGGTGCGAGTGCGGGTAGACACTAAGACCCGCCCGCCCCCGCCCCAGCCCCGCCCCAAATAATATATTTTATTTTGATTTCTTTATTTTATTTATTTTAATATTTATTTATTAATTATACTTTTAATTAAGTTATTAATATTCTTATTGCAATTAAAATAATAAAATTAATCAAGTTAATATTCATTTATTAATTAAAATTTTAATTAAATAATTAATTAATTTATTAAAATAATCACTTTTTTAATTAAATTACTAATTTTTATTATAATTAAAAAAATAATAATTTTTTGCGGGTGGGGGCGGGGCGGGTGCGGGTGCACCCGTTTTCTACTGGGGGCGGGTCTGGGTGGTAAATTTTCACTCCCGATTGGATTTGGGGGCGGGTCTGTTACATGGAGGCGGGCGCGGGTGCGGGTATAGTTAAACCCGCCCCCGACCCACCCCGTTGCCATCCCTAGTTTCAAAGAATAAATACAATTGAATTTTACCTATCCGTTCCACACTTGTTTGACAACATGGTCTAGATATAAAAACAACAACAATAAGTCAGACAAAACTCCTCCAAACCCTTCAGAAAAGACATCAACCCGGGGTGCCTTAACCTACAAGGATGAGGCTTCCAGAGAATCAAGAAGTGACACATGCCTCCTCTGGGAAGAAGAAGTCGGAGATGCATGAGCCATAAAATTTGACGCGTCCGCATCAAACAAACTAGAATCGACCAGTTGTTGTGAAAGTCAAACTCTTTCCTTACGAACTGATACATGTTGGGATACTCTATTGAGCCTCAACTTTCTTGATTATCAACCATAATCTCTATAATTAAACCACACAACTGGAGAAAAATCAATTCCAAATGTAACACGAAGAAGATCAAGCAAATTTTGCAGACAAACCAAATATAGAAATGCATTTCCAAAATCACATTTTGGACAAATACGGGAATTGTGACACAAATGCATCCAAATCAAACTTTCTCAAAACACGTTGCTCATCTAAACTACATATCAAATACACTTATCAGTTAATTAACTTATATAAACTATCTATTACATGACCTATCAGACACATTGTTCAATTTCTACAAATATATAGAGAAACAAAAAACTTATCAAATTTGAATTTGATTGTGAGCTCTTGATCAATTGGACGTTGATGGTAGAAACTTGGACTCGAGTTGAGAGAGTTTGAGAGAGATTGTGAGTTTGAGAGAGTAAAAAGGAAATGAAGAAGAAAAAAATCTGATGCGTGTTTTGATTAAAACGTGTCAGAAAATGCATCTTCGTAAGAAGTACGAAAATGCATTTTCGTATTAATTTTTGACATAAAATTAGGGTATAATTCAATAACGAATGAATTGTGTATGACTAAGATTCGTCCAGAAATATATTTTTAGATTTTATGATTAGTTTTAATTTTTGACTAGAACATGAAAGCAATTCTTATAGTGAGAGAGAAATCCCCAAACTTAGTTCTATTGAATGATTTATATTTTTCAAAAGTTAATCGAGATATACGTAATAAATCTTAAGTGTATTCTCTTTAAAACAATTAAGTTGAAGAAAAACTTTATTTTTGAGTTTTTTATCTCTTCTAAATATTGGAAAATATAAAATTTTGAACATTGTAAACTAATAAAATAAAAAATTATAAAATAAAGTCTTAATATTCTTTTTATTTCAGTATCTTAAATTTGAAGTTTATTTTGGTCCATTAACTTTAAAAGGATTCATATTAATCATTTAACTCTTCAAAATGTTTTATATTAGTTATTTTTGTCTAATTAGCGGCGAACTTTGCGACTGATTTTTAAATTTTTTCGTCGCTAATATGACAAAAATAAATTAATATAGAATATTTTGAAAAATTACGGGACCAATATAAATTATTTTTAAATTAAGTGATCAAAATAAACTCTAAATTTCAAATACAGAACCAAAAATAATATTAAGTCTAAAATAAAATAACTCAAATTGATAAAGAGATAAAAAATAATAAAATATTTGTTTGACGGATTATGTGTGTAACTTTTCTTTTATAAATGTAATATTTATAAGCAAACACCAATCCAATTTGTTAAAATGACGTGACCTATCAAATTTAGCATATTTTTGACTGAAGATGTAAACTGTTGAAACTATGAAAGCATGGCTTGGAAGTAAGAAGAGTTGTAAAATGATGAAAAGCTTTATTTTAGCCTTTTAACAAACCTTCCACTAGTTTTCAAAAGCTAGATAAGCAGTTTCCACTTTTGGCAAATTGTTAGTTACAATTTGGGATTTTTTACTCCAGTACCCCCTTTTGAAAAAAAAAAATACTAAAATATCCCACTTTGAAATTTTTTTACCAGGATACCCCCTTTTTTGTATGGGCTCGTCCATTCATTGGACCAACTAGTTTAGCCCACTACATGCTCGTCCATTGGAAGGACGAGCTAGTGGAGAATTTTTAGGCTACATGAGCTCGTCCATTGAAAGGACGAGCGTGTGTTAGTTTGTTTTTTTTAATTTTTTTTTTCTGAATTATATTTATGTATTATTGGATTTATTTATTAAAACATTTAATATTTATTTATTATAATTAATAATAAAATAATAATATAAATTTTAATAAATAATAAAATTTTATTTTTTTTAATTCTTAATTTTATGTATATTTATTTTTTAATACATTTTTTATTTATTTATTTATGAATTGTAAAAAATAAAATTACTAATGTTTATTTTTATAAATAATAAAATTTTATGTATTAAAAATACTCATCAATAAAAAAAAATTTAATTAATAAAAATTAAATTATTAAATACTCATGAATAAAAAATTAAATTATGAAATACTCACTAATAAATAATTTTAACATTGATTAAAATAAAAATACAATTCATCTAATATGTCCCCCCAGTTCCACACCTAGGGATCTTTCGCTGTCTATGTCCCCTACCCAAACGCTCATTTCTTCTAATAAATTTTTTTTTTATTGATGAGTATTTTTAATACATAAAATTTTATTATTTATAAAAATAAACATTAGTAATTTTATTATTTACAATTCATAAATAAATAAATAAAAAATGTATTAAAAAATAAATATACATAAAATTAAGAATTAAAAAAAATAAAATTTTATTATTTATTAAAATTTATATTATTATTTTATTATTAATTATAATAAATAAATATTAAATGTTTTAATAAATAAATCCAATAATACATAAATATAATTCAGAAAAAAAAATAAAAAAAATAAACTAACACACGCTCGTCATTTCAATGGACGAGCTCATGTAGCTTAAAAATTCTCCACTAGCTCGTCCTTCCAATGGGCGAGCATGTAGTGGGCTAAACTAGTTGGTCCAATGAATGGACGAACCCGTACAAGAAAGGGGGTATGCTGGTAAAAAATTTTCAAAGTGGGGTATTTTGGTATTTTTTTTTTCAAAAGGGGGTACTGGGTAAAAAAATCCTACAATTTGTTGAGTTTGTTTTGTGGCATGTAGTAGAAGATATAGATAATTGATGTATCGATCACATTTGGTTAAGCTCAATAACATAATTTTGTAGGTTTTTTTTTAATGTTAATTTTAATACCTATTATCACTTTTTCTTTTTCTTTCATTTAATTTAAAGTTTAGATCATTAATATATTCGGTGTCTTTATAAGTTCTTTGGTTCATCACAATGACCTATAAAGTTAAAGGAATATTTTTTGACTTTTTATTCTTTCTTTAAAAATTTGATCATACGTTAAAGTTCAAGTGTTATTTTATAAGTTTTTAGATTATAATTTAATTTGTCAACATAACATATAATTTTTATTAAAAATTTATTAGAAAAGTTTGAGATTAATTATTTTATTATTATTATTATTATTAAATTATTATTATATTATTATTATTATTATTATTATTATTATTATTATTATTATTATTATTATTATTATTATTATTATTATTTCTTTGAGACTAATATTAACCTTTCAGAATTTGAGGGTTGAATAAAAATTTCATTATTATTAGATATTATATTTTTATTAATTAAAAGGATTATTATTATGATTAATCATTAAAGTTAAGTAATGTATTAAGTATTTAAATTATATTACTTTTAGTGGTATTTTATTTAGAATAATTAGAATGACCTATTTGATAAGCATTTGAGTTTAAGAAATTGTGAGTGTGAGGTGTGATGAGTTCAAGTTCTATCCTTCCTTCCTTTTAAAATTTTTTTTTATACATTTTTTTTCTCTTTTATTTGTGTTTTTTTTTTTTAAATTTCTAACCTTTTTGCATTATTTTTAAAACTAAAAAACTACAAAAATGAAAATTTTCATTTTTTATTATTAATTTTTATATTTATAAAATATATACTTTTAAAAAATAATTAATTTTGATTTTTTCCCACTTTTTTATTCAAAAAAATAGCAAAAAGTCATTAAATAAAAAGATTTGCAAATATTTTGTTCACATTTTATTTTTGGATAGTAACTTAATGTCATTTAACATTTCACGTAAATTGATTTTTTAAAATATAAACAAATATACAAAAAAAATATTTAAAGATTGTTGTTGTTTTTTAGATTATTCCATTTTTGGATTATATTTTCATTGATTGAAGATAATCATTATGCATAATTACTATGGGTAATTAAATAAGTTTAAAACAGATTTATTTTTTATTAAATATTAATTTTCATATTTTCATTTTATTCTATTTTATTTTTAATTCTTATTTTTAGTTTTTCATGTTTTATTTCATCTTTGGTAATTTTCTAATAAAAAAAATCATAAAAGAAAAATATGTTATTTTTTTTACACTAAATCAATAAAAAAATTATTCTAATTTTAATTAAAAATTATTAATATTAAATTTATTTATTTATCTTGATTTACGTTTATTACTGCAATTAAAATTTTAACCCAATTTCACTAATATAAATAACAAATTAAGAAAATAAAGGAGGTCATTCACTAACTAACCCTTACTCACAATTCCCACACATACATGCATTGATACAATTCTCACCATCTCTAACCTTCACATACTTCACCATAATCATCACAAAACAAACCTCAAAGTTTTTGTTTGTACCATTTAGATGTTTTTATTATTTCATTTAATACTTTAAAAAAAAAATTATTATCATGATATTAAAAAACTACAAAAAATATATAATCACCCGATTCCTTTATTAATTCACATAATCATTATCAAATTAATTTTTTTAAACTAATATCAAATTGACTTCTTTTAACTAATATCAAATTAACTTTTTTAACTAATACCAAATTAATCTATTTTCAAACTAATATCATGAATAACCTTTTTCTAACAAATATTATAAAATCTTTTTTAAAAATTTAATATTATAATTTAAAAAAAAAATCAATATCATAAACTCCTTTTTAAAACAAATAGCATACAATACTTCTAGTTTAATATCATAAAGCCTTTTTTTAAAACAAGTAACATAAACATATTTTAAAACAAATATCATAATCTTTAATCAATCAAACAATATCTTTATTTTTAACATCACATTCTTTTCTCTTTTTCTTTATACACCAACAGCAACCTTCATTAGGATATGAGAAAAACAAAGCATACACCAACAACAATCTTCATCAGAAAACACTTTCAATCACCTCCTAAAAACTAAAAAAGAAAATAAAAAATCAAGAAAAAAATATATACAAAAAATAAATAAACAATTAAGGTTTTATATTTTATGATTAATTAAGATTTTTGTTACGATTAACATTAATATTTAGAAATTAATTAACTTTATTATAATTTATCTTATTATAATCAGTAAAAAAAATACAAAGATATATTATTATAATTATAGTTTTATTAATGACCAATATTAGGGCTATGGTTAGAATTTTATTTAAGATAGTTAAGAATTAGGATTTAAATAAAAATAAAATAATAGTACAAAGTATATAATTAGTTAGGGTTAATTAAGATAGTTAGGGTTAATTAAGTTTAAATTTTGGAATAATAATGAGATTAACTTCTAGGGTAATTAGGAATAATAATCAAGGATAAGGAATATGATATCTTGTTTTTATATAATTGACATTTTTAATATTTTCATTGTTAAAACAAATATATATATATATATATATATATATATATATATATATATATATATATATATATATATATATATATATATATATATATATATATATATATATATATATATATATATATATATATATATATATATATATATATATATATATATATATATATATATATATTATTAGTTTATTTTCTTAAATTAAAATAATTATTATATTTTTTCAATTAACTAATAAATTAAAATCAACTCCACACACGCTTAAACATTAAATCCTCTGACCTTGCTGTGCATTGAAATGTTTTTCAAATCAAACACCTTCTCCGTCCCCGATGCTTGAGACTTTTCAAGGGCTAAAATCAATCAAACATACAAATCTTTTTCTGCCGAACTACAGTACTCTGGTCCCTCATATTGCTTGCAGATACGTAGGTATAGAGTTGAAACACTCTAGCAAATACAATTATGAAAAACTCTTTTTTGGTCCCTTTTGTAATTAAATCAATTAATTTCTTAAAAACTAATAACGTAATTTTCTTGTAAATAATTAATAAATTAAGCAAGAGTAAATAAATCATAAGCCAAACATCCTTAGGAAAACATAATTACCCTAGAATTAAAGGAGGATTGCATTGGGTACAATGGAGGTGGAGGGTGCCTAGTACTTTCCTCTCATTTAACCGACTCCCGAACCCTAATGTCTCACCCTTAATTATTAGGTTTTATCATTACTTTTCTGTTCATTAGAAACGAATAAAGGATGATGGTGACTCAGAAATTTTCCAACTGCGACAGCTGGCGACTCTGTTGGAGATTTCTTATACTTTCCAAAAAGAGAGTCCATCCTAACCTCTAGTTCTAGGGCTTTGCTTGCTTTCCTTTATTTTTGCTTTTCTTATTTATTATTTGATTCTTTTTATTATTATATTATTATACTGTTATATCATTAGTTGGGATTGATATATGTGAGAAGTTAAAACCCAAACTTGAGGAAAAATCCTAAGTTAAGTAAGGGGTCATCTTGTTTTGGCCACTGTGGATTCTTATCCCATGCGGTCTTTAATGACGATTCCGTCTAGAGTAGATTAATTCAAAGAGTTTGTCATGAGTTGACTAGCACTTCTTCATGATGATATTTTGAATTTGATCCATGACTCTAGGGACCTCTTTTAAAATCCATTCCACTCACGGTGACCTTATATTATCAACCTACAAGAGTCATTATTAAGGTCCCTGTCGCTACACAAAAAATAACATAGAGTCACCATCGAACTTTATTTATCCCAATGGAAAAAGGAAAACATCGAGAAAATCTCATAAGGGAATGAACATGGTCTCACAACCAAATTCAGGTTTGGAAGTCGATTACGTAAGGGGAAGGTGTTAGCACCCCTCACGTCCGTTGTACTCAATAGGATCCACTCTTGTTGTTCTAATAAAGGGTGTGTATATCTAAAGACTTACTTGCTAAGGGAATGCATGAATACATTAATTGGGAAAAAAAGAAAAGATTTTTATTATTGAGTTTGTCAGAGTCTGCAACCCAGTGCCTATGTATCCCAGAGGAAATCAGAACTCCACAATTCTTGTGAAAAAAGTTGATTTGTTGTGTGTTTTTTATGGGAGATGCTAAGTTTGCATTCTAGCAGTTAGAGACACTGTCTGTTTGTGGTAGAACGAAAATAGCATACCCTTTTTGAAAAGGTATTAAAGGGAAAAACTCGAAGGCAAAATGGTTTGAATTTGTGAAGTGTTTTATTAGGAGATAGGAAAAAGTGGTTTGAGATGCATATTAAACTAAATCTAAGATAATAGGAGTGAATATGTCGTACAAATGAGTCAAGCGATTCACGTACAACATACCCTAAGAATAGGTAAGGAAAACTCCCGCTCGTTGTTTTCCATGTACTTAAGGCTCGTGATGCATAACGCGTATCGTATTTATTAAGTATTTTTGTACTTTTTGAGAAAAGACTTTTGTCTTATGAAAAGAAAAAGGATGACCAGCAAAAGGGAATTCTATCCTAGTGTTATCATGCAAGATGGTCATAAGATCAGAATTTTTAGAGGAATGTCTACACCTAATGTTGTCAAGCTAAAGGTTGATCCTAAAGTCTAATTCAAATACTAAGTGATCAAGATGAAGTCTAATCACCCAATGAAATGCCCTAAAGGAACGTGCATGTGAATCACAATCATACAATCACAAACATATATATCAAAAGTAATTGACAATCACCAAGGAAATCAATCAAAACTTCACAAAATTAACAAGGAACTAATCATGATCAAGACCATATACATTTCATCAAGATTTAGCCACAATTAACATCAGGATTAATCAAGATCAAGATAAAAACAAAATCTAATCAAACTAGGTCAAGATTAATTAGAATTTTAATCAAATTTAATATCCCAATTAAAATAAACCTCACAAAACAATATTGAAAATTATTTATAATTTTAAAAGAAAGAAAATGAAAAAAAATCTAAATCAAACTAAAAAAAAGGTACGGTATTTGAAACAGGGGTGGTGAATAACACTTTGGGTGCAGACCCTTTGCTTTATAGGCCCAAGAGTCTTTATTTTATTTTTAAAGAGGGGGTACAAACTTGGAATGAAGGGTGTTAGAAAAAAACAAAATTTGGGCTCATGGTGTTAAGCCCAAGTTACATACTTTGAGGGAGCATCATGAAAAGTTCAAACAACAAGTTTCAACTTATCTCATTTTCTTCCATGCTTCACCCTTCTCTCGTTTCCTCGCCCTTATCCCTCTCGCACAACATTTTCGCCGGAATCACAAAAGCAAGAGCTTCGCCGCGCCGTGGCTTCAAGCCGACGGCGATGGAGAAAATCACGACGTTGTTCGCCTCCTTCTCTATGCTTCCAATTTCTCAGCGGCTTCGAATCGTAAACTCTCAAACCTTTAACTGCAAACAACGAAAAAGCAAAAAAAAAGCAAAATCAAAATCGAGTTACCTGTAGCAAAGAAAGATCAATCAGGTATGTGTGCCTCGTCGTTAGTGTTGTGTTGTTATTGTTCTTCTTTCCAAATCACGTTCTCTGTTGTGTGTGTTATTCTTTTCATTTTCCAATTCGTGTCCGTCTTATAGAATGAGAGTATTATATAGGCTCACGTGATTAAATATGCTGATTTTAATTTGAATGAGTGAGATTGGGTCAAATGCTGTTGAGTTTTTTTTGAAAAGAAAATATTATACTGTTACGAACATGAATTTTACCGGGAATTTAGCACCAAATGCTGACCTGGAAATGTAAAATCTAAGAGTTTAGGTTTTAAATCGCGATTTTAACAACCTTGACTGCAACATCAATTGTGGTTTTCAAGTATCAGCGTAAATCACACTGTTTAACTATCAATTTTGGAGCTTTTGTGTATTTGTTTCAGCGGCTTCTTGGAGTTCACTGGAACTCCAAGTTGACAAGAGCAAAGCCGCTATTATTTTTATTTTAGGGTTTTTTGTGTAAATTTTTGATGTAATGAAGTAACACTTGAATGATGTAATGCTTTATGGTGTAAGGTTGGAATCCATCCTTGCATTTTTGAACAAGCTACCACATGAAAACATTAGTATGCAAAACCACCTTGAATTTGTAACTTAGAAACTTGAATGGTGATGAATAATATTGAACTTGAACTTGTAATTGTAAGAACACAGATTGGTGTTTCTTATATCTCTATGTTTTGATGATAACTTTTATGGAATTTTGTAATGAGTAAATATACACTCTAAAATTTGTTCAAGTATTATTGTTTCAGGTATAAAATTAAATACTCTTAAAGAAGCAAAATACATAAGTACAAAGAAACTTAAAAAGCTCTGAAGCATCAGATGCAAGACTATCAGAAGATTCTGAAGCGCTGGCAGAAGGATCTAAAGCAGAAGCTACAGAATGATCTGAAGCGTTAATGAAAGAAGTGTACAAAAGCTGAGGCTTTGACAATCAGACTCTTATCATTAACATTCACGCTCTTAGCACATACTGCTGCATACTCTGATGAAGACTCTGATCTGATCATCTATCAAGGCTCTGAACTTATCATTCATCTTAAGCTCTGATCATCTTAAAGCATTCCATAACTTTTAAGCTTACTACAAGTTCTGAAGTGCAGATTATGAAGACTTCATCTTGAAGGAAGCTTGTTGAAGAAGCTGTAAACTTGATTAGACGTGGTGCTACTTCCAAAGTAACCAACAACTAATTTGTCCAAAGAAGTGACATGGTGCAAATCCCAAGGCTTCTACAACCATACCTTTCTGCAGAAAGCATATCTCTGCCCATACTTTTGGTGATGAAAAGTCATACAATCAAATATTATATTCAGCTGCACATCACTCAAAGCATTTGAAAAAGCTATAAATGGAGAACTACTTCAACATTTTGAGGTTGCTAATTCACTACTCATAATTTGCTCATTGCTAGATCACTCAGAAAGAAATACACACTTGATTCATAAAAGAGAAAATCTCTCAAGATCTTACTCATTTGATCTCTCATAAAACCATATAGTTTTTTTGTACTTAATCTTAAGTGTAAATATCACAATTGTGATACAGCTTATTAGAAGCATTCAAACACTTGTTAGTTTACATTAAATTGTAAGAAGTTCCTTAAGAAGACCAAGGTGTGGTCAATAGTTCTTGAGAAGACTAAGACAATTGTTCTTAGTGCTTTCTATTGTAATCAGTTGATCAATAGTGGATTAAGTCCTTGCAGAGAAAGGCAAATCATCTTTGATAAGGTGGTCTGGAGTAGTTGAGTTCAACGAACCAGGATAAAAATCTTGAGTTGTTTTTATTGCCATATTTCTTAAAACTCTTATTCAACCCCCCTTATAAGTGTTTTTCTCACCTTCAGTTGGCATCAGAGCTCCGGTTCTGTTTGTGCTATCACTTAACCGTGACCAGAAAAGATCCAGTGGGAAAAACTCTTGATACTCTTGGTTGATATACATTATGGCTGCTGAAACTTCAACACCCAACAACAACAAATATGAAGAAAGAGTCAGCACAAAACCTCCCATGTTTGATGGAGAGAAATTTGATTATTGGAAAGATAGACTGGAAAATTTCTTTCTAGGGTTTGATGCTGATCTTTGGGACTTAGTTATTGATGGATATGTTCATCCTACTGATGGGAATAGCAAGAAAGTTGACAGAAAATCAATGACTGAGGAGCAAAATAAGGAATTCAGAAATCACCACAAGGCTAGAACTATATTGCTAAATGCTATATCTCATACTGAGTATGAGAAAATAACCAACAGAGAAACTGCCTTTGATATATTTGAATCCTTGAAGATGACTCATGAAGGGAACTCTCAAGTCAAAGAAACCAAGGCTCTGACGCTGATCCAGAAGTATGAAGCTTTCAAGATGGAAGAATCTGAATCTATTGAAGCAATGTTTTCCAGATTCCAGATTCTCACTGCTGGCCTAAAGGTTCTGGACAAGGGTTACTCTACAGCAGATCATGTCAAGAAAATAATCAGAAGCTTGCCAACTAGATGGAGACCCATGGTCACTGCTCTGAAGCTGGCAAAGGATCTGAACAAGATTACGCTGGAGGAACTAATCAGTTCTCTAAGGAGTCGTGAGATTGAACTAGAGGAAGATGAGCCTCTAAAGAAAGGTAAGTCAATTGCGTTAAAATATAATAAAGCTGTTAAAGCATTGCAGGTATTAGAAGAAAGCTCTGAAGAGTCTGCTTCTGAAGATGAAGAAGAACTATCCTTACTATCCAGAAGAATCAATAAACTCTGGAAGAATAAGCAAAGGAAGTTCAAGAACTTTAGAAAACCAGATCAACACAAAGAATCTTCTGGGTACAGAAGATCTGGAGAACACTCTGGATACAGAAGATTTGGAGAATCCTCTGGACACAGACGATCTGGAAAAAGAGAGGTTGTTTGCTATGAATGCAAAGAACCTGGGCACTACAAGAGCGATTGTCCAAAGCTTTAGAAGGAGAACCCAAAAAGAAAGTCAGATCACAAAAAGAAAGTTCTGATGGCTACCTGGGATGACTCAGATGCATCTGATTCGTCATCAGAGTCAGAAGAGGAATGTGCAAATGTAGCATTCATGGCTGACATTGAGGATAGTGCTGAATCATCTGGATCAGAATCAGAATCTGATTCTGAGGAGGTATTTGTTGAACTTTCTAGACAGGAACTTGTTGAAAGTTTATCTGATATTCTTGAAAACTATAGTAAAGTTAAACTCAAATACAAAACGCTTCTAAAGCATATTGAATTTGAGAGTAACAAGTTTGAATCAGAAATAGCTGAACTAAAAGCTGAAAATCTTCAATTGAAAAATAATTTAGAATCTGCTCAACTAAACTCTGATTCAAAATCTGAATCATGCTCTAAAAATATTTTACAAGAGTATGGCTATAGTTTCAGAAAGTTTCTAACTAAAAGCCTAGATAGAAGCAAAATGGCTTCAATGATCTATGGTATTAGCATAAACTATAGAAAAGGTGTTGGATATAAATCTTTCTCTTATGAAGATTCAAATCCAAAATCTGTAGATAAACTGGATATAAAGTATCCTCCCTTATATTCTCAGTTTACATTTGGTCACTTAAATGATATTAAACACACAAGTTCTAATCAGAACAAATCCGTGTTTAATAAATCTAAAGCTAATCAGAACAAGTCTTATGTTGAAAGACAGAAGTTCATAAAAAGCTTTAAGGAAACTAACCAAAAAGGACCCAAGAAAATCTGGGTAACTAAGGATAAGATAATCTATGTTGCAGACATCCTTAGCAGCAAAGTCAAGACTCCAGTCATGGTACCTGGACTCTAGATGCTCACGACATATGACGGGAAAAAGGTCTATGTTCCAAAGTATGGAGCTTAGATCTGGAGGAGATGTCAAGTTTGGAGGGAATTAGAAGGGCAAGATAATTGGCTATGGAACCATAGGCAATGGTAAACTTCCTTCCATAACTAATGTCTTGCTTGTTGAAGGGTTAACTCATAATCTATTGTCCATAAGTCAATTAAGTGACAATGGTTATGACATTATCTTTAATCAAAAGTGTTGCAAAGCTGTTAGTCAAAAGGATGGCTCAATCCTCTTTAATGGTAAAAGGAAAAACAACATTTATAAAATTAGTCTTTCAGAACTTAAGGTTCAGAATGTTAAATGCCTTATGTCTGTTAATGAGGAGCAATGGGTCTGGCACAAAAGATTGGGTCATACTAATATGAGACGTATATCTCAGATTAATAAGCTTAATCTGGTCAGAGGACTTCCTAATCTGAAGTTCAACTCAGATGCTCTTTGTGAAGCATGTCAGAAAGGAAAAATTTCAAAATCATCTTTTAAATCCAAAAATGTTGTTTCAACTTCAAAACCATTAGAGTTACTTCACATTGATCTGTTTGGACCAGTGAAAACTGCATCCATCAGAGGCAATAAGTATGGATTAGTCATTGTTGATGACTACAGCAGATGGACATGGGTAAAATTCCTAAAACACAAGGATGAGTCACACTCTGTGTTCTTTGACTTCTGCAAACAAGTCCAAGCTGAAAAAGATTTCAAAATTGTTAAAGTCAGAAGTGATCATGGTGGTAAATTTGAAAACAAAAATTTTGAAAAATATTTTAATGAAAATGGCATTGCTCATGATTTCTCCTGTCCTAGAACTCCACAACAGAATGGAGTTGTAGAGAGGAAAAATAGAACTTTGCAAGAGATGGCCATAACCATGATCAATGAGACTAACATGGCAAAACATTTTTGGGCAGAGGAAATTAACACAGCATGTTACATTCAGAACAAAGTGTCAATTAGACCTCTTCTGGAAAAGACTCCTTATGAATTGTGGAGGAATAGAAAGCCAAACATTTCTTATTTCCATCCTTTTGGATGTATTTGTTTTATACTAAACACTAAAGAGAATCTTAACAAGTTCGATTCTAAAGCACAAAAGTGTTTCATGCTTGGATATTCTAAACGCTCTAAAGGCTACAGAGTATACAATACTGAGACACAGATTGTGGAGGAATCTATACATGTTAGATTTGATGATAAGCTTGGCAATCAAAAGCCAAAGCAGATTGAAAACTCTGCAGATGGAGAAGTTATTCTCATAGAATCTGAGAAACCAGACGTAAAGAAAGCTCAAGAAGAAGCTACGCCAGATGCAACTCCATTAGCTGCTCAGATGAATAACATGAATATTTCTGAAGAACCAACAATTAAAGGATCATCCAGAATCAAGGCTTCTCATCCAGAAGAAATGATTATTGGGAAGAAAGATGACCCTATAAGAACAAGGTCGTTTATCAGATCATCTGGAACATCACTTCTTGGGTTGGTGTCTATTATTGAACCAACATCTGTGGATGAGGCTCTGAGTGACAATGATTGGATACTTGCAATGCAAGATGAGCTAAATCAATTTACAAGAAATGATGTGTGGGATTTGGTTCCTAAACCAAAAGGTTTCAACATTATTGGAACAAAGTGGGTATTCAAAAAATAAATTAAATGAGCAAGGAGAAGTTGTTAGGAACAAGTCAAGACTGGTAGCTCAAAGGTACAGTCAACAAGAAGGTATTGATTACATTGAAACTTATGCTCCAGTGGTAAGGTTAGAATCTATACGCCTTCTTATTTCATTTGCTGCACAACATAACATCACTCTATATCAGATGGATGTTAAGAGTGCCTTCTTAAATGGTATTATAGAAGAAGAAGTTTATATCCATCAACCTCCTGGTTTTGAAAGTGATAAATTTCCAGATCATGTTTTCAAACTCAAAAAATCTCTTTATGGTTTGAAACAAGCTCCCAGAGCTTGGTATGAAAGATTAAGTAATTTTCTTCTGGAAAAGAACTTTATCAGAGGCAAAGTGGACACAACTTTTTTCTGTAAAACATTTAAGAAAGATTTACTAGTTTGTCAAATTTATGTGGATGATATTATTTTTGGATCTACCAATATTATGCTGGGAAAGGAGTTTGCTTTGTCTATGCAGGCTGAATTTGAAATGAGCATGATGGGAGAACTTAGATTCTTTATGGGAATCCAAGTAAATTAGACTCTAGAATGCACATATATTCACCAGACTAAATATGTCAAAGAGCTTCTGAAGAAATTCAATCTGAATGAAAGCAAATTGGCTAAGACTCCAATGCATCCTACAAGCACACTTGGTAAGGAAGAGGTAAGTAAGAAAGTTGATCAAAAACTTTACAGAGGTATGATTGGATCTCTCTTATATTTGACTGCTTCAAGACCTGATATTTTATTCAGTGTGTGTCTGTGTGCTAGATTCCAATCAGATCCTAGAGAATCACACTTAACAGCTGTTAAGAGGATTCTAAGGTATCTGAAAGGTACTACTAATGTGGGTCTGTGTTACAAAAGATCAGATGAGTATAAATTAGTTGGATTCTGTGATGCTGACTATGCTGAAGACAGAGTAGAACGTAAAAGTACTTCTGGAAGTTGTCAATTTCTTGGAAGTCATCTGATCTCTTGGTTCAGCAAGAAGCAACCCACAATTGCACTTTCAACAACAGAGGCAGAATATATTGCTGCTGCTAGTTGTAGCACCCAGATGCTCTGGATGAAAAGTCAACTGGAAGATTATCAGATCTTTGAGAGTAACATTTCTATCTTCTGTGATAATACTTCTGCTATATGCTTATCTAAAAACCCTATTTTACACTCTAAAGCTAAGCATATAGAGATTAAACATCATTTCATCAGAGACTATGTTCAGAAGGGAATTATCAATTTAAACTTTGTGGATACAGATCATCAGTGGGCTGATATCTTTACAAAACCCCTTGCTGAAGATAGATTTAAATTCATTCTGAAAAATATAAGTATGGACTTCTGTCCTGAATAAAATATTCATCAGATGAAATTTTTTTCAGATGATAAATGTCTAAACTTTGAAGTATTTTTTCTGTTCAATTCTGTGTTTATTTATTTGTGTATAAATCTGAACTAACAAGACTCAGAGGATCTGAACGTTGCCTAACGTTTCATTTCTCAAAGAGTTTCAGAGGCACATGCAAGCAAACACGTGTAGCTCATAATCTGGAAAGGTAGAGTGCACCATACTGAAGTGACATTTGAGGTATTGCTTTGAAAATCCAAAATCTCTTGATTTCCCCCCTTCTGTCAGAATCTTAAATGCTTGATATAATTTTATTCCTTGCATTAATTGCTTGATATGATTATGTTTCACTTCATTCAATGCTTGTGCACGCTTGAGATTGTGTGTCTTTTTGCATGCCCTAAATTTTTCTATAAATTCTCACAACACTTCACAAATCACACTTTACACTCTCTTCATCTCTCATATGCATTTCTGCCTTCTCTATTGCTTCCATCTCATTTCAAAACCCAAAAACTCTCGTAAACCCAAACGCATCTCAAGAACTTCAATGGCTTCACCATCATCAACATCTGCTCAGATGAAAACTTCAACTGTTGCTGCATCATCTCCAAATACTGCTGGTTCATCCCAAACTGCTGTTGTGTACAAAGCACCTGTAAGAACTCTTCTCACTCCAATCAAAGAACTTGAAGTTCTGTGTGAGAACTTTGTGGATTTTGAATCCATCAAAGAAAATGGTTTTGATCTCCTTTCAACCATCAAAACTCAGAACTGGGAAAAGTATTTTGACAGGATGATGGGTCCTGTTTATCCTACTTTGGTAAAAGAATTCTGGGTACACACTCAAGTTTGCCCTAAGTTCATTCATTCATCTGTTCTTGGGAAGGAAATTGTCATCACTGAAAAATTAATCAGACAACTACTTGAGTATAAGGAAACTGAGGGAATCACAAGTATGACTACTAATCGTGTGGATTTGGCTGACATTTTTCAAGAAGTTTGTGTTTGTGGGGAACCATCTAACAAGGTCAGAGATCTAAAACCTGTTTACAGAATCTGGGCTAAGATCTTCATGAGTTCAATCTTTCATAGGAAATCTTCTAACTCACCAGATTATGTAAATTCAGAACAAATGTACTTCATGTTCTGTATGAGTAAAGGAAAAAAGGTGGATTTACCTTATCTTCTGTTCAGTCATCTTCTTAACCATATCAAAGAAACAAGAGAAGAAGTAAGGGTTAAAGCTGGAAAAATCAGAACTTAGATCCCTATGGGAAGACTGATATTAGACATTCTAACAGAGAATGGTCTTGTGAAACATCTGTTTGATGCTGGAGTAACAGATGATCTGTCTTATGTTATAGGCTCTGTCATCAACGGGAACACTCTGAAGAGAATGAAGGTCATTTCAGAGCTTGCTGGAAAACCCAAGAAATTTCACTCTGAAGACGTCAGCAGAAGGAGAATTCCTTTAGCAGATTTTCCTATGTTCAGTGCTGATGAACCTAGGCACATCATTCTGACATACATTGCTGAATGTTTAAGAGATGGTATTCCTCTGCCTGCTAACATAGTACAGAAGGAAGGAGAAGAATTGCCAAATCTTCTGGGTGCAGGAAGAGAAAGGTTGAGGAAGGATCTATTGCACAACCCAAGAGGAAAGCCTCTGATGCCGGTGACAAGCCTGAGAAGGACAAAAAGCAAAAGGAAAATCCCCCAGAAGCTACTGTGAAAGAAATCAGAGAAACAATTCACCAGGTATTAACATCTGATCCCAAACCATATGTACCTTCACCCTCACCTTCACCTCCACCATCTCCTCCTAAATCATCTGAACCTCATTCATCTGAACCCATTTCATCTCATACACATTCTCAACCATCTTCTGTTTAACTACTGATCGCGACTTTCTATGTCTAACAAATCTAACTGCAAGTGCACAGTCTATCGCGTAGTAATAATAGATATCGATCCCACAGGGACGCGTAATCAATCTAGTATTATCGGGTGTTACGGTGTTTAGCTAGGTCGGTTTGGTTTCAAGTTGAATAATAATAGAGTAGATGCGTAAACTAAAGGGAACTAAGGTTTTTGCTTAAGATATGAATTTATAAATCGATATGCAATAATTTTGTTCTTCGGGGATTTGACAACTTATTGGCGTATTAAGTGTTTTCAAACTTAGTTTAAGAAGAAAATAGTGATCTAAAGACTTTTGTCTCATGATGGTTGTTGACGCTAGTCGCAACTCTAAGGCGGAACGTATGCTGTCGCTATCCCGTTCGGGGTTAGAGTTACCTTTTGAAAATCTCTAAGTTCTAATCCTTTTTAAAGTGCTTTCGCTATTTTTAAATCGAATGCCTAGTTTTTACTATCTGGTCTTAGCCTCAGCTGTCGCTTGTTGGTTCGTACCTTAATATGGTTTCCCACTATCGTGGCAAAACCACCGTAAATAGCTTCTCACTGTCGTGACAAAGGTTTATGTAGAATTTTTGATTAAAAACTAAAACCATAACTGAGTTTTTGAAAAGAGAAAGACTACGCCAATTATTATCAAATTCCGTCTGAATTATTATTACATATCGATTACGGTAATTTAGCTAGACATGGAAATAGAAATGGTAATACATAAATAAAAACAGTAATTAATAACATGCATCATAATGAAAATTGCAATTACGATTAAAATTGAAAACCTGTAAATATTCCAATTGGCCTTTGGGCAGATCCTCCACAATGTTGGCAGGATTCTGGTCTTTGTGCCAATTGATCGTACAAGGGAAATGAGAATTACAAAATATCAAAGAATACATAGAAGGAAAAGAGAAACAAATAAGAATATAAGAACGGTAAGGTTGCTCTGAAGATGAATTGGCAACACTTCGTTGTCTTGAATGCGGCTCCCTTTTTCAGGTCCTAACCTCTTCCTTTTATAGAGGGAGAGTATCTAACGGTTATTCCTTCAGGAAGTGGGTTTGAGGCAGAAAAGTAGGAGTTAGTGGCCACACTTTTGGTCTTTGTGGGGGAATTTTGCACGTGACTTCATTCTGCATGTTCTGGCTGCATGACGGTTGTCACACGCTGTAACCCGGTGAACTGACTTTAAACAATGTTGCGGATAGCAAGAGTCGCCACCGACTTTTATTTTATCCATAAGGAAAGGTTATAAAAGAACAGGAAAGACCTTAGAGAATATTTTGGGTCCGGGGGGTAGGTTATGAAAAGGGAAGGTGTTAGCACCCTTTTCATCCATGGTTATCCATGGGCTCTTAGGTACTTAAGCTCACTTTTGAATTGTTTTGAAAGTGTAGTGTGTGAATAGAAAATTTTCAGAATAGTTAATAAATAATCCATGTAAGGATGTGTTAAGAACTTGTTTGAAAACTTGTTGAAAATTTGTTTAAGTGTGAAACAGTTTTGACGTGAGCAAGTATCTAGGAGTAGCCTACCCTAATGTTTTAAGGTCTTTCTTATTCTTTATTCTTTCCTTTAGTAAGACTATCCCTACTATAATGGAGTAGGTAGTCCTTACTTTGGATGTTAAGGGACATGTGAGGGACAATTGGATTTTTGAAGGCCATTGTGGGGTGTAATAAGCAAACTGGAGGGACTATCATCATTTTTCGAAAGGGACTCGATTCGTAAAGGCAACCATAAGGGACTTTGATGATTTTCTTTTTGAGGGACTTGCTTTATACACCCCACTTAACCAATATTCATAGGCAACTTGAGGGATATCCTTAAGAAGTGAGACGGCGATTAAAATCGACTTACGTGTGTGAAATGTTTAATTTAATTATCTTATATTAAAATGATCTAATTTATTTTTTTAAATATCATACATATTGGCACTCCCTAATTACTAACCATAATGATAATAATAATTAAATGATTACAATTTACATCTAAGAGGCAATTACAAAATTATAATAAATAAAATAAATAGTAAAATATGATCAAAATAAATATAATAAAAAAAAATAACAAATAAGTAAATAAAATATTGGGGTTAGTAAATAATAAGAAAAATTAAATAAGGTTAGTATAAATATAAAGTTAGTGAAAATAATTAGTTGAAACAATAATAATGAGAAAAATAGACAAAGTTAGAAAAAATAATAAGATAGAAATTTCAAAATAATAATAAGCAACAAAATATGATTAGCAATAATAATTAATTAATAACGTGATTAAACATAAGATTTGATTTTTATTTAGAAACATAAATGATTAAATAATTACTATAATATAAAGTTCTAAATATCATAAGATTTGATTTTTATTTAGAAACATAAATGATTAAATAATTACTATAATATAAAGTTCTAAATATCATAAGATTTGATTTTTATTTAGAAACATAAATGATTAAATAATTACTATAATATAAAGTTCTAAATATAACATAATTATAAATTTCTTAATCATTTACAAAAATTTAATTATCTCTAATTATATATTAACAATTATTAAGAAAAATATTTACACATTATGATGAAAACAAATTTTAACTAATCAATAATCACATTCACCAAAATTTTACATTAAGTGCTTATAAGGTTTAATTTTATTTACAAAAATTTACAAGAATTATAATAAATATATACATAGAATCATATAGAAAATTAAAATTAGGTTTTCATATTAATTTGGAAAAAAGATGTTAATGTCATTTATTTTAAAAAAAAACAGATTTTTATATTACAACAAATTTTAATAAATTAATGATAACAATAATAATAATAATGATAATAATGATAATAATAATAAATAATGATAATAATAATAATAATAATAATAATAATAATAATAATAATAATAATAATAATAATAATAATAATAATAAAGCAATAATGAATTTTAAATGTGCCAAATAACCCAACAATGTTGCTAACGCAGAAATGCGCTCATCGCAACCAGATCTAAATCGGACGAAACAAAATTTATCGCAAAGAAAAAGAAATTAAGCAAAAAATAGTATTATTGCTCACACAAAAATGCGATCATCGCAACCAGATCGAACTAACACAAATGTCACGCGTCATGCACACAAATGTGCAAACATCGTATCGACATAATTCGATCAAAAATCTTATATATATAAACTCTAACAATTTAAAAATTATATATGTATAAACGCAACAGTAATAGATAAAGAAAAAGAAATAACGGTAATAGATGAAGAAAAAGAAATAACGGTAAAAGATGAAGAAAAAGAAACAACAGTAATAGATGAAGGAAAAGAAATAACGGTAAACGATGAAGAAAAAGAAACAATAGTAATGGATGAAGAAGAAAACTAAATAACGGCCAACGACACTCACTCCTCTTAGGTTTTTTTCATTCTCCTCTCTTTGATGTTGGCAAAAAAAATCATGAAGTTTGACTTTGGTTTGACCACAGTTGACCTCAGTTTGACCTTTTAACTGCATTGACTGCTTTTGACTTATCTGATCATCTGACTGAGCAAACTTTTGAGAAAAGTCTTGAAACTTGACATGGGGGTTCTTATACACATATAAGATGTTATGAAGCTCACTTGAAGTCTTGGAAGTCCATTTAGCCTGATTAAAGTCAAAACCCTAGTTTTGGATGCACTGCTTAGGAGGTGCATTGTCTGAGGGAATTGTCAACTCTTCTGACCAATTATGAATTTTGTGAACCTTGTGAACCTTCTTGGAACACAAAGTCTTGTATTGTGAGGGCAAATTTTGGGGTGCAACAGCTGCCCCTGTTCAATTTTCTGAAACCTGAGGGGTTAGATTGGTATATTTGCCAGTCGTAACCTGGAAGGTTGAAGGGGATTGAACACAAAAGCCCAAAAATTTGCACTCACCAGTGCATGGAGTGATATTGATGGTTGGTTGAACATGATTGAGTGGGCTTAAAGATGCCACTAGGGGAAAGTTCTTCAGTAGTATAATGAGAGCTGTCAGGAGTCTGGAGTAATACTGATGTAACAGCATGTCTTCATGAGGATAGAGCGATCAATAATGATAACCCTAAAGCAGTCTTGAAGTGATAAATCGGACCTCAGGAGGATAGAGCAATCAATAGCTCTAAAGCAGTCTTGAAGTAATAATGGCTTCAGGAGGATAGAGCAATCAATAGCTCTAAAGCAGTCTTGAAGTAATAGAATGGCTTCAGGAGGATAGAGCAATCAACAGCTCTAAAGTAGTCTTGAAGTAATGATTTCAGGAGGATAGAGCAATGAATAGCTCTAAAGCAGTCTTGAAATAATAACGTGATATGTCTTCAGGAGGATAGAGCAATCAATAGCTCTAAAGCAGTCTTGAAGTAATGATTTCAGGAGGATAGAGCAATGAATAGCTCTAAAGCAGTCTTGAAATAATAATGTAATTTCAGGAGGATAGAGCAATGAATACTCTAAAGCAGTCTTGAAATAATAATGGCTTCAGGAGGATAGAGCAATCAATAGCTCTAAAGCAGTCTTGAAGTAATAGAATGGCTTCAGGAGGATAGAGCAATCAACAGCTCTAAAGCAGTCTTGAAGTATTGATTTCAGGAGGATAGAGCAATGAATAACTCTAAAGCAGTCTTGAAATAATAACGTGATATGTCTTCAGGAGGATAGAGCAATCAATAGCTCTAAAGCAGTCTTGAAATAATAATGTGATATGTCTTCAGGAGGATAGAGCAATCAATAGCTCTAAAGCAGTCTTGAAGTAATGATTTCAGGAGGATAGAGCAATGGATAGCTCTAAAGCAGTCTTGAAATAATAATGTGATATGTCTTCAGGAGGATAGAGCAATCAATAGCTCTAAAGCAGTCTTGAAGTAATGATTTCAGGAGGATAGAGCAATGGATAGCTCTAAAGCAGTCTTGAAATAATAATGTGATATGTCTTCAGGAGGATAGAGCAATCAATAGCTCTAAAGCAGTCTTGAAGTAATGATTTCAGGAGGATAGAGCAACGGATAGCTCTAAAGCAGTCTTGAAGTAATGATTTCAGGAGGATAGAGCAATGAATAGCTCTAAAGCAGTCTTGAAATAATAATGTAATTTCAGGAGGATAGAGCAATGAATACTCTAAAGCAGTCTTGAAATAATAATGGCTTCAGGAGGATAGAGCAATCAATAGCTCTAAAGCAGTCTTGAAGTAATAGAATGGCTTCAGGAGGATAGAGCAATCAACAGCTCTAAAGCAGTCTTGAAGTATTGATTTCAGGAGGATAGAGCAATGAATAGCTCTAAAGCAGTCTTGAAATAATAACGTGATATGTCTTCAGGAGGATAGAGCAATCAATAGCTCTAAAGCAGTCTTGAAATAATAATGTGATATGTCTTCAGGAGGATAGAGCAATCAATAGCTCTAAAGCAGTCTTGAAGTAATGATTTCAGGAGGATAGAGCAATGAATAGCTCTAAAGCAGTCTTGAAATAATAATGTAATTTCAGGAGGATAGAGCAATGAATACTCTAAAGCAGTCTTGAAATAATAATGGCTTCAGGAGGATAGAGCAATCAATAGCTCTAAAGCAGTCTTGAAGTAATAGAATGGCTTCAGGAGGATAGAGCAATCAACAGCTCTAAAGCAGTCTTGAAGTATTGATTTCAGGAGGATAGAGCAATGAATAGCTCTAAAGCAGTCTTGAAATAATAACGTGATATGTCTTCAGGAGGATAGAGCAATCAATAGCTCTAAAGCAGTCTTGAAATAATAATGTGACCTCATGAGGATAGAGCAATGAATAGCTCTAAAGCAGTCTTGAAGTAATAGGATGATTTCAGGAGGATAGAGCAATCAGTAGCTCTAAAGCAGTCTTGAAGTCATGAGAGGCTATCAGGAGGATAAAATAACCCTGAGGTTACAATAAAGCAGTCCCAAAGTAATAAGAAGCTCATCAGGAGGATAAAGTAACCCTGAGGTTACAATAAAGCAGTCCCAAAGATCATAAGATTGTTTGTTGGATAATTAACCTGAAAACAAGGTAGCATTCTGTATAACAACATTAGTTTATGCTTTATGTATGCATGTATGACATGATGCACTTAGGTAATGTACTATAGACATATATGTTATGGTATGATGTAAATGATGTATGTATGCTATGACACTGCTGGAAGTGTCTGGATATCCTTGTATAACAACTGCTGGCCAAGGAAAATAAATCCTGATTCGTTGTTGAAGAATACATAACCCTCTGTCTGCTGGGGATAACAAGGTATAGATAACCTCCCGTTGTTGGGGATAACACGGTATAGATAACCTCCCGTTGTTGGGGATAACATGGTATAGATAACCTCCCGTTGTTGGGGATAGTAGGGTATAGATAACCTTCGTTTTCGTTTGATAGTAGGATAAGTATAACATCCCGTCTTCGTTCATCGTGCCCTTATTGGAAAGTAATTTCCCGTATATCCGTATGAGGATAAAAGAGATGGATATAAATTCCAGGGGAGATTAGACTTTGTGAAAATGGATTAGTCCTACTGATGGTTTGTAACTGTCTTGTAAAGATGAACCGGCGAAGCTTCGTTGAAATCCTTCCCTCGTTCGTCCTTAGTAAATACTATTACTGCATTTTCATGCATTTCTGGTAAACATCAATCATATTAAAAGCATACATGCGTTTCTGGTAAACATCAATCATATTCAAAGGCATACATACATTCAAACACAACCAATGGACGTTTCGCTTATGTAAATAGGGTAAAAGTAAATCTGGATTCAAAAGATGGAATTTATTTATATCAAAAGTGACCCATACACGGGTAAGTTTGTACAAGGAGACATAAACCCTACTAAGAGAATTTTGTCATGAAGTTTTTACAAAAAGAATCAGCTATGTGGGAAATAATCCTATTGAGTTTCAATTCTACTATTGCCACTCAAGTATCTCATCTTCTTGCTGTTGAGACGGAAACGATTGGATTGAGCTTTATCTGTTTGAGCTTGAGTAAGTAGTACAACTGGTTGCAGTTTCATGAGTGATCCAAACGAGACATAGTCATACGCTTTAATCCCTAACTTTTGCCTGGATTGCCCTTTCAGGTTTTCAATCCACCGGGATACCCTTTTTTGCCCAAGCCGCCTTTTCAGGTTTTCGACTTGCCGGGTGTACATCTTTTTATATATATATCCCTAATTTTTGCCCAAACCCTTTTGGTTTGCCGGGATGCCCTTATTTTTGCCTAGGCCTGTCAACCTAGCGGGTCTCTTTTTATGCGTAGTATTTTTTAACTATGTCTGCGTTTACAGGTTGTGGGAAGTCTTCACCATCCATTGTAGTCAGTATCATGGCACCTCCTGAGAACACTGTCTTGACTACAAATGGTCCCTCATATGTTGGAGTCCACTTGCCCCTAGGATCACCCTGTGGTAATATGATACGCTTGATTACCAAGTCACCAGCCTGATATACCTTTGGTTTAACCTTCTTGTTAAAAGCTTTGATCATCCGTTTCTGGTACATCTGGCCATGACAAACTGCTGCTAACCTTTTCTCATCAATCAAATTTATTTGGTCAAGTCGAGTCTGAATCCACTCATCTTCATCCAAGCCTGCATCCTTCATAATTCTCAAGGAGGGGATCTGAACTTCAATAGGCAGAACTGCTTCCATACCATAGACTAAGGAGAATGGGGTTGTCCCTGTTGAAGTACGTATTGTAGTACGATAACCATGCAGAGCAAATGGTAACATCTCGTGCCAATCTTTGTAAGTAACAGTCATCTTCTGTACAATCTTCTTAATGTTCTTATTAGCAGCTTCAACTGCCCCATTCATCTTTGGACGATACGGAGAAGAGTTGTGATGCTTAATCTTGAACTGTGTACAGAGATCAGTAATCATAGTGTTGTTCAGATTAGAGCCAACTTCGAAATCAACAAGGTAGTATGGGTCAACATATATTGTCTTAGTCGGCGAGCAGCCCATGCCAAAGCGCAGCAAGTTTTCTCGAGCAGTGAGTATCTTGTTTCACAGTCGGTAAACTTTTTGCTAAGGTAGTATATTGCCTGCTCTTTTCGACCAGACTCGTCATGTTGCCCCAATACACACCCCATTGAGTTGTCTAATACTGTTAAATACATAATCAAGGGTCTTCCATCAACTGGTGGCATTAAAATTGGAGGTTCTAGCAAATATCTCTTGATTTCATCAAAGGCAGTCTGGCACTCATCATTCCATTCTATCACCTGATCTTTCTTCAACAACTTGAAGATTGGCTCACAGATGGTAGTTAATTGGGAAATAAATCTTGCAATGTAGTTCAATCGTCCCAAGAAACCTCTAACCTCCTTCTCAGTACGGGGAGCTGGCATCTCTCGTATAGCTTTCACTTTTTGTTGTAACAACCTAGCAAGCTCCACAGGTATTTCACAATCGTCCTCGTTTCCGTCTTCAGTTTGATAGATCAGATTCTCGAAATTGTAATTGGCAATAGTAGAACTATTATCAACTGGATCCAGAGTGGATGAGGATCTGCATTTTAGTGGCGTGGGTGTGTGTAAGAACACATAGCTGATAAAGCAAAAATAAAAGAAAAAGAAAGACAAGGAACACAATATTTACGAAAACGAAACGTCCACTGATCTTATCGAATGAAGTATGCAAATGAAATGACAACCCGTAACAAGCACACCATTGTGCCCCGGGTAAGGCACATGGCTTGAAAGTTTTAATTGTTCCAGAAATTATAAATTTAAAAACATAACACAGTAATAGTATTTACTCCTGACTAAAGGAGATAGGGATAACATCTTCAGCTTTCCAATTATTGAGTCCAGCACCCACAGTAGGAAAAATCCATGCCTCCAAGTCGTAGTCTTCATCTTGATCTCCCACAGCATTGATAACCCCTTGATTGGTGATACGAACAGCACGAGCACGACGAACAGCCTTCTGGGACTCTGCAGTGAAACCCAAACCAAACTTGTCAGACTTGTATGGAATATCAGGAAGCTGACCCCAAATAGTACAACCACCTTCTTCCACCACAGCTTTTGCATCATTGAGGGAGGCCATTGCCATTGTTGGAGGGTTTCTGATGACCACAGGAACCTTCTTCACAGCAGGAGGAGTCACACAATCCTTAACAGCCCAGGGAACCACTTCAAATGACTGACATGGAGTTTCAATGTATTCACCTTCTATTTCCAGATACTTGAAAGTGTTTACATGGCTGACAAAGTATTCTTCCTCTCTAAAGACAGTAACAACTTTTCCATTCACCGGATATCTCAACTTTTGATGTAATGTGGAGGTCACAGCACCTGCCCCCTGGATCCAGGGACGACCAAGCAGACATGAGTACGAAGGACGAATATCCATCACATAGAATGTAGCAGTGAACACCTGAGAACCAACCTTGATTGGAAGATCAATTTCCCCATGCACTACTCTTCTAGAACCATCAAAAGCCTTTACCATCATATTACTGGGCTTCAATACCGTATCTTCAGGACTCAGCTTGTTCAGGACTTCCTTAGGCAACACATTCAGAGAGGAACCATTGTCTATCAGCACATGAGACAGGGTAGTGCCCCTGCATTCAATTGAAATATGCAAGGCCCTGTTATGATCCCTCTTGGCAGGGGTCAAGTCAGCATCAGAAAATCCTAACCCGTTGTCATAGGTCAGGTGAGCAACACAATTCTCAAACTGGTCCACAGAAATTGCACTGGGTACATGAGCCATCTTTAGAAACTTGATCAATGACTTGGCATGAGCCTCAGAACATAATAACAGGGAGAGCATAGAAATCTTTGAGGGAGTATGCCCCAGCTGATCAACAATATCATAATCACTCTTGCGAATGATTTTCAATACTTCTTCCATCTGCTTAGAGAGGTCATCAGCAGCTGGCACATCAGTAGATACAGGCTCAATAACAGGACCCTTGCCCCGAGCATCAGTGGTGGAAGTAACAGCAGGAGTAACTGCACTCTTAGAAGCAACTGGAGGAGAGAAGACTCTTCCACTACGAGTGATCTTGCTAGATCCAGCAATATTATCAATGTCAACAGGCATATCAGGTAAAGGCTCCTGCTTGACACCATGGATGTAAACATCAGACCCATAGTGCCAAGGCACAGTTTTGTCAGATGTATAAGGAATAGGACCAGGAGTGGTAATGATCAGAGGAGCTACTCTGGCTTCAGCGACAACTTTCACAGGACCTTCAGCAGTAATCTTGATTGGGCCCTGATGAGTGATTTTAATGGGACCCTTTGAAGTGATTCTTAGTGGTACTTTGTCAACCATATCAACCTCTTCAATCTTCTGACTCTGAGTCAGATGATCTACCATACTTTCTACAGATGCTGGTCTTCTTTCAAACACTATAGTATATTTATCCATGAGACGTTGAATCCCATCTCTCAAAATGAAGCAACTATCCGGCTTATAGGTACAATATAGACAATCTTCATGACAACCTGGAAAGATCCCAGCTTGTACTAACCTCTTTTTGATAACAGACAATGGTGTGCTCAACTCCATAACTGAATAGACATGCAGATCTTCATCAATATCTTCATCAATGGCGTTGACAGTCTTCTCGTGATTTGGCATTGGAGCTGTAATCACATTTGGAGTACCTGGTGGATCAAACTCAATTTCTCCAGCATCAATCATATCCTGAATTTTGTTCTTCAAGACCCAGCAGTTATTAGTATCATGTCCTGAACAGTTTGAATGATATGCACATCGTGCATTGGGATTGTACTTGGGAGAGGTAACATTGGGATTCTGAGGAGCCTCCCTCAGGGTAATAAGTTCAGCCTTCAACAAGTGTTGCAATGCCTGAGCCATTGACATGTTGATCTTCATGAACTGTCTTCTAGCCTTCTGTTGGTTGCCTTGAGGCTGCTCTGTTGTTGCAGGAGTTGGATTTGAAATATGAACTGCACTAATAGACTGATGCCTTCTGTTACGATCAGGCTGACCATACACAGCATTAGATTCTTTCTTCCCAGTGGGAGGCTTCTTTGCAGCACCTGATGAAGAAGTGCCCACTTGGATCTTACCACTCTTGATACCATTCTCTACTCGCTCTCCTGTCATGATCAATTCAGTGAAGCCAGATGATGAGCTTCCAATGAGATGACTGTAAAACGGATCATTCAGCGTACACATGAACATATCAACCAACTCCCTATCAGTCAAAGGGGGTTGAACTCTTCCAGCTAAGTCTCTCCACTTCTGAGCATACTCCTTAAAGCTTTCTTTGGCACCCATAGACATGCTTTGAAGCTGCATGCGAGTGGGGGCTAAGTCAGCATTGTATTGATACTGCTTGTAGAAAGCTTCAGCAAGGTCATTCCAATCTCTGATGTTGACACTCTCCAACTGATAATACCACTCTAGCTGAGCTCCAGATAAACTCTCTTGAAAGAAATGGATCCACAACTTTTTATCAGCAGTGTGGGGTTGAATTCTTCTGACATAAGACCTCAGATGCAATTTGGGACAAGAGACCCCATCATAGACAACAAATGTAGGAACTTTGAAACCAATGGGTATCACAACCCCAGATATCAAACTCAAATCCTCAAAATCCAGCCCAGATGATTTCTGTAATTCCATAGCATCCATTCTATCCACCAGCATCTTGAATTTGTCTTCATTAGGCTCATGGTAATAATTAGCCTCAGAATCAGAGTCCCCCATAGTGTTGTGGAGACTGCCTCTCTCTTTCTCAGATTCCTCAGATTCATAGTCTTCCACCTCTTCCTTGGTCTTGACTGGACCTTTGAACCTTCTTCCCATGTTGAGCAACCCAGCAGACCTTCTAGCCTTCTTAGTCTTCTTGGCCAGCAGTGCCTTCAATTCATCCTGCCCCTTGGACAGGTTCAGGATCAGCTCTTGGAACTGTGCATTCTGTGCCTGGAGATCCTTAACTGATTGTTCAAGAGCCATTGCTGAAATAAACAGCGAGAAGATGAGAAACCTGTGCACAATTATAAACCTGTGATGCAATGATATGGGAATGCATATGCAATGTTTTCAAGGACCGCAGGATTTAAATTTGCTTAAACAAACAAGAAAGTAACTTTTTATTAGTAATAACTTGTTTTGCCTTTTAGGCTTACAAAAAATGAAAACGAAATAAGTACAAAAGATGGGGTTTTAAGTCTCCCATGGACGTTTCCTCTTTGTGTTGAGGTATGAGTTGAGGTTTCGTTCCTCATGAAGTAGCTTTGTTAGCTCTAGGATCCTTGCTTGGCTTGCTTTGTAATGAGCCTCGAAAGTATCCCTTTTCTCTTTCAGTTGGATCCATGATCTCTGCAAGTCTTCCATATCAGTAGGCATGTATGGGTGAAGGATGGTATAAGCTGTGTCTCCTTCAGCAACAGGTTCCATGGTAACTGGTAGGATGGCAGGATATGGCATCATGAGTGTCTGAGCACGAAATCGTACCCATCTGAGATAAGCCTCCATAGGAATGGTGTACTTAGGCTCCAGTGTCTTGCTGTCAATCCTGTTTACCTTTCCCCAAGCTCGTATGAATCTCTGACGGTAACCCTGAAGATCGTTGTCGTAGTCAAACACAATGCCCTGAATCAACATGTCATGTGGACCATCGCTCCGGGCGTAACCAAACTGTCGTAAAGCTAGAGATGGGTTGTAGGTGATGCCTCCTCTTATGCCTAGAAGTGGTACATTAGGAAACTCCCCACAACGGTCAATGATGGTGACATTCTCCATAGATCTGGAGCACCAATGGATGTCTGAGTGAGAAAGTGACATGATCCTCTTGGGCCATCTGAACTCTTGCTCATTCTTCATTACTGAGCGAGGAAGGTGAGAAATAAACCACCTAGAAAGTAAAGGTATGCAGCACATCAAAGTTCCTCTTGCCCTTGTAGTACGGGTGTGAAGAGAATGTAGGATGTCTCCAAGTAAGGTAGGCACTGGATTGTGACTCAGGAATATGTTGATGGCATGAACGTCTATGAACTGATCAGGATTGGGGAACAACACTAAGCCATAAATCAATAAGGCTAAGATCTCCTCAAAAGCATCGTAGCTCATAGCCTTCAAGAACATTTGAGCTTTATCCACTAATACCTTGGCAAGAATACCTTTAACTCCACTTCTCGTCTCTAGAACAATGTCAGACTTCTTCAGATGTAGAGCTACAGCTATAACTTCTGGTTTAAGCTCCTTCTCTAAGCCTGTGAATGGCTTCTGATCAAGAACAGGTATACCCAGAAGTTTAGAGAACTCCTCCATGGTTGGAACCAGCTGATAATCAGGAAATGTAAAGCAATGGTGCTTAGGGTCAAAGAACTGAAACAGCACACTCATCATGTCTTCACTGAACCCTGAAGTAACTATATCCAATAAGTGACCATGTCTCTTGTTGAACTGGGAATGATCAGGCACTAGGGAAACCAACTCCTTGAGCTTAGCAGGTATCCCTACAAAGTTGATCCTGATGGTGTTTCTACGAGCAGAAGCCATGACCTGCAACAAAGAACAAAGATAAATCCTTTGGTCCTTGAAATGGTTAGGGAAAATGATATGCTTATGATGCATGATGATGTCATGATGTCATGCTCAATCACAAACATGTGGCACACACAAACAAGTCACACCATAGCCCTAGGTTTAAAGGCTTGCATGAGGTTCAAAGGCAAGTACCCTCCCCTGAAGTTAGATGGTTCATCCTGTCCTACAAAAGTAACCAGGTTCTAAGGGATCTCAATATCATTGATCCTTCACAAGGGTGGTTGTTCAGAAGGCAACTTACTTGCCAACCAAAACCCTCCAAGTTTAAGATCTCAATGAGCGTAGTATCGAGTGTCAACCAACTTCAGTCTGCACCAAAGCCGGTTACCTCACTACTTTCTAAAGGCCAAGATGAGTTAACTAGGGTTCTAAAAGTCAGTTAGTGCATTGACAACATATGGCAGCCTCAATATTATCCTCAACTTGACTTAAGGAATATAAGCACCAACCAAGAAGTCGCACTAACTATGGCCACCAGATCAACCGTATCGATATACGTCGTACAGTTTCCTTGGTCTATTGCCATTTACCTAAGGTACACTAGATCCGGGTTAGGACCTTTCACACATAAGAGCACCCCAACAATATAATAATAAAGCAAACAAGGCAAACAATTTAAAGTGATCTTAATTCCTAAGGGTACCCCTCTTAAATAGATCCCCAGCAGAGTCGCCAGTTCTGTAACCCGGTGAACTGACTTTAAACAATGTTGCGGATAACAAGAGTCGCCACCGACTTTTATTTTATCCATAAGGAAAGGTTATAAAAGAACAGGAAAGACCTTAGAGAATATTTTGGGTCCGGGGGGTAGGTTATGAAAAGGGAAGGTGTTAGCACCCTTTTCATCCATGGTTATCCATGGGCTCTTAGGTACTTAAGCTCACTTTTGAATTGTTTTGAAAGTGTAGTGTGTGAATAGAAAATTTTCAGAATAGTTAATAAATAATCCATGTAAGGATGTGTTAAGAACTTGTTTGAAAACTTGTTGAAAATTTGTTTAAGTGTGAAACAGTTTTGACGTGAGCAAGTATCTAGGAGTAGCCTACCCTAATGTTTTAAGGTCTTTCTTATTCTTTATTCTTTCCTTTAGTAAGACTATCCCTACTATAATGGAGTAGGTAGTCCTTACTTTGGATGTTAAGGGACATGTGAGGGACAATTGGATTTTTGAAGGCCATTGTGGGGTGTAATAAGCAAACTGGAGGGACTATCATCATTTTTCGAAAGGGACTCGATTCGTAAAGGCAACCATAAGGGACTTTGATGATTTTCTTTTTGAGGGACTTGCTTTATACACCCCACTTAACCAATATTCATAGGCAACTTGAGGGATATCCTTAAGAAGTGAGACGGCGATTAAAATCGACTTACGTGTGTGAAATGTTTAATTTAATTATCTTATATTAAAATGATCTAATTTATTTTTTTAAATATCATACATATTGGCACTCCCTAATTACTAACCATAATGATAATAATAATTAAATGATTACAATTTACATCTAAGAGGCAATTACAAAATTATAATAAATAAAATAAATAGTAAAATATGATCAAAATAAATATAATAAAAAAAAATAACAAATAAGTAAATAAAATATTGGGGTTAGTAAATAATAAGAAAAATTAAATAAGGTTAGTATAAATATAAAGTTAGTGAAAATAATTAGTTGAAACAATAATAATGAGAAAAATAGACAAAGTTAGAAAAAATAATAAGATAGAAATTTCAAAATAATAATAAGCAACAAAATATGATTAGCAATAATAATTAATTAATAACGTGATTAAACATAAGATTTGATTTTTATTTAGAAACATAAATGATTAAATAATTACTATAATATAAAGTTCTAAATATCATAAGATTTGATTTTTATTTAGAAACATAAATGATTAAATAATTACTATAATATAAAGTTCTAAATATCATAAGATTTGATTTTTATTTAGAAACATAAATGATTAAATAATTACTATAATATAAAGTTCTAAATATAACATAATTATAAATTTCTTAATCATTTACAAAAATTTAATTATCTCTAATTATATATTAACAATTATTAAGAAAAATATTTACACATTATGATGAAAACAAATTTTAACTAATCAATAATCACATTCACCAAAATTTTACATTAAGTGCTTATAAGGTTTAATTTTATTTACAAAAATTTACAAGAATTATAATAAATATATACATAGAATCATATAGAAAATTAAAATTAGGTTTTCATATTAATTTGGAAAAAAGATGTTAATGTCATTTATTTTAAAAAAAAACAGATTTTTATATTACAACAAATTTTAATAAATTAATGATAACAATAATAATAATAATGATAATAATGATAATAATAATAAATAATGATAATAATAATAATAATAATAATAATAATAATAATAATAATAATAATAATAATAATAATAATAATAATAATAATAATAATAATAATAATAATAATAAAGCAATAATGAATTTTAAATGTGCCAAATAACCCAACAATGTTGCTAACGCAGAAATGCGCTCATCGCAACCAGATCTAAATCGGACGAAACAAAATTTATCGCAAAGAAAAAGAAATTAAGCAAAAAATAGTATTATTGCTCACACAAAAATGCGATCATCGCAACCAGATCGAACTAACACAAATGTCACGCGTCATGCACACAAATGTGCAAACATCGTATCGACATAATTCGATCAAAAATCTTATATATATAAACTCTAACAATTTAAAAATTATATATGTATAAACGCAACAGTAATAGATAAAGAAAAAGAAATAACGGTAATAGATGAAGAAAAAGAAATAACGGTAAAAGATGAAGAAAAAGAAACAACAGTAATAGATGAAGGAAAAGAAATAACGGTAAACGATGAAGAAAAAGAAACAATAGTAATGGATGAAGAAGAAAACTAAATAACGGCCAACGACACTCACTCCTCTTAGGTTTTTTTCATTCTCCTCTCTTTGATGTTGGCAAAAAAAATCATGAAGTTTGACTTTGGTTTGACCACAGTTGACCTCAGTTTGACCTTTTAACTGCATTGACTGCTTTTGACTTATCTGATCATCTGACTGAGCAAACTTTTGAGAAAAGTCTTGAAACTTGACATGGGGGTTCTTATACACATATAAGATGTTATGAAGCTCACTTGAAGTCTTGGAAGTCCATTTAGCCTGATTAAAGTCAAAACCCTAGTTTTGGATGCACTGCTTAGGAGGTGCATTGTCTGAGGGAATTGTCAACTCTTCTGACCAATTATGAATTTTGTGAACCTTGTGAACCTTCTTGGAACACAAAGTCTTGTATTGTGAGGGCAAATTTTGGGGTGCAACACACGCATGACGAGCGTAACGGCTGTGTGACGGTCGTCACATCAGTAAAGCTCGTTTCTGCTATTTTTCTCTTGGTTTTTCATCCATTATTCACTTGTTTTTGCTCCTTTTCTTCATATTGCTTTGCTTGGACATGTTCTTCAAATACCTGCATAATACTTAGACAAATAGCATAGAATGCCCTGAATTCGGAGTGAAACCAGTCAAACATTAGTTAAAACACATGTCATTTTATATATACATTTTCGCGTTATCAAACTCCCCTAAACTTGAATCTTTACTTGTCCTCAAGTAAAAGATAGAAAAATTGAAAATGTGGCAAACACACGACACGCTTCTCCTTTCCGAAAGGTTTTTCTCAAATTATAAGTTAGGAAGGCCAAGACTAAAATTGAAACAAAACACATACGGTGGTGACACTGAGTTGTAAGTCTTCGAAGGCCTCCTTTTCATGCGAGCCAGTTCCAATCATGCTACTGCATCTTGGCGTCAAGTTCCTTGCAACAAGTTTTACCCGGTTTGTTCTGGCGCAGTCACATTAAGCCCGTTATTCATATACTTTCATGACAAGTCAACCTGTTAGTGGCTATGATCTCTTTTCTATTTCGATTCTTCTTTGCACATAAGCTTATGCTATTGATTTCCAAAGACTTTCTGTACCGTTGGGCTAAATGCTCGGGTGAGGAGCACCTAACTTAGAAGGAACATGTCTCTATACTCAGGCTATATGGCTTTTCTTCTTCATGATTTTTTTTTTCATTTTGAGTTAGAGATCACACACACTTATTTGCATCGGTTTCATTGCTTAGAAGCATTTAGGATGGTGCTGACCGCTTGTATAAACTACTGGGGGCTACGTTTGAGTAGGAGCTTGAAACTTCGGTACGTGTAGGTAGTGAAACGGACTCGCATAAACTGGAGGTCTAAGGTGTCAGGACGGTAATGGAGTTGTTAGAATTTTCTTCTCGGGATTTCCATACTTGATTGAACTTTGGCGTGTCCTCGTGATGCTTTGAGGTAAGAAAGTTAAAGATTTCTTTGTATAGTCATATGAAACGCGGGGAGTTCATGTAACGGAGATAAATACATATATACGAGCTTATTTGCCGAAACCGAAAATTAAAATTTCTTTAAATTCGAAAGAAAAAGTACAATGGGAAATAACATGAGAAAGGGAAATGAAAAGGGAAATAACGATCCGCTCCCACACTATCTCAATCAGTGTCCCCACTGATTTGAAGGAATGCGGAAGGTAGATACAAAGGAAATAAAGAAAAAACAACAAAAATGGCAAAAATGAAAAATACTACTAATCCCGTCCTCGTCCTCGATCTCTGCCTCGACCTCTGGCTGGGGGGTCACGGGTGGCGAGGTTCAGAGCCCCAGTGTGGAATATGTAATTCCGGAGGCCGTCGACTCGCACAGTGAGGTGCGCCATCTCATCAGCCATGCCGGAATGGATATCATGCATCATCTGCAAAGATTGCTGGATTTGGCCGGTTTGCTCTCTCTGCCAAGCTTCAAATTCCTCAGCCCTGCGGTTCTGCTGCTCCATCATAAGCATCATTTGGTTCTGTTGCTCGATGCAGCGGAGGAGGGCCGCAGATGTGTCATCAGTGGCAGGACGGGGGCGGCGGCGCGTGGAAGGGCCAGCGGCAGCAGCTGCGTGTGATGGCTCAGGCTGGTCGGCTCTGTCTAGCTCCTCCTGAACTTCGTCCCTGGGCTCTGGGATATTGTCCTGTGTTGGGGCAGCAGGGGCAGCGGTGTCGAAGAGCCAGTTGGCTCTGTCCTCTGGATGCATCTGGGTGCGTAAAGGCATGATGATGCTCTGGATAGTGCGACCTCGCACTACAGGATGATATCGCCCATCACGGCGGGTGTAACACCCCACTTCCCAAATTAAATAAAATATAAACATTATAAATAAACATCAGAGTTTTCACCAAAATAGTGGGATATCACATCACCAAATTTTTATAAAAATACTTTATTAATTATTCTAAAAAATAACACAGCGGAAAACATTATTCCAACATTCTCGGCCATCCGCCAAATTTCGTAAAATCTTTATTATTATAATTCACAAAAAAAAGGTGATACGTCACAGGATTACAACAAGTTTGACATAAAACAATTAAAACACCCATATCCCGTGTTACGTATCAGAGCATCCTAGACTCGACTGGCACACCACCATCCAAGCTATCTAAGTACCTGGATTATCTGTACTTCCGGAGAAGCACAGACACAACAACAACCAAGGGGTGAGAAAACATGATCAAAAATATATTGGTAATGTAATACATGTAAACAAGGTAGTAAAACACACCAACTTACCAATATTCACCCCAACAACTCCATATAACGAACCTACTGTTCAAATTACAATATAACATATTATAATGCAAATATGCAACTCAACACCATGCATGCGGTACCGACTTATTGGTTCATTCAATCGAACCTGGATAGATCACTTACGCTCCTCCTGAGACATGATCTATCCCCCACCATTCTCCACAAAGGAGTACGGATGAATCACTTACGCTCCTCCTGAGACATGATTCATCCCACCAAAACACCATGATATGCACACACCAATGCATAACTATCATATTTAGGCACACTAAGTGCACACGATCCTCCTGATCATATCATCATACATCAATGCATATATGTGTAGATATATTACACCAACACCATATAAATCAATCAGATAGTAAACAAATTCATACTATAACACCATATATAACCACATCCCAACACCCGGGAACACACGATCCTACTGATCACTACATACATATACGTTAACTAATTGTGCACCAACAATATTAAGGGAAATGAGTACTATCACCCAGTACACAGGTTAGATCCCACACTCATCATCCTTACAATGCATCAAGGCCAGAAAGATCACCCCAGACCAATGCTCAAGGCCAAACATCACCAAAGTCACATTCTGGTTCTGCTACGCTCGCTGGCATTCGCTAGGCCAAATCAAACTTATCATCTCGACTCAAATTCTCAGCCTACTCTAGTACCAACCTTGTACATTACCGTAACTAAATCGGTTCCTAAATCTTATTCCCAAAGTCATCGCTTAAACATTCTACCGATGCCTTAAAAGGTCACACAAAATCTCCATAAAAACCTTAAACCCAGCCTATACGCCAATTTAACCAAAAACAACAATTCATCAACATTGACCTATACTCCATCGCTATCAATTACTAGTTATCATCAAACACAAACACACCATTATACTTACCAATTATCATATACTTCCTACTCTAGAACCAACATTACGGTACATTACCTACACTTCAGAGTTACTCTGAATCTCACCAAGGTCCTAACCAGAGTCACTAACAACATCACAGGGAACAATACATAATTTTCCCAAATTTATAATCATGGTCATTACCAACGCTACAATAACAACACAAAATCTCACCAAAACTCTATTCATAGTTACTATCAACACTGCAGTAACAACATATAATCTCACTAATATCACCATAATATATATATATATATATATATATATATATATATATATATATATATATATATATATATATATATATATATATATATATATATATATATATATATATATATATATATATATATATATATATATATATATATATATATATATATATATATATATATATATATATATATATATATATATATATATATATATATATATATATATATATATATATATATATATATATATATATATATATATATATATACCAAATTCACCAATACCAATCAACAATTCATCAATATCAAGCATCAATTTATCATTAGCAACAACAATAACAAGCATGCCGATATAAAACTTCATAGATCGACATTTTCCTACGGGGTTAAGGAATCCCCTCTACCCTATACATGTATATATACCATCCCAATCAAGTTTCTCCCCCTTACCTGGATAATTATTCTGATCGGTGATAAATTCCTCCAAGATTCTTCATCCCTAGCCTTTTCCCTTTCTCTTTGTTCTTCGCTCTTCTCTATTCTCCCAATTTCCCTTATCACGGTTTCTATCGTGCCTTTTCATATTTCCATTCTAACTTCCCCATAACCCTTCCACTTCTTATTTTACTTATTCCAACCACTAATATTCCCAATAATAATTCTAATAATAATAATAATCATAATAATCATAATAATAATAATAATAATAATTATAATAATAATAATAATAATAATACTATTGTAATATTATAGTGATATTCAACATAATAATAATAATAGTAATACACCCAACAATAATTATAATTATAATAATAATAATACTAATGATAATAATAACAATTATATTAATACTAATAATAAAATAATATTAATAATAATAATCTTAATATTAATAATACTAATATAATATTACTAATATTAATAATACTAATCATAATAATACTATTAATAATAATAATAATAATAATAATATTATTATCTCACCAAAATAATAATAATAATAGTAATAATATTATTATCTCCCCAAAATAATAATAATATTAATAATACTAATAAATATAATAATATATAATAATAATAATAATAATACCCCCACCAATATTACTATTATTCATTATATTATCATATTCACACCAAAAATCATAATAATATAATAACTATATTAATAATAATATTATATTCTCCATATTAATAATATTACTACAAATATTAATAATAATCATAAATATAATAATAATAATAATAATAATAATAATAATAATAATAATAATAATAATAATAATAATAATAATAATAATAATAATAATAATAATAATACCACCACCAATATTACTATTATTTCTTATATTATTATAAACTCACTAAATTACCACCAATGATCCTCCCATCTCAGGGACACCCACCAAACATCATCAAATACACCCTACTAAAGGGCACATCAACATATAATATTTAAAATAATAGTAAAATGACTAAATAATTAAAATGGGTGTTACAGCGGGCCTTTATGAGGTGGGAGGCGCGGCAGTGGTCGATGTCCAGGAATACGGGGGGCATCTGGAGGAGTGCCTGGAGGCGGTCGCCAAGACCGAGGCCGATGGCGATGGATGTGATGATGCCACCGAAGTAGAAAGGTTTAGAGCCGCGGCTGCAGTTGGCCTAAATGTGAGCCAAGAGGAACGGGGCGGCGTTAACCGGCTCTGAAGCGAACACACAGCAGAGGAAAAACAGCTCCTTCGAGTTGACCTTATGGTTACTGTCACGAGTGAATATGGTGTTGCTCAACACGCGGTGGAAGTAGCGAATAGCTGGGTTATGGATATGAGTGGCGTTCAGCGTGTCCCAGCTGTCTGGAGTGGTTCCGGTCAGGCTGTTCCAGAGAGGGAAGGCCTCTTGGTAGAACTGATCGGAGATGCGGCGGTGAGCATCGTCGCTGTGAGTTAACTGTAGGATGACAGCGATGCGGTCCTGGGGGACCTGATATTCAGTGCCGAACATCCGAAAGCAGGCGGCGCCGTGGAGTTGGTTGGCATCGCCGGATGATGTTGTGTAGGCGAAAGAGCTGAGAAACTCCAGAGTGAGTTGCTCGTAGGTGGGTTGGGGATTGGTGCAGAGATGCCAGATGCCGGCTCTCTGCAACATCCAAGTGACGCCGTCGAGAATCCCGAGTTCCGTCAGAGAATTTAAATGAGCATACCAGGTCGGTTGAAGCGACCGTTGATGGAATGCTAGAAAGTTCGTCTGCTGCCGTTCAGCGGCCTCTCCTTCGCGGAAGGTGATGTTGCTGAAATCGGGGTTTGCACTGGCCATTGTTGTGAGAGAAGTGCAGAGGGTAATGTATAAGGGTGAATGGGAGGTTGAAAATGGTGGAGGTTTTATGGGGGATTCAGAGGGTTTTGATAGGGTTTTGATGATGGGATAGTGGGGAATTAGGGGAGAGGGAATGGAGAGGGGCGCAACTCTGTTTAAAACAGAATTGGGGTTTTTTCTGCATGACGACCGTCAGGGGTCTGTGACGGTCGTAACACGCGTGACGACCGTCACAGCAGCAAAGTCTGCAGAATTGCAGAATTTTGCTGGTGGGGCGTTTTAACAGTGGAGAATATGGTATTATGACTTATGATGGACTAATGACAAAATAAAAATGAACAAGAAACATAATTAAAGAAAATACTGAAATGAAAATAACATTAAATCGAAAAATGAGTGTAAGGTAGTACAATATCCAAAAAGAGGACACAATTTCAAAATGAACTAATGTCAAACAATGTAAAATGCAGTAAACGTAAATTAAAGCAAAAACTAGAAGATCACTCCGTTGGTTTCTTCAAATTGTTGACCTGCTGAACAACGATATTAAATTGGTCGCTAACCAAGTCCATGAAGGTAACGAAATCCATATGAAGCTGCGTTAATTCATCTTTGACAGTGGTTACTTCCAACTTGAGGTCGTCTACAGTTTTCAGAACAGTGTCTAGCTTATCTGTGTTTTGTTCAGGCATGGGGTCAGGAAAATTATGGTAGTTAGGTGGGGTCTCAGGATCGATCTCTACTTCGGACTCATAGTCTTGGTAGTACAAATAGTCATGTGCTTCTGAGATTTGATCACTGTCATACATATAAGCCTGAGGTGTGGAGTGAGGTGATGGAGGTCCCATAGGCTCGTCCAATTCATAAAGCCAATTGACTTTGTTATGGATACTGGTTAGCTCATGGTTGGGCAGTGTGAAAAGGTGGACAGGTTGATCAGCTATGAGGTATTCGTAGGCTCCTGGTCCTTAGGTACCTAGAATGCGTCTGTTGAAGCAGAACTGGATGTCCATTGCTCTGAGGTTGCCGAAACGGACGGCTTTGTTCAGGTAATACCTCAGACCAATTTCATGGGCGATCATGGTGACTAGGCCTCCTATTAAAATGGGTGAGTGCGGGTCCTGATTGATGCATGTAAATGCCCTTATCATAAAAGGGACAACATTTACAGGGCGGCCTTGTGAAGCACAGAAAAGGATGAACAGCTCGTCCTTTGAGACTGTTGTGATGTTTTCTTCCTTACCAAAGAGGGTATGGGCTAATATCCTATGGAAATAGCGGAAGGCTGGATTGTGTATCTCGTTGTTGTGCATGTCGTTCGGCTCTGGGTGATAGTTTCCGGTGATGGAACCCCAGAATTGGTCTAATTCGAGATCAAAATCCTCTTCAATGGCAGTAAACACAAATGGTCCGCTAGGGAAGCCTAGGATGTTAGCTAACGTGGTACGGTTGTGTGTTTGGTCTATTCCAAACATTCTAAAGGTTATTAATTCTTTAGTGGATCCAAAGCCATATTTAGGTAAGTAACTTAGGGAGCTAAGGAATTCGAATGTCAGTTCGCGGAAGGTAGCAAATCGGGTCTTGAGAGCGGTTTGCTCCCAGCCTAATTGGTAAAATAGGTACTGAATGCTATCCTGGATTCCTAGCTTGTCCATGGTTGGTGTATCATAGTACAGAGTCGAAGCAAAGTTTCTTTGAGTCAGTGCCTCGAATCTGGCCTGCTGAGCTCGTCCTCTAAACACAACAATCGTAACGTCGATGTCGGCCATACTCGTTAGTCGGATAGCTTGGGAGAAAAGTAGAATGACTTTTAAAATCCTGGAAAAAATCACATTCACTCAGATCATAATTTTAAGAAAAATAAAAAAAGTGATAAAAGAGAAAAATATAAAATAAATATAGATAATGGAAAATAAGATAATAGAAATTTATAGAAATTATAAGTTAATAAAAAGAATAGTTTTAATAAATTTAGAAGGAAAATCAGGAAAACTTTGGGTTGCCTCCCAATCAGCGCTGTCTTTAACGTCAGAAGCCCGACGATAGCTTGGATATAAGCTATTCGGGGATCTCGAGCAATTTCATATTGCTCACCTGGTCGCTGTGTTCACTTTGGTTATAATGTTTCAAACGCTGTCCGTTTACTATAAACGGTGCATTGATTTGATTCGTGACTTCAACAGCTCCACTCTTGAGGACTTTGGTGACCTTAAAAGGTCCAGACCACCTAGATTTTAGTTTTCCAGGGAATAGTTTCAATCTGGAGTTGAATAGGAGCACAATGTCTCCCACTCTGAATTGCTTCCAGATTGAACGTTTGTCATGCCATTTCTTGGTCCTTTCTTTGTAGATGCGTGCATTCTCGTACGCGTCTAATCTTAGCTCTTCCAATTCATGAAGGTTCAAGATTCGCTTTTCGCCTGCCGCAGTGTAGTTGAAGTTTAGTGTCTTAATAGCCCAGAAGGCTTTATGCTCTAATTCTACCGGCAGGTGGCATGATTTTCCGTAGACTAGTTTGAATGGTGTGGTGCCTATCGGTGTCTTAAAGGCGGTCCTATAGGCCCATAAAGCTTCGTTCAGCTTTGAGGATCAATCTTTCCTGGAGGTTGCGACAGTCTTTTCTAAAATTTGTTTTATTTCCTTGTTCGAAACCTCCACTTGCCCACTAGTTTGTGGATGATACGGTGTGGCTACACGATGTTTGACTCCGTATTTGGAAAGGAGTTTATCAAAGATTCGCGATATGAAATGCGAACCACCGTCACTAATGACGAGTCTGGGCACACCGAATCTTGGAAAGATTACGTTTTTAAAGAGTTTAACGACTACTCGCGCGTCATTTGTTGGAGCGGCAACGACCTCTATCCATTTCGATACATAGTCGACAGCGACAAGTATATATTTATTTCCAAAAGAAGATGGGAAAGGTCCCATGAAGTCGATTCCCCAGACGTCAAAGATTTCTACTTCCAAGATTCCTCTCTGAGGCATTTCATCGCGTCGTGAGATGTTGCCGGTGCGTTGGCACCGGTCGCATTTTAATACAGCGATATGGACGTCCTTCCAGAGACTGGGCCAAAATAGGCCAGATTGTAGAATTTTAGCGCACGTCTTGGAGGTGCTAGCATGACCACCATATGGTGCTGAATGGCATTGGGTGATGATGTCTTCTATTTCTTCCTCTGGGACACAACGACGGTATAAGTTGTCGACGCCTCGTCTGAAGAGTAGAGGTTCGTCCCAGTAGTAATGCTTTAATTCATGGAAGAATTTCTTCTTTTGTTGATAAGTCAGGTCCGGTGGAAGCACGCCTGCGGCCAGGTAATTAACGATGTCGGCAAACCACGACAAAGTGGCTTGGGCATAGACAACTTCCACGGCTTTTTCCAGTTCCGGTTCTTCCAAAGTAGAGTTAGACATATCGCTTTCCAATTTGGCTATCAGACGTTCGTAAGGAAAGTCATCATTGATAGGAACTGGTTCTTGTTTTATGCCCTCTATACGGGATAAGTGGTCCGCAACTACGTTCTCGGTCCCCTTCTTATCTTTAATTTCTAAATCGAACTCTTGTAATAATAGGATCCATCTCAATAATCTGGGTTTTACGTCCTTTTTGTTTATTAGGTACCTAATGGCAGTGTGGTCTGTGTATATGATTATTTTGGCTCCTACCAAGTAGGAACGGAATTTGTCAAGAGCGAACACGACTGCTAAGAGTTCCTTTTCTGTTGTGGCATAATTCATTTGGGCAGGGTCTAATGTTCTACTGGCGTAGTAGATAGCGTGAAGCTTCTTATCCTTCCTTTGTCCTAGAACTGCGCCTACGACATAATCACTCGCATCGCACATGATTTCGAACGGTAGTCGCCAATCTGGGGGTTGCATGATTGGTGCGGTGATAAGTGCAGATTTTAGAGTTTCGAATGCCTCTAAGCATTCTTTGTCGAAGATGAACTCAACATCTTTCATTAACAAACCTGTAAGAGGTTTTGTGATTTTCAAGAAATCTTTTATGAATCTTCGGTAGAATCCAGCGTGTCCTAAGAAGCTTCCTATTTCTCGTGAGGTTTTCGGAGGTTGGAGATCCTTTATGATCTCTATTTTGGCTTTGTCAACTTCAATCCCTTTTTCAGAGATGACGTGTCCTAAAACAATGCCTTGTCGGAGCATGAAATGACATTTTTCCCAATTAAGGACAAGGTTCACTTTGGCGCATCTTTTGAGTATCATTTCTAAATTCGACAGGCAGCTTTCGAAGCTTTGTCCGCATACAGAGAAGTCATCCATGAACACTTCCATGATGTCATCTATGAAATATGCGAAGATTGCCATCATGCATCTTTGAAAGGTTGCTGGAGCATTGCATAGTCCGAACGGCATTCAGCGGTAGGCAAAAGTACCATAGGGACAGGTGAATGTTGTCTTTTCCTGGTCATCGGGGTGAATAGGGATTTGAAAGAATCCCGAATAACCATCTAGATAGCAGAAGTATGAATGTTTCGCTAGTCTCTCCAACATTTGGTCTATGAATGCTAAAGGGAAGTGATCTTTCCGAGTTGCCTTGTTTAGTTTTCTGTAGTCGATACACATCCTATTTCCGGTCACAACTCTTTGGGTTATCGATTCTCCTTTCGCATTTTTCACTACAGTAACGCCTCCTTTCTTGGGTACTACGTGTACTGGGCTGACCCATTGGCTGTCGGAGATTGGGTATATGATTCCTGCGTCTAGTAGCTTTTTCACCTCGTCTTTGACTACAGTGCTTAGGATCGGGTTTATCCTTCTCTGATGTTCTCTCGAAGTTTTGCAGTCTTCCTCCAGCATGATACGGTGCATACAGATGGAGGGACTTATGCCTTTTAGATCACTTATATTATAGCCTAACGCAGTTGGGTATCTCCTTAGGACTTCTAATAATCGCTCAGTTTCTGATTGTCCTAAGTTAGCGTTTACTATTACTGGTCTTTTGAATTCTGTATCTAGGAATTCATACCTGAGAGTTTTTGGTAGCTCTTTAAGTTCTAAAGCTGGGTTTTTCGGACCTGGCATGTGATTTGGAGTGAGTGCTAAAATCTCGCTCAGACTATCATCTTTGTATGGTGCACGCCAGTTGTCGTCTTCATGAATATCAGGGATCGATATTTTCATGATTTCAGAATATGTAGTTTCCTCCTTTTCTAGTTCTCGTATGCATTCGTCAATTACATCTACTATATAGCATGTGTCATCGATGGCTGGTGCCTTCAAGAATTTAGTAAGGATGAACTCTATCTTTTCTTCTCCTACTTCGAATGTTAGCCTTCCTTTCTTTACGTCTATAATAGCTCCAGCTGTAGCTAGGAACAGTCTTCCTAGGATAATTGGAGTAACAGAGTCCTCTTTGATGTCCATGATTATGAAGTCGGTTGGGATATAGAATTGTCCTATGCGTACTGGAACGTTTTCCAGTATTCCGACGGGGTATTTGACTGATCGGTCGGCCAATTGTACGGACATTTTAGTTGGTCTTAGTTCTCCCATATTCAGCTTTTTGCATATAGATAAAGGCATGACGCTTATACTGGCTCCTAGATCGCATAGAGCTTTGTCTATTACGAACTTTCCTATGACGCAGGGTATGGAGAAACTACCTGGGTCTTTTAGTTTAGGAGGCATGTGGTTTTGAATGATTGTGCTACATTCGGCAGTAAGTGTCACTGTCTCGTTATCCTCTATTTTCCTTTTATTAGACAAAATTTCTTTAAGAAACTTAGCGTATGACGGCATTTGAGTTATCGCTTCTGTGAAAGGAATAATGATGTTTAGTTGTTTCAGAAGTTCGACAAATTTCTTAAATTGTCCTGAAGTTTTGGAGTTTATTAATCTTTGAGGATAAGGGATAGGTGGTTTCTATGACGCTGGAGGCACATATGTGTTTTCATCTTTGGCGGCTTTCCGCTCGTCACATTCCTTCTTTTCTGTTTCAGACTCCTTTTCGGTTGGTTTATCGGATTTCTATTGCATTACTAAATCTTCGTTCCTAGGATCTATCGGGCACTCCAATTCTTTCCCACTTCTTAATATAACAGCGTTTGTGTGACCTTTTGGATTAGGTTCGGGCTGTCCTGGAAATGTTCCAGCTGGGGCAGCGGCAGAGGCTTGTTGTTGGGCCACTTGGGATATCTGCGTTTCGAGCATTTTGTTGTGGGTGGCTAAAGCGTCTACTTTTCCGGTCAGCTGTTTAATTTGCTCGCTAGTGTGTATGTTTTGATTTAGGAATTCTTTGTTTGTTTGAGCTTGAGTAGCTATAAATTTTTCCATCATCAACTCGAGGTTTGATTTCCTAGAGGCAGTCTGGGCAGCAGCTGGTTTCTGATATCCTGGCGGAGCACCTGGTGCTTGCAAGGCATTATCGTTCTTGTAGGAAAAGTTTGGGTGGTTCCTCCATCCTGGGTTGTAAGTATTTGCGTAAGGATTTCCTTGAGCATAATTTACTTGGTCTGGTAGGATTCCGGCCAACAATGGGCACTCGGGCGCATTATGATTGGCGATTCCGCATAACTCGCAGTTTGGAGTTACGGCAGCGACGGTTGCAGTGGGGTTAACAGTCAGACTGTCGATCTTCTGTGCTAGAGCATCTACTTTAGCGTTGAACTTTTCAAGACTGCTGATCTCGTACATCCCACCTTTCGCTGCGGGTTTCTCTGCTGGAATGCGTTCACCTCCCCATTGGCAGTGGTTCTGAGACATGTTTTCGATTAGTTGATAGGCTTCCTCGTATGGCTTATCCATAAGTGCACCGCCCGCGGCGGCGTCTACCATTAATCTGGTATTGTACAGAAGCCCATTATAGAAAGTATGGATCGTCACCCAGTCTTCTAGACCGTGGTGAGGACATGCTCTCATCATATCTTTGAACCTTTCCCACGCTTCGTAGAGAGATTCAGTATCTTTTTGTCGAAATCCGTTGATTTGGGCTCTAAGCATAGCAGTTTTGCTTGGCGGAAAATATCTCGCTAAGAAAACATTCTTCAACTGTTCCCACGTCGTAACGGAGTTGGATGGTAAGGATTGTAACCATGTCCAGGCTCTATCTCTAAGAGAGAAAGGGAAAAGACGAAGTCTTATTGCGTCTGGAGTTACTCCATTTGCTTTCACTGTGTCTGCGTATTGTACAAACTTTGTTAAGTATTCATTTGGATCCTCAGTTGCATTTCCTGAGAATTGATTTTGTTCTACAGCTGACAACAATGACGGTTTTAGTTCGAAATCGATTCGATTGATAGCTGGGGCAGCTATTCTACTTCTAGGCTCCATCTGAGAGGGTGTAGCGTATGCCTTCAGCGGTTTGTTTTGAGGTCCTTCAGCCATCTTTGCTTCTTCAACAGGAGGATGAGCTAGAAGATCAGGAATGTTGTGTCTTCGTTGATATTCGACGATGCGCCTTCTTAGATGTAAGAAGCGCTCTAGTTCAGCGATTGTAGGTTGTAAGATTTCGCCTTGTGAGCGAGTACTTGGCATACAATCGAAGAACGAGTAGAGGGAGAGAGAATTGTTAACCTAGTCTATACTGTGTAACAAAGGATTACACTATTGACTAAACGGGTCCCCGACAACGGCGCCAAAAACTTGATCGCGACTTTCTGTGTCTAACAAATCTAACTGCAAGTGCACAGTCTATCGCGTAGTAATAATAGATATCGATCCCACAGGGACTCGTAATCAATCTAGTATTATCGGGTGTTACAGTGTTTAGCTAGGCCGGTTTGGTTTCAAGTTGAATAATAATAGAGTAGATGCGTAAACTAAAGGGAACTAAGGTTTTTGCTTAAGATATGAATTTATAAATCGATATGCAATAATTTTGTTCTTCGGGGATTTGACAACTTATTGGCGTATTAAGTGTTTTCAAACTTAGTTTAAGAAGAAAATAGTGATCTAAAGACTTTTGTCTCACGATGGTTGTTGACGCTAGTCGCAACTCTAAGGCGGAACGTATGCTGTCGCTATCCCGTTCGGGGTTAGAGTTACCTTTTGAAAATCTCTAAGTTCTAATCCTTTTTAAAGTGCTTTCGCTGTTTTTAAATCGAATGCCTAGTTTTTATTATCTGGTCTTAGCCTTAGCTGTCGCTTGTTGGTTCGTACCTTAATATGGTTTCCCACTGTCGTGGCAAAACCACCGTAAATAGCTTCTCACTGTCGTGACAAAGGTTTATGTAGAATTTTTGATTAAAAACTAAAACCATAACTGAGTTTTTGAAAAGAGAAAGACTACGCCAATTATTATCAAATTCCGTCTGAATTATTATTACATATCGATTACGGAAATTTAACTAGACATGGAAATAGAAATGGTAATACATAAATAAAAACAGTAATTAATAACATGCATCATAATGAAAATTGCAGTTACGATTAAAATTGAAAACCTGTAAATATTTCAATTGGCCTTTCGGCAGATCCTCCACAATGTTGGCAGGATTCTGGTCTTTGTGCCAATTGATTGTACAAGGGAAATGGGAATTACAAAATATCAAAGAATACAGAGAAGGAAAAGAGAAACAAATAAGAATATAAGAACGGTAAGGTTGCTCTGAAGATGAATTGGCAGCACTTCGTTGTCTTGAATGCGGCTCCCTTTTTCAGGTCCTAACCTCTTCCTTTTATAGAGGGAGAGTATCTAACGGTTATTCCTTCAGGAAGTGGGTTTGAGGCAGAAAAGTAGGAGTTAGTGGCCATACTTTTGGTCTTTGAGGGGGGAATTTTGCACGTGACTTCATTCTGCATGTTCTGGCTGCATGACGGTCGTCATGGAGGTGTGACGGTCGTCACACGCATGACGAGCGTAACGGCTGTGTGACGGTCGTCACATAAGTAAAGCTCGTTTCTGCTGTTTTTCTCTTGGTTTTTCATCCATTTTTCACTTGTTTTTGCTCCTTTTCTTCATATTGCTTTGCTTGGACATGTTCTTCAAATATCTGTATAATACTTAGACAAATAGCATAGAATGCCCCGAATTCGGAGTGAAACCGGTCAAACATTAGTTAAAACACATGTCATTTTATATATACATTTTCGCGTTATCAACTACCATCTGAACCCCCTCAACAGAAATCATCTGAACATCAACCCCCTCAACAAAAACAATCTGAACCACAACAACAACCATCATCTGAATCACAAAAACAACAATCCTCTGAACAACAAACACAATATGAACAACAAACACAATATGAACAACAAACACAATCTAAACAACAAACACAATCTGAACAACAAACACAATAAGAACAACAAAAACAATCTGAACCACTCTTTTCTACTCAAACACCAGAAGAACCAACCATCAAAAATCCCGAACCATCTGTCCAACAACCATCTGAAGACATTCTGGATGTATCACCACTTGCAACCATGCATGTCCTCTCTTCAACTTCATGTCATTCAACTGAATCATCTGATTTTGATGAATCTGAAGTCCCCTCACCATCTAGCTTACAAATTCCTGATCCCTATAAACCATTACCATCTGATCTACCTGCATCTGACAACCCTTTTCGCTTCAAATTCAACTTCACATATTTTATACCATCCTCATCTGATGTTGTTACATCAACACCATCTGATGATGACACCTCCATTCCTCAACTCACCATACCACAAACATCCATACCACAACCATCTGAACCACAAACATCCATACCCCAACCATCTAAACAACAACCATCTGAACATCCATCATCTGATCACCCACCTCCTGCACAAACTCAAACACCTCCTGAACCATCACAACCTGTCACCATAGATGACTTTCTGAACCCCAAACCCAGATCAAATGTTTCTACTCTGTTCAAGAATTTCAAGAAGGAACTACGTATGGGAATTGCTTCTGTAGAGAAAGAGTGCATGGCTAGTATGGATCCTGCTGAATTTGAAGCTTCTTGGAACAGATTTATGTCTAAGTTCAACTCTGCTGCATCTGACCTCAGAACACTCTATGCTGATGATGCAAAGGCTAAGTTTGCTAAAATGGTCAGACAGACTCTGCTGAACATTATCACAACTCCAGTGCTTCTTCTAGAAGATGCTCCTGCTGAAGATTCTGCAATGATAGAAGATACTCCTGCATCTAACATGGAGATTGATCATCCAATGGCAACTGCATCTGCTTCTGAACCTTCTGCATCTGAAATGAAGAATGAGATTCCAGATGTTGTCCAAGAAGTCAAGGAAATCAGAACATGGATGATAAAACAGGAACAGACTACTGAAGAGATCAAGACTTGGATGGCCAAGCAAGAAGAGTCCACTGCTAAGATTACAGATCTTCTGACCTTGATTGCTTCTCGCCAGCCCTAGTTTTATTTTTAATGTCTTTGCATTCTTGTTTTGCACTTGTTTTCTGTTTGCTCTATTTTCTATCATCTGCTGTTTGAACTTCTTATGCTGTTGTGCTATTTTGATCTGATTAAATCTGGCTATTTTGTCTTTCATTTATGTGTTATGTTTTTCTCTTCTTCTGTTATCTTTTCTGTCTTTAAAATTCTTTCTGATTATGACAAAAAGGGGGAGAAAGAGAATTTGATTGTTCAATTCATAAGCAAATACTAAAATGAAATTCATACATTGTTTTAATCTAACATTGAATCTTAAGACTTTCAGATCTTATTATTTCATCTAACAAAAATGATCTGAAGTTACCCTGAGAATTATCCAACCAGGCTCTGATCCTTGAAAGCAAATTTTGACTCCGATTCTGGAAGATACACCAGACTCTTCATTTTGAAAGAAATTATCAGACTCTAATTCTGGAAAGCATCCAAGCTCTGATTCTTTCTCTCAACAAGGATTTCTACCAGGTTCTGAAATATACTCAAGCAAAAAGGGAAGTGTTCTCTTCTATTAGAGTATTCATTTCAGGGGGAGATTCTTAATCTCAGGGGGAGTTATTTATTTTATTTCTCTTTATTGAACAAAATTCCCTATGTTTTGTCATCATCAAAAAGGGGGAGATTGTTAGAACACAGATTGGTGTTTCTTATATCTCTATGTTTTGATGATAACTTTTATGGAATTTTGTAATGAGTAAATATACACTCTAAAATTTGTTCAAGTATTATTGTTTCAGGTATAAAATTAAATACTCTTAAAGAAGCAAAATACATAAGTATAAAGAAACTACAAAGCTCTGAAGCATCAGATGCAAGACTATCAGAAGATTCTGAAGTGCTGCCAGAAGGATCTAAAGTAGAAGCTACAGAATGATCTGAAGCGTTAATGAAAGAAGTGTACAATAGCCGAGGCTTTGACAATCAGACTCTTATCATTAACATTCACGTTCTTAGCACATACTGCTGCATACTCTGATGAAGACTCTGATCAAGATTGAGACTCTGATCTGATCATCTATCAAGGCTCTGAACTTATCATTCATCTTAAGCTCTGATCATCTTAAAGCATTCCATACCTTTTAAGCTTACTACAAGTTCTGAAGTGCAGATTATGAAGACTTCATCTTGAAGGAAGCTTGTTGAAGAAGCTGTAAACTTGATTAGACGTGGTGCTACTTCCAAAGTAACCAACGACTAATTTGTCCAAAGAAGTGGACGTGGTGCAAATCCCAAGGCTTCTACCACCATACCTTTCTGCAGAAAGCATATCTCTGCCCATACTTTTGGTGATGAAAAGTCATACAATCAAATATTATATTAAGCTGCACATCACTCAAAGCATTTGAAAAAACTATAAATGGAGAACTACTTCAACAGTTTGAGGTTGCTAATTCACTACTCATCATTTGCTCATTGCTAGATCACTCAGAAAGAAATACACGCTTGATTCATAAAAGAGAAAACCTCTCAAGTTCTTACTCATTTGATCTCTCATAAAACCATATAGTTTTGTTGTACTTAATCTTAAGTGTAAACATCACAGTTGTGATACAGCTTATTAGAAGCATTCAAACACTTGTTAGTTTACATTAAATTGTAAGAAGCTCCTTAAGAAGACCAAGGTGTGGTCAGTAGTTCTTGAGAAGACTAAGACAGTTGTTCTTAGTGCTTTCTATTGTAATCAGTTGATCAATAGTGGATTAAGTCCTTGCAGAGAAAGGCAAATCATCTTTGATAAGGTGGACTGGAGTAGTTGAGTTCAACGAACCAGGATAAAAATCTTGAGTTGTTTTTATTGCAATATTTCTTAAAACTCTTATTCAACCCCCTTCTAAGTGTTTTTCTCACCTTCAGTAATTTCGAATGGATTAATAATGGCCTGATAACTTGAATTTGAACTTGAAATGGTGAATGATGAACTTGAAATCTTAAAATGAACATGGATTATATGGACTTGAAGTTTGAAATTTGGATATGAATTGGAATTGGTTTTTTTGATTAATTTTGAATATGGGCTTTTGGATCCTTGAGTTTGGTATTTGAAATTTGGCTTTTGGTTTTGAAACTTGAATTTTGGGATTTAATTTGGATTTTAATTCAAGGGTTTGAATTTTGGTTGAAATATGGATATGAATTTGAAGATAGGTTAAAGTGGATTTAAAAAAATGGTTTTGGTTTGGAAATGGATATTGAAATGGTTAAAGATAGATATTAGATAAAAATGGATTTGGATAAAGATAAGAAGAATTGGTTTATGGATGAATTTGAAAATGATTATGGATATTTGGTTAATGATGAGTGGTTATGGAATCCACTTATTACTTGAATCCTAAGAAGTCCACTTAAAACATAAATCAAATCCTAGGGAAAAATAAATGCTTTAGAACTGATGCCCTTTGAATATTATTGAATCAATGAATCCATTAGCCTTCTATGCCATGCTTGTCTCCAGCTTAATCACAAAAGCAATCACCTTTAATTTGATGAAATCTTAATCCATGGTTTAATCAACAAGAAACACCTTAACTTAATGAAATTTCAAGCAATTCTTTAGATGATTATTATCTTAGCACAAGAACCATGCCTTGAGGAAACCTTGGAAATAAGGACACAACTTGAAATGTAACTTATCATAAAATCCTAACCAGTCTTCAATTGATGAACATACTCAAATACCAATGAAAGTGAAACCCTAATTCTCATTGACATGTACATTGAGGCTTTTGAGAGATCTTGAAGAAAATGACCTTGATACTTGATGAACCTTGATAAGAAGATGCTCATGATGATGATAGTCCAAACCCTAATTCCATAATCCATGAAAGAACCAGTTGAATTAATCTTTAGTGAAGCAGAAACCTCAAACTAATAGAAAACCCTAGTTCTTTAGAGAGCCTTGATCCCATGCCTTAGAATCTCATGCAAATGAATGATTGTGAGTGTATGACCTAATGGAAAAATGCATATGAATGGGAAGCAAAAGCCAATTAGGGTTAGGATAAAGTGATGGCAAATGTTGGGGTACAGCAGCTGCCCCTATTTAATCAACTTAAACCTAAAGGTATAAATAGCAACGACTTTCAGACATTCGAGGTAGAAGGAGATTGAATACCAAAAGAACCATAAAATTTATGCTCTGGGGATGAAAAAATAGTGTGATACAGGACTTCCACAAAGGGTAAGGTAGATTCTGATTGTATATCAACCGAGGTTAGATTCTGAAAGGACGTCAGCCGAAGGTGGACTTAAGAAGATATAGCAGCCGAAGGTGGATTTAACAAACGAGATACCAACCTAAGGTGGGTTTAAAGAGTCAAAGGTACCAGCCGAAGGTGGATTTAACAAATGAGGTACCAGCCGAAGATGGATTTAGTAGGACGCCAACCGAAGGTGTACTTAAAAAGATATACTAGCCGAAGGTGGATTTGATTAAAGACGCTAGCTGAAGGTGGACTTAATAGATATACCAGCCGAAGGTGGATTTAACAGATATACCAGTAGAAGAGGGATTCGATAAAAGATACGAGCCGAAGGTGGATTTAGGAATGGATTTTTACCAGCCGAAGGTAAGTTTAATATATGAAATACCATTCAGGGGTGGGTTTAAAGAGTGTAAGGTACCAGTCGAAGGTGGGTTTAAAGAGGATATACCAGCTGAAGGTGGATTTAAACAAAAGTATTCCAACCAAAGGTAGTCTTACAAAGATAGGCCAATCAAAGGTGGACTTAGGAAGATATATCAGTCGAATATGGATTTAACAAACAAGGTACCAGCTGAGGGTGGGTTTAGAGAGAATATAATAGCTGAAGGTGGATTTAACAAAGGATGCCAGCCGAGGGTGGACTTAAGTGTAGGACGCCAGCTAAAGGTGGACTTAATAAGATATGCCATCCGGAGGTGGACTTACGAATGAAACGTATCGACCGAAGGTGGATTTTGAAAGAATGTTAGCCGAAGGTGGAGTTACAACAGAGGTACCAACCGAAGGTGGAGTTTAGAAGAATGTCAGCCGGAGGTGGACTTACAACCGAGGTACCAGCTAAAGGTGGATTTTAGAAGAATGCAAGTCGGAGGTGGACTTAAAAGATATACTAGCCGAAGATGGATTTGATTAAAGATGAAAGTTAAAGGCAGACTTAATAGATATACCAAACTAAGGTGGATTTAATAAGATATACCAGTCGAAGGTGGATTTAACCAAGGAGATACTAGCCGAAGGTGGATTTAGTAGAACGCCAGCCAAAGGTGGACTTAAAAAGATACACCCATCGAAGGTGAACTTCAGGGTACCAGCCGAAGGTGGACTTTAAAAGGATGTACCAACTGAAGGTGGGTTTAATAAAGGAATGGGTATTTTGTGAAGGTTAGAATCTCCTGGGGATGTATCATTGTATTGTAGTTTCAAGAAAGGCTTGAATTGACTTATGCTTCATGCATGTTTGAACTTTTCCATGGTGTAATGCTCTATATCGAATGAAAATGCTATATGTTTTATTAGATGTAATGTAATGATGATTACTATATGTAAGATGATATACTGGGACACTCCACTAGGGAATGTATAGAAGATAGCAAGCAACTTCATCGAGGAGAGGAGCAATGAACTGATCTTTTAATTCTCCGTGGGGAGATAACAAACTGAATTTCCAATAACCACCGGGCTACAGACTCTGATGGTAAACTGCAAATTGAATTGCAAACTCTAGTGGAAAGATGTGCCAATGAAGATTGGACTTTGACCTTCCGGAGATGACAATAACCATCGGACTTTGACTTGTAGGAAGGTATAATTAGATTCTGACTAGTGAGGAAGAAGAAAACTTTGACTTTTCACCATCTTCAAACCTCATGGGAACATTCCATCATCTTACACTGTTGGGAATGAGGAGTTCTCCTACAATGTCGGAGAGAAGAAAAATCCTCATAAAGAAAACCCTTTTCTATGGGAGAATTATTCTTTGCTTGGAGAGAATGGTAATTCGATCACTTTGTTGGGGAAAAGACACATTTTCGCACCTTGTTGGGGAAAATAAATCATAAATCTCATACTGGCTATCATGAGCGAAAGACAATTCCTGCAAAACAAACAAACAAAATTGTGCTCTAGGTATGGTGTGGCAACCATGTTTACCATCCAGGACACTCAAAACCTCAAGCAGTTTTAAATGTTTTAACACGTTTTTGTAGGACACTCAAAATCTCCTAATAAAACACGATTTTGCACTCCCCTCACAGTCCGAGAGTACTTCAGTCCCCTTTAAACACGAAAGAGATTTTTCAATAATTGTTAGATCCTAAGATAAGACTTCTACCTAGTCTTTCTATACATATTTTAAACAATCAAACCACTAAGAACAAACTCTTGGATTTTTCAACTAAGTCCAATGAGAACAATCCTCTCAATATGGACCTCTTGCTTCCAACAATCCTGGACAACAAGGTAACAACCTAACAAACTTAATTCCAACAATCCTGGAACACTAAGTATGTAATCAAAGAGTAAATGAATAAAATCTATTTTGAGTAGTTTTGCAATTGTCTTCAAAATATCAATCTTCCGATCAATCTTCTTCTTGATATTCCAACTCTTATATATCTTAACAAGTGTTCAAGAGGTAAATGAGTGAAACTATGATGAATTTATGAAAGTTGAAGTATGAAAGTTTCACTCTTGAAAAATCAGAATTTTAACACTTGTGAAAATTTGAGAATGAGAGATGAAAAATATATTTGAAATTTTTGCGAGAAGGTTTGATTTAAAATCTGAGTTTTAGAGGTATATATATGCCTCTAAACACCTTTTTAGAAGAGACATAATGGCCAAGAGATGCCATGATTCAAGAATAAGAATGAAAACAATTTTATGCCAAACGATGCAACTTTCTGGCCTGCAACGCCAGTGATAATCAATTATCATAAGTGGGTAACTGGTTACCTGCCTCAACGTACTAAAAAAATTTGAAAGATTACAAAGGGTAATCGGTTACCAGGTTTGAGTAACCGGTTACTCTGTTCAATTTTTCAGAAAAATAGTTTTGAAAAAGAGGCAGAAGTGCATAGAAATGTTAAAAAAAGGTTTTAACATGAAATGCAAGAAAGAGAGATGAAGTTGAATACTTGTTTAAGGTATATAGTAGCTTAAACATTGTACCTCCCTTTGTGTAGAACTTGTCTTTATTCTTGATCAAGCTTTGACATAATGATATGAAATTGAGTTGCTTCAAACTTGATTTACTCGATATTCTTTAAACCATCCTTGCATGTTGTGGAGTGTGTCATCATCAAAATCTCTTGAGAAGCTTTCTCTTCATAGTCTCTCCCTTTTTGATGATGAAAACCTCTGCTTGAAAGTTCATTTTCCACCGGCTTTTCTAACAAATACGCTATTGCTCCCCCTTAATCATTGATATAAGAGAGTCTTTGAGATTTTTCTGCAAAATTTGTTAAAAAGCAAGAACAACAATACACATATGTATTTCTTCTCCCCCTTTGTCAACAAAAAAAAAAAGGATGGGAAAAGCAACACATAAAAATGGATAGACTAAACATAAACATGTAAAACAACATAATACGAAACAAAAAACATAAAGTTTCAGAACATAGATCATAAACAGAAAATTAATCATTCACTTTCAAACATAGCGTCCTCTTCATCATCTTCTTCTTCATCTTCATCTTTATTTCCATCTCCATCTCCCTTTTCTTCTTCTTCTTTCCGGATAGCCGCAAGTTGCTGCAAAGCTATGGATTTGAACATTTTTCTCATTAAAGCCATACCTTTCTGATGTTCCCTAATGTGAAGATCCACCTTGTTGTCAAGGGCTACAATCCTTTTGTAGATGAGTTCATTCGATTAACCCTCTTTAGGAGTCAGAACAGCAGTAGAAGAAGAAGTATCATCCTTGTACACATACCGTTTTTCATCATTTTGAAAAATTCCCGTGTTCTTGGTAGCTATTGAGACATTAATTTTATTGACTTTTGAAGTCATCATTGTCTGTGGTTCCCGTTGAAGCCAAATAGAACTTGCCTCCAAAATGATAGAAATAATTCGTCCGTAAGGAAGTCCTCTAGTTAAAGTTCTGAGGTGTCCCATATGTTGCATGATAACATACGTCCAATTCACCTTCAAGTTTCTTTTTATGGAAAACAGCAGTTGCATCTCCATATCACTCACCTGAGAGTGATTAGAGTGATTTGGAACCGATATATATGCAAGAATATAGTGAAACATCCGGTCACTAATAGTGAGATTCTTGGCCAGCTTAGTCACACGAGAAGATTCAGGGTTCTGCCTACTCATTAGCTCTTTCTGTGTAATCCGGGAAATATCGATATAATAGTTCATGCTTGAAATTTTTTTCCAAGGTTCCTCTTCTAATTGAAAACCATTTTTGATATTATCCCCTTCATAAAGAATCCCTAAACATTTTCCTAATTCTTCTATAGTCATAGTAATTGATTCACCTTTAGAAGTGGACCGTAGGGCAACATCTCCAAAATCATCGTATCCAACCACAAGAGTAGAGTAAAATTCCTTCACTAAATTCGGATGAATCGGTCCAATGTTGCTAACAAGTTTATCTACACCTTGAGTTTTCAGCAGTTCCGGAAAGTTAAAACTATGAGCAGGGAAGGAAATCAAACTCACATATTTTACCGGCATAAGAGGTCGGTTCCGAATGTTAAAGTTAAGCTGCCTTACCTTGACAACTTGCTGTTGTTCTAATTCTGTGGGTTATGAGCTTTCTTCAAATTTCTTTTTCCCTTTATCTTGCAATTTTGGGGCCATTGATGATTTCTGAAGCTTTGATGAGTTTTTAAGAGCTTTGATGATTTAATGAGTTTTTAAGAGCTTTGACTCAATCTTGAATGAGAAGGAGAGAAGATTAAAAAGTGAAGTGAATGAGTAGAATAGGTAAAAATGCCTTTAAGTGACTGAATAAGTGCTTATGGAAGTAGGAAAGAAAGGAAATAAGCTATTTAAGTGACTTTTGCAATTCTAGTTTTTCTTTAAAAAAATTGGAAAACGTTCAGTAGTAACCGGTTACCAAGAATGGGTAATCGGTTACCCTATCACAAAAAGCCTACAGAATTGAAAACGAAACAGTGGTAATCGGTTACTCACTTTAGGTAACCGATTACCATATGCAAAAAAAACAACAACTCATTTTCTCTTAAGCACCATGAGATTTCCAAAAAGTTTTATTTTAACAAGTTATTATAAAGTATAATGCACACATTGAAAAGTCAAGCAAGTTAAAATAAATGGATTTACCTCATGTAAAAATGTAAAAAGTGAAAATTGTCAATTTTGAATATAAATCATATAGTAAAGAGTACCTTAACATTATTTTAGGAAAAATAATGAATTAATATTGAAGATTTACACATCACCTTCGTCTAGGATTCCAAGCTCCCTTCGGATCTTGTAAAACGCTTCTCTTGGAAGAGGTTTTGTGAATATGTCCGCCATTTGATTATGAGTATCTATGAAGGTAACTTCAACGTCCTTTTGTAAAACATGATCTTGTAGGAAGTGATGTCAGATATCAATATGTTTTGCCCTTGAATGCATGACATGATTTTTCGTAATGTTGATCGCACTTGTATTGTCACACCTTAGAGGAATGCATCCGAGATTTAATCTATAATCATGTAATTGTTATTTGAGCCATAGAATTTGAGCACAACAACTTCTTGCCACAACGTCTTCCACTTCAGCCGTGCTAAGGGCAACACACGCTTGCTTCTTACATGACCAAGAAACTAATGCATTTCTAAGAATATGACATGTTCCACTTGTGCTCTTGCAATCTGTCTTACAACCCGCATAATCTGAGTCAGAATAGCCTACTAAGTTATAGATACTACCTTTCGGATACCATAATCCAACAATGGTTGTTCTTTTGAGATACTTCATGATCCTCTTTACAACATTGAGATGTGATTGCTTTGGATTTGCTTGAATCCGCGCATATAAACACACACTGAACATAATGTCAGGATGGCTTGCCATCAAATATAATAGAGAACTAATCATACCTTGATACTTTGTGATATCAACTGAAATTCCCGATTCCTTTTGATCAACATAAGTTCTGGATCCCATTGGAGTAGACATCGCTTTACAACTATCCATGTCGAATCTCTTCAACAACTCTTTGCAATACTTGGCTTGGTTGATGAAGATACCATTCTTCATTTGCTTTATTTGTAATCTAAGAAAATAATTCGTTTTTTCCATCATAGACATCTCAGACTCTCCTTGCATCATCAACGAGAATTCCTCACACAGATCTTTGTTAGTTGACCCAAATATGATGTCGCCAACATATATTTGAACTAATAAAGTGTTGTCCTTAATTCGCTTGATGAACAAGGTCTTGTCAACTTTACCCTTTTCAAATCCCTTTTCGCATAAAAAGTTGCTGAGTCGATCATACCACGCCCTTGGTGCCTGCTTTAAACCATAAAGAGCTTTTCTCAACTTAAAGACATGTGATAGATTCTTGAAGTCCTCGAAACCAGGGGGTTGCTTAACGTAGACTTCTTCATTGATGTAGCCGTTTAGGAATATGCTCTTAACATCCATCTGTTACAACTGAAAATTCAATAAACACGCATAAGCAAGTAATAAACGAAAAGCTTCTAACCTTGCAATTGAAGCAAAAGTTTCTTCAAAATCAATTCCTTCTTCTTGATTATACCCTTGGGCCACTAATATTGCCTTGTTTCAAACAATTATCCCATTCTCATCAAGTTTATTTTTAAGCACCCATCTGGTACCTATGATGTGTTTATCACTTGTCCTAGGAACAAGTTCCCAAACTTGTTTCCTTTCGAATTAGTTTAACTCCTCTTGCATATCAATGATCCATTGGCTGTCTCCTAAGGCTTCATCAACTTTAGAAGGTTCAATTTGAGATACGAACGCTATATTCAATCATGCATCCTTGAGGTTGAGTCTAGTTATAACACCTTGACTAATATAACCAATAACTTTATCAATCGAGTGATCTCTATGTGATCTCCATTCCTTAGGTAGATCATCGTCTTTTGACTTTTGTTGAATCGGTTCTTCTTGATGCTTAGGTTGATCATTTGATTGAGAAGTACCTTCTTTAGGAATATCTACAATATCATCATCATCATCATCACACAAAACAACTTCCTCCTTGGAGGGGTTAGATTCATCAAATTTATCATGCATAGATTCTTCAATAGTTAAAGTTCTTTTATTATAAATTCTAAAAGCCTTACTAGAGAGAGTAGCTGAGAAATATGCCTTCGTCAGATTTCTCGTCAAACTTACCGAGATTGTCTTTGTCATTATTCAAGATAAAGCATTTTCATCCAAAGATATGAAGGTAAGCAATGTTTGGTTTTCTCCCTTTGAAAAGTTCATAAGGAGTCTTTTTAAGAATAGGTCTACTATTAACACGATTACTTACAAAGCATACCGTACTAACCGCATCCGCCTAAAAATATTTTGGAAGATTCAAGTCGCTAAGGATTGTCCTTTCAAGTTCCACCAATGATCTATTCTTCCTTTCTACAACGCCATTTTTTGAGGAGTTCTTAGTGCCGAGTGTCGCTACTGCGAAAATCGGCGCCAACTATGACAGAAGAGTCGCCACCATGCGTTATTTATCCCACACGAGGGAAAGGAAACACTCAGAGTAAACCTAACGCAAAGAGGGAAAGGAATGGTCATCGCAACCAAATCCTGGATTCGGGAGTCGGTTACGCAAGGGGAAGGTATTAGCACCCCTCACGTCCGTCGTACTCGACGGGATCCACGCTTGTTTTCTATCTAAGGGTGTGTTATTCTATCTACTCTACAGGTTTGGGTTAAAAATAAAATAAAATAACTCGGCAAAGTATCGCACTTTATGCCTACGTATTCCTGTCTGGAACGAGAAATCAGAGTCAACGTAGTTCGCCTAACTACGGGTTAAGTGGGGGAAGGTTGCTCACCGAGATGTCGCGTCTCGTGCCTACGTACTTTCATACGGCATGAAAGATCAGAGTAAACGTAGTTCGGGCTATGGAAGACACAAGTTTGTCTGACAGTTTTTTCATCTCCTTCTGAAAATGGTTTTCCTGATTAAAGGTCCTAGAGGACAAAAACAGAGTTTGAATGTTTGTTTGAATCTTTTACGAAAGAACTGTCTTTTAGGATGTTCGCAATCTCAGTCGCACTAGAGACTATGACCCAGGAGTGAACGTTTCGTATGTCACCCAAAGGGTACCACACTAACATCCAGATTACTGGAGAGAGACCCTCCACCAACCTTTTCCCAGATAGCTTAAGGCTCGTAACGCACGACTTCAATTAACCTTATTACTGTGTTTTTGAATTGTTTTGAGAGGAGGAGAGAAACACCCTAAAACTACAGTTGAAAGGGGAATCTACCTACAATTATCATGCATGGGTCAAAACCTAATGTCTGTCATAATTCCCTCTTGCACAGAGGAAATCAGAGATCCTAGGGGAAAACAGCAAAAGAAAGCAAGCAGTAAACAATAAACAGCATGCTATGCAATAGTACCAGTGAGGCAAGGAAGAGAACAACAGGAAAGAGGAGACAAGCTCGACCTCAAACCTAGAGGTAATCAACACAAGCAAACAGAAAATACAAAAAGAAACAGAGGAAACAGCTCAAGCAACAACAACAGACTCCTACAGCAGACAGCAACAACAAGCTCTAACAGCACAGTTGAAAAGACAGCAAAGTTGACAACAAGACTTCATCTTCAAGCTAGCTTCTATCTCAAGCTTCATCACACTTCATCTTCAAGCTCTAGAAAGCACACTCCAAGCAGAGGAACAATCACCAAGATCAAGGTTGAAATGTTGAAAACTTAATGAAAACCAAAGGAAATCATCAAGTACCAACATTGAAATGGAAAGGTATTCTCAAAGTTCTACTCAACTATGGGCATACCACACATCCCTCCAAAGGATAGATGGAGTTTCCCTAGGAGGACTTCACATCATTGGATGGAATAGAAGCACACAATGCATTCTATGTTTAATGAAGAAATCAAAACTAGCTCTAATGGCTCTTCCTAAAACCCTAATTTCCTAAGCTCCTAAAACAACTCCTAAAAGAAAAGGAAACTTCAACTCCAAGCCCCAATATTCAAGCCATAGAATCTACACCAAGTCCATAAGACCTCCCAAAAAGGATTCCAAGCCAAGCAAGCTCCAAAGTCACCAACCAAGCCAAACAAGCAAAGGCACTCAAGAGAGAACAACACAAACACAAGCAAATTGCAAAATTCAACAAAAATAGCAAAAAAAGTTATAAAATTATAATTAAATTCCTAGGGGAACATGAATGTTTTAACAACCTAAAATATTAAAGCCTAATTCAACTTCTAAGTCACCTAAATAATTTCTAAAGTGAAATAGGTCAAGGGGATCCACAAGTTTGGGAAGGCTCTAATATCAACACCTAAAACAGAACCTAAAGTTGTTCTAAAATTCTAATAAAAATCCTAAGGGAACATGAATATCTACCCTAAAACATACTAAAAAATCAAAGCCAAACTCATCACCAATTTGAAGAACAAAATTCTACAAAACAGGTGGACAATTATGCAAATATTAAAGAATTAACAAAAATGAGAAAAAAAAATTAAATTGAAAAATGCATGAAAATGCATTTTATTGATTTCATAAAATCACAAATTCTCTTAAGATCATGGAGATATTTTTGGATTATTTTTCTGATCAAAAATGAATTTTATATGATTTTTAGAATGAAAGTGAATTAAAATAAAATCAAAATCAATTAAAACTAAATAAAATGCAAGATAAAACAAGGAACGTAGGATCAAGAGACCAAGTCCTCTCATCTGAGGCTCCAGAATGCGCCACATAAGCTGCCAACTCAGTTAAATGAAACGCAGCGTTTGCTGCAGTCAAGGTTAACCAAATAAGAATCAATCGTGGCCATCAAACGTGCTTACAAAGTCTCACTTTCACCTTGATCTGATGGTTGTGCATCATCTTCCTCATTTGAATCCAAAAACGGAGGGAAGTTTCTCAGGTGGCCGGAGAAGACTTCCAGTTGTCTTCTCCGGCGAGCAAGCAATCACATGTGTCCAAACAACATCAAACTTAACATGATTCCCCTCAGAATTTCACACTGAATCCAAATATCATATCCATTTCCTCTAGATCTGGCTAGGTTTTAAAATTCGAAGGCAAACTCAAAATGCACCTCAATTCTGATCATCATCAAATCCTAAACTAATTGCACAGAAATGTTCCTCATGCCTCATAAGTCATCATGATCTATCCAATTCATGTTAATTCCTCATGATCAAGCCAAATCGTGCCTCAACAGAATTCATACATGATTCTACATTGTCTCTAATTGTCCAAATTCCTATCCAGAAACGATCTACATCTCTTCCTAATCCTAACAGTATGTGCAAATTGATCTACCACTTCCTAGAACTATGAGAAAGTTGAAGTTTACATACCTGGTGTAGATCTCTGAATTGATGTGACTAGAGCACGATTCAAGCTCCAAAAGTTTCCAGAATCACTTAATGATGTATGAAGAAGATGTTAGAACCTTCAATTGCTCTTGATTTTGCCTTGAATCCAAAAATCGATCTACACTTGCTTGCTTGCAATTTCACTTGCTCTCTCTGCTTCAGCCACGAATTACCCCCAACCCTTGCTCAAATCTTCTTCTGAACATTTATAGAATCGTTTGGGACCTTCTAGAGTCCAACCCCAGGCCCAAATTGGAAGATCCAAAAACTCCAACCTCTCCAAAATTTTCCCATGGCAAGTGCACGAATTTTCTCAAACAGCTTTCCTTAGAAGCTTTAAATCACTTGCATACCACCTTTGGAGTGTATTCAGACCAATAAGAGCTTCCCCATTGCCTTGGTGAATGAATTGCCATGAAGTTGCTTAAGTGTGAAGAAACAAGTGAAAAACTCATGAATTAAGGGTCAACTGAAAAATCTAAAAGAACCAATGTTTTCAAAACATGATTTATGATCAAATCAAGTACTCATTTGACTTGTTTTGGTCACATAACCAATAATTTTGAATTTTTCAACTTTGAATCCTTTGAAAATCTCCCTTATTCAAACCATTCCATACCAAGTCTTTCTATGAGCTCAATTAATCCATAATGACCTCTTAGTTAGCCTAAAAACCCCATTTTGAACAACTTTCATGTTGAACAAAATTGCATTTGACAAGTGCAAGTTGGAGATTTTGGCCTATGATTGAAAATGACCTATAATCTCGCTTTCCCAAAATACCCCTGACTTGTAAACCTCATACCTTGAATTCTACAAATCATATGGAAGACTTCTAGTACAAATTAGAAAGCTAAGATCATGAGGAACAACTTTCATGTTGGCCAAAATTTCAAGTGAAACCTCCTTCTAGGTCAAAAATAGCTTTGAAGTCAAGTGACTTTTACAGACAAATTTCAGAAGCATCTGAGGACTTGTAACTTGTCTGGACCATAGCTTGAGTTCTATAAATCCAATGGAGGACTTCTAGTACTCAAATTAAAGGTATTGATATGCTCTACAAGTTTCATGTTGGCCAAAGATCCATTTGAAACTTGTATCTTGACTTATGTGGTCTTGAAGTTAGGCACTAAACATGGGATTTTACACTAAAACCCTAACTTAGCAACTTCCCACACTCTTGACTCTTCTTGATTTGATCTTGTCACAACACCACAAATGTCTTATCACATCATTTAATGAACTCCATGACCTAAAAGTAGGCTTTGATACTCTTCAATTGTCCAGTTGACCTAGAACTGATCCAGATGAAACCCTAATTGCTTGCACCTTAACTGTGGCTCTTGCATTTGACACAATGACTTGATTGAGCTCTCTCATGGCCCTCTAGGCATTCTATGAGATCCATACACATCCTATTCTCACATTCAACACTTCACAACCCTCTGATGGTCTTCAGTTGATCATCAAGTTAGGAGAAGATTCACACTCAAACATCTAAACCCTTAGGCACTCAAACCACCTTCTGATGACTTTGACCACTCCTCAATCTTGAATGAGACCTCTTGTTAGGATTCTCTTGATAAGAATAACACCTGATCCCCTGCTATATGAATGATACCCTGATATGCAAATGATATAACTATGCAAATGTTAATGCAATGAAACATAAACCAGGTCAGAAAAGGTTGGGCAAATTTTGGGGTGCAACACCGAGAAGTTGTGAGAGATTCCATATTTTTCGCAAAATTCTTCAAAAGAAGAATTTTGGAATTCTCCACCATGGTCTCTTCTTATGGAGGTAATTGTTAATGACTTCTCATTTTGTATTTGTTTTGCAAACTTCTTGAATGCTTTGAAAGCATCACTTTTCTGCACTAAAAAGTAAGTCCAACAAAATCTAGAAAAATCATCAATAATAACGAAAGCATAAACATTACATTCGAAGCTCTTTGTTCTCGATGAACCAAACAAGTCCATGTGTAACAATTGTAGTGACCTTGTAGTGGACACCACATTCTTTGACTTGAAAGTTGATTTGGTTTGTTTCCCTTTTTGACATACGCCACACAACTTATCCTTGATGAATTTTATCTTAGGAAAACCAACAACTAGATCATGTCTAACCAACTTGTTCAAATGTTCCATGTGTATATGAGCAAATCTCTTATGCCATAACCATGAATCATTATTGTTGTCCATGAGACATTTAACCATCAAAGAAAAATTGTCAAGAGAAATCATAAATATATTATTGATCCTTTTACCTTTTAGATTTACCTCTTTAGTGACTTCGTCTTCTATCAAGCATTCATGTTTTGTGAACTTGATTTTAAATCCTTTTTCACATAATTGGCTTATGCTAAGTAAGTTGTGCTTTAGTCCTTCGACATAAAGAACATCTTCAATAGATGTGAAAAGTGGTGCTCCAACATTACCTACGCCAAGAATCCTTCCTTTGTTATTATCACCATAGGTAACATAACCCTTGGCCTTAAGCTTTAGATTTGAAAATTTGTTGAGGTCACCGGTCATATGCTTTGAATAACCACTATCAAGATACCAAATATTTGAAGTGGTTTTCAAGCAAACCTCATCATTTTCATCGTCGGAGTGATGGGAAACCATCAATGCCAAATTTTCACTTTCGTTGCTTTCCGATTCAGATGATGAACTAATGTCATTGTCCTCCCATGCAACATAAGCCTTCTTGTTCTTTGTCTCCTTTTTGCCTTTGAATCCATTCTCCTTTAAAAGTATTGGACAATTCGGTTTAATGTGACCTTGCTTCCCACATTCATAACATGTAACATCTTGATTTGATGTGGAAGCCTCCTTTTTCTTGAAGTGTTTCTTCCTCTTAGCATAATTGACGGGTTTGTCATTTTTGTTGAAGAATTTTTCAAGTCTCTTAACTAGTAGCATACAATTTCATCTTCCTTCGATGCATCATCGTCTTATCCTTCTTTGAGTATACTTTTAGAGCAATGCTTTTAGACTTTTTCTCTTGATGTTCATGTTTCTCAAGACGTCCAAGTTCTAACTCGTGCTCTTGAAGTTTTCCAAAAAGCGATGCAGAAGTCATTATTGAGAGACTCTTCTTCTCAGAAATTTCCGTAACTTTGGGTTTCCATTCTCTTGTTAAAGATATTAACACTTTCAGATTTAATTCATCATTGGAGAATGTTTTACCTAATGCAATTAAATGATTGGTCCGATGAACAAATCTTTTTTGGAGAGCAACAATGGATTCTCCGGGCAGCATACGAAACATCTCGTATTCTTGACTTAGTGTGTTCAACCTTGATCTTTTAACCTCAACGGTTCCTTCGTTAGTCTCTACCAAAGTATCCCAAATTTCCTTAGCCGATTTGCATTGTGAGATTTAGAAGAATTCATCCATGCTTAAAGCACTTTTTAAAATATTGATAGTCTTCTTCTCATTTAGGACTTTCTTTTTATCATCATCATCCCATGCACTTTGAATTTTTGGAGTACCGACACCATTTACAACACTAGTTGGTACATGAGGGCCAGTTTCAACAGTTTCCCATATGCCTTCTCCTTGTGCCTATAGATGTGCCTTCATGCGAATTTTCCATAAGTCGAAATATTCACCAGATAACAAAGGAGGTTTATTACTGCTACCACCATCTTTGAACACTGGATTTGTGCTAGTGGAAGCCATCTGGATCTTTTAGGAACAAGTTACTTATAACCTGCTCTGATGCCAATTGTAAGTGTGAAATGTACCTAAGAGAGGGGTGGATTAGGTACTTAACATTTTCCAGTCTTTGATGTAGGATCCTTGTTTTACTTTCCTAAAATTTACTAAGTGAAGAATGCGGTAAATGCGGAAATTAAAGAGACACAGAGATATATCCTGGTTTCCCTCACAGTCTGAGAGTACTTCAGTCCCCTTTCAACACGAAAGAGATTTTTCAATAATTGTTAGATCCTAAGACAAGACTTCTACCTAGTCTTTCTATACAGATTCTAAACGAATCAAACCACCAAGAACAAACTCTTGGATTTTTCAACTAAGTCCAATGAAAACAATCCTTTCAATATGAACCTCTTGCTTCTAACAATCCTGGACATCAAGGTAACAACCTTACAAACTTAATTCCAACAATCATGGAACACTAAGTATGCAAGAAAGAGAGATGAAGTTGAATACTTGTTTAAGATATATAGTAGCTTAAACGTTGTACCTCCCTTTTGTGTAGAACTTGTCTCCATTCTTGATCAAGATTTGACATAATGATATGAAATTGAGTTGCTTCAAACTTGATTTACTCGGTAGCCTTTAAACTATCCTTGCATGTTGTGGAGTGTGTCATCATCAAAATCCCTTGAGAAACTTTGTCTCCATATTTCAGACTCCTTGATTATGTCAATGACATTAGGTTCAGCTGAGCCATTATGCACATCAACATATAGGATTCCCTTAGAGACCTTTTTAACATAAGTAATCACACAAGATGAGTGGAGTCCTTTTCCCGTATGGATCTTAGTTTTGCGTTTCTTCAAGGTTTCACTCGGAACGATAGAGAGAGGAACAATGTTTGTTATCATGTTGGACGTTTCTTCAGAAATCGTAGGAGTATAAGGAGTGGAAGAGGGGATGTCTTCTTTGTTAGACACGTTTTATTTTTAAAATCCTGCAGGCGAGATATCAAGAATGATGTTTTGAGCAAGTTCTTTGTGGTATAATAACTTCAACCACTACTGAGGCTGAGGATTAAAAAGATAAGGAAATGAATAGTACAGTAGATGGAAGGGTTTGCATGGCATGCAGACGTGAGAAACCCCAGACTAGGTAATGATGATTCTGATTTTTCATAAGTCACTAAATGGAGAAAAAGACTATCCGTTGCATGTCTGCACCTTACTAATTGCTCTATTTTTTTTTTTGTAATTCCAACAACACCCTTCAGCTTCTCAAATTGATATTTATTGAGAATGAAACTGTTTGTAGGAGATTTTCTTAACACCACACAATTAATGACCCAAACTTTATCCTTATCCAGATTAAGGAGAGGACGAGAAACGTTATTCCATTCCTTAATTCCATAAGAAGTGAAGACCTTCACATATTTGATACCTTTCCAGTGATCATAGTACAATGTCATGACATTATGTGTGACATTTGATATTTTTGAGATTTTCTTTTTAACTTGATACTCATCACACGCTTTTCTTATAGAGGTTATCCAAAACCTTTCTAGATGCTCCCATAAGTCTTCAGATCTGATGAACAATCTCCGATGTTGTATAGGATGTTGGAACTTACTCTTTGTGACCAATGTGTTTTTTCTGTTCTTGGGATAGATATGTCTAGACACAGATGATGTTTTCTTTTTGTTATATTGAATTCCTATTGAGCTTTCAGCTTTAAATATATCATCGAATACATGTGTTCTATTGTTTATCATGCTAACATGATTTTTCATGTATTCTAGCTTAGAGGTTAATGGGGATACTTCACTCCGAAGGCCAGACACTGTAGTAAGCAATTTCTTCTTCTCAACCTGCAGTTGTTCTATGACAAGTTTTAGTTTTTCACCCTCCTTGCACACTTATTCATTTTTTTGACATATAAGTCTTTGTACAAGGCTTCTAGGTCTTTATACAACATCTTCTCATCTCCTTTAGAGTTATATTTCCCAGAGAAGGCTTTAACATCTTGACATCTTCAATATACTTTCCTCCTTCAGAATTATCCTCAGTCTAAGAGATAATCATTCCTTTTTGTTGTTTCTTGGGATATGTTAAACATTCTACTATAAGGTGGAAAATGGGACTTTTGGTCATGATTTGACTTTCTTCTTTTACAAGGCACCAAATGACTTGATTTTGAATTTTTCACACCATGATCTCACCATCTTTTGGTCTTGCTAATCCTTACCACAATTGGACAAGCATGAGTACAAGTTATGTGCCATATTTTCAAATTTATATCTTAAAAAAGTCATGGTCTAAACTTGGTGTGAAGGCTTCATACATAACCAAAAACCATCCAATCCACTCCTACACCCCACACTTGATGGTTTGCTGACCCTAAACAGCATGTATATGGCCAATTTGTGAGAGGGCATGAAGTGGAAGTTTGAAAAGCAAAATGTGAAATCACTTGATTCTACCATTATGGGCCTGCATGGAGTCATCAAAGCCCTCATATATAAGTTCAGAAGCTTGCCCTAATCATGAGAGGAGAGAGTTGCTGCGTGAGAGAGCCTCCATACTTCAAAAATTCTCCAGAAAATTCTCATCTTCGAATAAGCTGTTTCTTGGGTTATTTCTCAAAATTTTTACTCATTTCTTCATCATTGAAGATCAAATAGGAGATTGGATAGTTTAAACTGAAGCTTGCGTGCCATTTCAAGAGCCAACAGAGTTGTTCCGTTCAGTAAGTTTCTTCAACTTTTTCCATCCATTCTAGGCATGTAATAGGATCATTATGGATTGTATCTGAAGCCCTACTTATAGTAGGCCATGTTTGAACCTTTGATTTGCATGTTTTATGAAGTTTCAGATTGCGCATCATGATTTTCGTGCGTGGTTTTCTCTTCATCCAAGAGGCTTTTAAAAAAAATAAAGGTTAAACTCATGATCCTTATGAGAATAGCTTTCGATTGGTACCATATTTGCATATTTTTATGAAGGTTTAGTTGCTGATCTCCAGCGTGGTCTTCCGGAGAAGACGAACGGAGCCCTAGTTCCGGCGTCTGGTCCAACCTCAGGTGAAACTGACGTGGATGAGGTGGACTCCTTGACCAGATGACTTGTCTTGCTGTGATTTGGTTGACCGTGCCCGCGTGTGAGGTTGAATCCATGTAGGATTAGTGAAACAATGAGTTTCATGTGTTCAGAGTTTGGTTGGGTTGAGTTGGGCCTCGCTTGCTGTTGGCACCCTCCCTTTTTATGAGCCCATTGCACTTTACACATGAATGCAATGTATTTAGGGTTTTGCTCTTGCACCTCCTTTCCTTATTTTTATTTATTTTATTTCCTTTTAATTTCTATTTTCATTTTCCATTTTAAAAAATAGTTTTAATCATCCAAAAATTCCATAAAAATTGTTTCCTCATAATTTAGAGTGTTATTTAATTTTCTATAATTTTTGTTTCTGTTTTCCATTTATTTTTGAATTTTATTTAGAATTTATAATTAAAGGTGTTTTATGGTTCATGTCTTGGATGATCTTGCTCATTTGAACCCCAATTGCAAATCCCCTATGATCAAGACTTCTCCTACATCTAGAGGATGAATTGAAGTGCCTTTGAGGGTGGAATTGGTTCATGATTAATCACTTTTTTGGTTGACTTTGAGTTGACTTTTCTTGTCCCTCGATTTATGCTCGATAAGGTGGAACACCATCAATTCTTGAATTATTTGGTGATGCCTTGAGTTGAGTTTAACCTTGAGACTTTGGTTTCTGTTTTTCATTTGACTTAGCCACTTTGTGCTTTTTATTTGGAATTTATTGAACAATTTTCCTATTTTTTATGAAGCTTGCAAGTCAAGTCATCTCAAAGGATGTTCATACAAACTAGCTTGACCTAGTTCCTTTGGGAAATGACTTCTATGGATCCCATATGCACCCTATGAGTCTTGATGATTGTTTATGACATGATTAAGGTGCTGGTTTTTTATTTTTAGGTTATACACTTGTGTAACTTGTTTTGCAAGTTACTTAGAAGTTAGGCCTTTCCACTTGTCTTCAAGTGTTGAAGTGTTGATGGAACCTTGATTCTTTCACTTGCCATGACTATGCTCTTGATTATGCTTTGTTGCCAATATTGATTTGAGCTTTCCTCTCTTGGATTCTATTCTGACCTTTGTGCTTTGATCCTCATTCAAGATGATTTGGTGTTCATGTTTATGCTTTGAGTTTGCCTTGAATGATGCATCTCTTTTAGCACTTGTCTGCTCATTCCTTTTGCATGATCAATTTGAAATGTTTGGTTGAGATAATTTTCATGTGCTTGCTGCCCAACATTATTTCTCCCATCTTCTCTTTGATCATGGCCTTTTGCATTTGCTTTGTGTTTAGCTTTTGAGTAAGTGATTGATGTTTGAATGGTTGTGGGAGTTGTAACTTCTCCCATTTCATCTCACTCTTTTTGACTTGTTTAAGTCAACTTGTTTTGATCATTTGTCTTTGTTGCATCATTTGATTCTACCATCTCATCTTTGCATCTTTTCATATCATGTTTGCATTTGCATTGACTTGTTTAAGTCAACTTCTTCTTATTCTCCATTTCATCTGTGATTAAATTATCTGTTGTTTACTTGGTCTTTTGCCATGATCCCTTAGGATTCCTAGTCCCCCTGTTTAAGATGGGAGTAGGAGAGACATTAGGTGTTCAATCCTTTGTATGATAACATTAGGATAGCATTCCCTCTTTTAATCCCAACTTTAGGAGCATTTTGCATGACAACATTAGGGCTGATTAGTTTCCCCTTAGAGTTTGTGTCTTCTCTTCTCATCTCCTAACATCTTAAGACTCTTAATAAAGGATAATAAATGTTGTACGCTATGAGCCTTAAGTATTTGAGGAATGATGGTTGGGAGGCCACCTCTCACACTGTCTAGAGTGTTTAGCGTATGCCCTTTGGGCGATATGCGACGCATTCGCTCTCAAGTCATAGTCTTTAGTGCAACATGAGTTAAAAACTTAACTCAATACACTTCTTCATAAAAAACACAAAACAAAACATCAAACCTTTTTATCTTTCAGTATTGTTTGAAAATCATTTTCAGAAAGAGTGTGTTAAGTCTTGGTTCTACCGCAAACAGGTAACGCCTAAGTCTCCAATGGTCGAGTAGCAATACACCTAACTTCTAGAACGAAGATTTAACCCTACTCAGTTAAAACACTTGAACCAATCTATTATGTGCTAATTCCCAAGGATTCAAATCTTACCGTTTCTGATCGGATGCTTCATTACGTAATCTGTTATGTGCTAATTCCCAAAGATTCAAATTATGCCCAAATTAACGATTTGGAAATGCAACTTCTTTTTGCTATCAAGAACAAGATTCGTGTCAACTGGATTTTGACCATTATGTATCACCTTCAACAACCGTTATCTCTTTCAACCCGTCTACCGTATGCAAGGCTGGTGTCAAGAATTTTGGAGCTGACAACTTTGAATCTTAACCGTGAACCAACCACCAAGATGAAATTAACCACCAATGAGATTAACGAAATTACAATTGTCAAGAACACCAGAATTTTTAAGGATACTAACGGTACTTATAAGTATTCGGATGAAGGAGCCGCTGCCAACCAAGCCTATCCCGTACCTGAAGGAGGCATTACAAATGAATTCCTTTACCAAACTATGATGACTCAACATAGAGAAACCTCCCGGGCCATTGCTTCTCTCTGAAACCTTGTACTTACCTCTCGCCGCACCAACACCGACAACTTTGTTGTATCTGATGAAGAAGGTGAAGAAGAAGAGGAAGAAGACGATGAGGATATGGCTGATGAGGACATTTAGAGAATATGCTGCTGTTGCTGTCTTTTATTGCTTTCTAGTCATTAAGTTTTAAGTTTATGTTCTTAACTTTGTTTCATTTGCATTGTACCCATACACTATTTTGGTTGCACTCTGCTGCATGTTTAATTTTATTTCAGTATGTTTTACTTACCTACGTGATTATTCTTTTGATTGCTTTCATAATTGTCGATATCTTCTAGTTTTGTTTGAAAGCTCCTTCCTTTTTGCTAATGACAAAGGGGGAGAAGAGCTTTGGCTTTCTAATGTCTATGTGTGCAGAATTTTTGTCTGTTTTTAGCCTTTGTTTTTAGAAAGGGGGAGTTCATGAGGGGGAGAAACAAGACCAGAACCAAAAATCGTCAAAGCACTGCACAAGACTCAATTGGTTGTCATCATCAAAAAGGGGGAGATTGTAGAAGCATGCTTCATCTCAAGGTTTCAAGGTTTTGAATGACAAAAACAACAAGACTCAAGATTATTTCATCTGTGCAAAATGTCAAAAGCTTTCAAAAGACCAAGATCAAAGTATTATGAAAGTGATCAACATTCAAGCTTCATGTACATTTGCTCGATCATCTTTCAAGACTTGGACACAAGCTATGGTATATCAAAATTCTCTAATTTAATTGATATAAAAGTGTTCAAATATTTTATCATTTGATCATAATGCATAAACATGTTTTTTAAACAATTGGAATTGGTATAACATTGTTTTATTAAGTATTTTTCTGAAAAATAACAGTGTTAACCGATTAACCATATAGGTTAACCGGTTAACCATTTCAAAACTTAAATTTTCTGCCCTAACGTTCCAGTGTTAACCGATTAACCATATAGGTTAACCGGTTAACACTGAATGTTTTCTGAAAAATTGCTTTGTTTTGAATTCAAATATTGTGTAATTGTTATACCATTTCATCTTTTGAATTATACTTTAATATACCCTTTTGAAATGGTGTTTTGGCTCATATAAATTCTGATAATTTCAAATCAAAAAAACACCTCCAACAATTTTCAAAAAACAATCATTGAATCATATTCACTACTTTTCAAATAATTTCAAATACATTCAAAAAGTGTTCATACTTGCATAACCTTTCACATCCATTTGTTTGAACACTTGTATTGAGATTAAGTTGTGAATTCTGATTAAAGGAGAAGATCAATCTCTGTATTGAGATTACTATTGTACTTTCAATTTATAAAAAGAATTACAAAATAGTCTGTTGTGACTTGTGATCCCGGATTGTTCGACACAAGGGTTAGTGTTTTGCAAGAGGATTGTTCTTGCACACTAGTTTGTTTTGTTGTTAGATTGTAGGCCTTACCGGTTGATGGTGTGATAGATTGTACTTTCTAAAACAATAGTGAAAACTCTCTTTCATGTGGAAAGGGGAGTGGAGTACCTTCGGATTGTGAAGGGAACCACTATAAATCTTGGTGTCCACTTTCTTTATGCTTTCAACTGCATCCATCACCAAGAACATAACCAAAGAAAAATTAAAGAACACCAAAAATCTGAAAAAGTTTTAAAAAGGCCTAATTCACCCCCCTCTTAGGCATACACTGAACTTACAATTGGTATCAGAGTAGGTTAAGGTAACCTGTTCCTAACGATTCAGTATGACTTCCGCAAGTACCAACCCGGTTTTCAAAGATGGTGGAAGTAGTAACAAGCCACCACTCTTTTCTGGAGAATATTTCGATTTTTGGAAAATCCATATGAAAGCACATCTTGAGGCTCAAGGAGACGGTATATGGGAAACCGTAGAGACTGGTCCACATGTTCCTACAAGTGTGGTAAATGGTGTTGGAACTCCAAAGATAAAATCCTCATATGATGAAGATGACAAGAAGAGAATTTTGAATGAGAAGAAAACAATCAACATACTTCAAAGCGCTCCCAGTATGGACGAATTCTGCCGTATATTGTAACATCCATTTTAATTATTTAGTCATTTTATTACTATTTTAATTATTATATGTTGGTGTGCCCTTTGGTGGGGGTGTGTTTGATGATGATTGGTGAATGTCCCTGATATGAGAGGATTATTGGTGGTGAATAGATGTGAATATAATAATAAAATAAATAGTAGTAATATGGTATTATTATTATTATTATTATTATTATTATTATTATTATTATTATTATTATTATTAATTGTAGTAATATTATTAATATTAGAGAATATTATTATTATTAATATTATTACTATTATTATAACTATTAGTGGGAGAATATTATTATGATTATTATCATTATTATTATTATTATTATTATTATTATTATTATTATTATTATTGGTGGAGTATTATTACTATTATTATTAATATTATTATTATGGGTGAAATAATATTATTAATATTGCTATGTGTATTATTATTATTATAATGATTATTATAATTATTTATATTAGTAATATTATATTAGTATTACTATTAAGATTATTATTATTATATTATTTTATTAAGTTATTATTATTATTATTAAGATTAGATAATTAAAATAGGGAATGTGAGGGGTTAGTGGTTTTTACGATACATTTGGAGAGTTGGGAGAAAGAACGAGAGAAGTGAGAAGAGCATAGAACGAGCAAAGGAACGAGGAACGGAAGAGAAAGGAGAAAGCCAAGAGACCAAATCTAGGAGGATTTCCATCGATCAAACCGATTAACAAGGTAAGGGGGGAGAAACTTGATTGGGATGGTATTTACATGTATAGGGTAGTGGGGATTCCTTAACCCCGTAGGAATGTATCGGTGTATGAAGTTTTATGTTGTCATGCCTATAATTGTTGATTGATGTTGAGAATTGGTAATTGATAAACCAATGAGGAATTGATATATGTCGATGTTGATTAATTGTTGTTTTTGGTGAGTTTGGGGTATTGGTTGGGTTTACGGTTTTAGGGAAGTTCCTGTATAACCTCTGTGGTTTGGATAATGACCATGAGTATTGGTGAGATTTTGTGTAACCTCTGTGGCTTGGGTAATGACCATGATATAGGTTCTGAGATGTAGTTTAAGGAACAATTGATTAGAGTAGTGTGTGATAGTTGTAGTAATGATAGGGCAGAGGATGGATGAAGAGTGATAAGCTTGGAATTGAGCAAGATGACAGTGTTGGACAGTAAGGGTGGGTTTTCGTATGATCATTGTGATGGTGTAATAGTGTATGATGGGTAGGATCACATTTAGGATAGAAACCCCTAAATGCCATGGTTTTGAAAAGTATGGTTATATGATATATGATGACATGATCTTTAAAAATATGTTGTTGGTTGTTATAATTGTCATATTATGGTAGGATTTCGAATTCTGAAACCGGGGCTTTTTACGGAATTAAAATCGGAGGTCCGGAAGGCCTCCAACGATGGAAAACACAGAATTTTATGCATTCTGCGCTGTTTGCGTCGACTCAAAGCTGTATATTGGTGAATTTTCTGTTTTGACGATTTTGGCCATAACTTTTGATCCGTAAGTCAGATTTAGTCCCTGTTCGAAGCGTTGGAAAGCTCTTGAATAGATCTATAGCATGGTATAAATAATATAGTTATTTGCCAAATATTTTTATATCCAATATTTTTGGGGAGTCATTGTTTAATTAAATAGTAACTAAACCATGGATCGATTGAAATGATTTATTGATTATTTACTTGAGTTTAATTGTTGTGCACTTAGTGTGCTTGTGTTTATTGGTGGTGTAATATATATAATGTGTGGTGATGTGATCAGGAGGATCGTGTGCACTTAGTGTGCTTGTGTTTATTGGTGGTGTAATATATATAATATGTGGTGATGTGATCAGGAGGATCGTGTGCACTTAGTATGCTTGAGTTTGTTTGTCGTGCATTGTTGTCGTGCATTAGTGTCGTACATATCATGGTGTCTGGTGGGATGAATCATTGCTCAGGAGGAGTGTATATGATTCATCCGCACTCCTTTTTGGAGAATGGTGGGGATAGATCATATCTCAGTAGAAGCGTAAGTGATCTATCGGGGATAGATCATATCTCAGTAGGAGCATAAGTGATCTGTCGGGGATAGATCATATCTCAGTAGGAGCGTAAGTGATCTGTCCAAGGTTCGATTGAATGAACCAATGAGTCGATACCGCATGCATGGTGTTGAGTTGCATATTTGCATTATAATATGTTATATTGTAATTTGAACAGTAGGTTCGTGATTGGTGTTGTGGGGTGAATATTGGTGTGTTTTAATTATTATATGTTATATGGATGTTTGAACAGTACGTTCGTGATTGGTGTTGATGGGGTGAATATTGGTTTGTTTTAATTATTATATGTTATAAGAATGTTTGAACAGTAGGTTCGTGATTGGTGTTGATGGGGTGAATATTGGTGTGTTTTACTACCTTTATTGCATGTATTAAATTACCGATATATTTTGATCATGTTTTCTCACCCCTTTGTTGTGTTGTGGTCTGTGCTTCCTCAGAAGTACAGATAATCCAGGTACATAGATAGCTTGGATGGCGGTGTGCAAGTCAAGTCTTAGGATGCTCTGATACGTAACACGGGATATGGGTGTTTTATTTGTTTATGTTAAACTTGTTGAAAATCCTGTGACGTATCATATTTTGGTGAATTATAATAATAAAGATTTTATGTAAATCTGGCGGATGGCCAAAAATGTTGGAATAATAATTTCCGCTGTATTATTTTGAAAATAATGAATAAAGTATTTTTGATAACTATTGGTGATGTGATATCCCACAGTTTTTGTGAAAACTCTGATGTTTATTTATAATGTTTATATTTTATTTAATTTGGGAAGTGGAGTGTTACAATTGGTATCAGAGCAGGTCGGTCCGTCCGGCCAATGTTGTCTAGTGTTGTTGTTCCCTGGTATGCGACATGTGTGTAAAAACACTGTCGGTACATGCTGTTGTTTAAACTTTGTCGGTAGAAGTGAAATGATTCCAGTGGGGGAGAAGTTGGTATTTCTCCGGAATGCTGCAGTGTTGTGGCTTAGTGTGTTACACTCTTATAAGTTTGGTAAAGATGGTTTATACCCCATCATGATTTTCGGCTGTCTATTGACAAATTAAGGAACTGATCACCCTCAATCTCTTGTTAATAGTAGACGGGATTGTGTTGGATGGGATAGACGTGTCTTGCAAGCTTAGGTGGTGTGAGCAATGAATTGTCTTGAGTTAAGCTAAATGCTTAAGGGATTATTTTAAGGAGTTGGCGTAAGACGGTGTTGAGGTGTGTATTTTGACGGAAACTTTGAATGTTAAGGAAAGTGAGAAATTGGGGTTTATCACTTAATTGTGATTGTCCGGAAGTTTTCCTGAGGAGGTAAATGGTTTACTATCGGAATGTGAAGTAAAACTTACACATTGACTTGGTTTTGGAACTAGTCCGATATGGGTGACTCCATATTATGTGTTTGCATTGGGATTGAGAAAGTTAAAGAGTCAACTTGAAGACCTGCTGGAAGAGAGGTTCTTTTGTTTGAGTGTGTTACCATAAGGTGCACCAATTTTGTTGGTTAGACAAGGTTTTGTGAAGCTTTGGGTGAACTATGGATAAGTGAACAAGGTGACTATCAAGGATAAGCGTTCGCTTCCAAGAGTTGATGAGTTGATGGATACACGGGCTGAAGGATGTGAGTTTTCCTTGGTCGTGTGAGCTCGGGTAGAGCTATTGTGGTTGTGGTATCAAAGGTCGAAGTTGTATCGCAATGGGAGGATCCAAGATCTGCTGTTGAGATTGGGAGTAATTGGGTTTTAAAATATTTAAAGATTGAAAATGTGTTGGATAGTCTCCTAGGTATGAAATTGTTGTTGTACGCTGAATTCCGAGATCGCGGCTTTTTACGGAATCGAAAATGGACGTCGTAGAAATCATGTTTAATGATTCTAATTCGAGGCTATATGTTAGGTGAGTATGAGCATGTGTTTGTTTCGAAGAAAGGAATTGAATCGGTCAAATTTTTGGACAAGAATGCAAAATCCCGTAGCAGTTTTTTGGCAAAATTCTGGTTTTTCGGAAAACTTCGAAAATTCATAACTCTTGAACCGTATGTCCGTTTTGACCCCCGTTTGAAGCGTTGGAGAGCTAACGAAATGCTCTTTCCGGGAAAAATAGTTTTTATGTCAGTGGATGATCCAATTATAGCAGAATATTCGAAACGTGTAACTTGGTCAACTTTTACCGTCGTGATCGGGTGCGTTTGATGTGTTATCTTACTGTATGTTTTTGGTATATACCGTGGTAGCTGATGCTTCGATTTGGAAACCTTGCTTGTACCGAGGAAAATGGCGAAAAGAGTTGGAACCGGTTGGGAAATTTTGTGATGCGAGTCTGGTCTGTGAAGAGACTTCTTATGGAGTTAAGCCTTATATGTTAGACCGTACTAGTAGTATTCTTGAGGAGATTCGAGGAGGTCAGAAATCTGGGTTGAGTTGGTGAATTAGTTGAAATTGATAAATCAGAGTCGAAGAGTGGATTGTCGGGTTTGTGGAAATAGTACCATGATATGTTGTGATGGGGTATGTGGACCGGATGTTGTTGAGGGGAGTAGGAATACTCGTGAAGAAATACATTGAGGTAGATGGAGTGTCCATCCCGGTGCTTTGAAGAAGTAACCGGATTTGAGTAGATTGTTTTGGTGACCATAGATGAGGAGAGGAGTGGTTGAGGTTGAATATACTGGTTAGAATTGTTGGAATTCGAAGAGTGAACATCAGAGACTGTTGAGTCTGATTCGGCCGTTGAATATTCCAGAGTGGAAATCAGGTAGTATTTTCACGGATTTGGTGTTGAGATTTCCAAAGAATTGGAAAGACATAATTTTAATTTGGGTTGTTGTGAGTGGATGAACTATTCCGTGTTAAGGATATATGAGATACATATTGAGGAAGTAGTGAAGTTGGATGAGATACTGTCGAATGTTGTGTTAGATTGAAATTTGAGATTTATATTGAGATGTTGGAGGGGCTTACAGGAAGCTTCAGGTACTAAGTTGAAGTTGAGTTCGGCTTACCATCCGCAAACTGATGGTCAGTCAGAGAGGACTATTGAGTCTGTAGAGAATTGGTGAGAGCTTGGGTGTTGGATCAAGGTGGATCGTGGGATGAGCAATTACCGTTGATTGAGTTACCTATAATAACGATTACCATCCTAGTGTCGAAATGACACTATATATGGCTTGGTGAGATAGGGAGTGTAGGACTCTTCTGTGTTGGAATAAGTCGAGTGGGAGTGTTGTGCTCAGACCGAGAATTATGCTTGAGATGGCTGAGAAGATCAAGAGGATATAAGGAAATATGTGTTTTGAGAGTCACGTCGGTGACTGGTGCTGGCCGGGCTTCGAAATCTCGGAAGTTCGCATCGGGTTCTGTGGTTGTATCAGAGTAGCGCAGCGGAGGCATGGGAGGAGTAACATGTTAGATCGTTTTGCCGCTGTCGCTGTGAATTGGCATGACGTGTTTCATGTGTCTTCGTTGAGGAATTACATTGACTCAGGTGGATGATGTACCAGTGAAAAATAATTTGATTGTGGAGGCATTGCTAGTTTGTTTGACGAACGAGAACAACTCCGAGGGGAGGAGATAACTTTGGTGAAAGTGGCTTGAGGGTGCTGCTGCAGAAGGCAGTGTGACCTGAGAATTGGAATGAAGGATGCAGGAAGTGTATCCGGAACTATTTCCATCAGGTAATTTTCGAGGACGAAAATAATTAAAGTGGGGGAGAGTTGTAACACCCATTTTAATTATTTAGTCATTTTATTACTATTTTAATTATTATATGTTGGTGTGCCCTTTGGTGGGGGTGTGTTTGATGATGATTGGTGGGTGTCCCTGATCTGGGAGGATTATTGGTGGTGAATTGGTGTGAATATAATAATAAAATAAATAGTAGTAATATGGTACTATTATTATTATTATTATTATTATTATTAATTGTAGTAATATTATTAATATCGGAGAATATTATTATTATTAATATTATTACTATTATTATAACTATTAGTGGGAGAATATTATTATTATTATTGGTGGAGTATTATTACTATTATTATTAATATTATTATTATGGGTGAAATAATATTATTAATATTGCTATGTGTATTATTATTATTATAATGATTATTATAATTATTTATATTAGTAATATTATATTAGTATTACTATTAAGATTATTATTATCATATTATTTTATTAAGTTATTATTATTATTATTATTAAGATTAGATAATTAAAATAGGGAATGTGAGGGGTTAGTGGTTTTTACGATACATTTGGAGAGTTGGGAGAAAGAACGAGAGAAGTGAGAAGAGCATAGAACGAGCAAAGGGATGAAGAACGGAAGAGAAAGGAGAAAGCCAAGAGACCAAATCTAGGAGGATTTCCATCGATCAAACCGATTAACAAGGTAAGGGGGGAGAAACTTGATTGGGATGGTATTTACATGTATAGGGTAGTGGGGATTCCTTAACCCCGTAGGAATGTATCGGTGTATGAAGTTTTATGTTGTCATGGCTATAATTGTTGATTGATGTTGAGAATTGGTATTTGATAAACCAATGAGGAATTGATATATGTTGATGTTGATGAATTGTTGTTTTTGGTGAGTTTGGGGTATTGGTTGGGTTTACGGTTTTAGGGAAGTTCCTGTATAACCTCTGTGGTTTGGATAATGACCATGAATATTGGTGAGATTTTGTGTAACCTCTGTGACTTGGGTAATGACCATGATATAGGTTATGAGATGTAGTTTAAGGAACAATTGATTAGAGTAGTGTGTGATAGTTGTAGTAATGATAGGGCAGAGGATGGATGAAGAGTGATAAGCTTGGAATTGAGCAAGATGACAGTGTTGGACAGTAAGGGTGGGTTTTCGTATGATCATTGTGATGGTGTAATAGTGTATGATGGGTAGGATTACATTTAGGATAGAAACCCCTAAATGCCATGGTTTTGAAAAGTATGGTTATATGATATATGATGACATGATCTTTAAAAATATGTTGTTGGTTGTTATAATTGTCATATTATGGTAAGATTTCGAATTCTGAAACCGGGGCTTTTTACGGAATTGTATATTGGTGAATTTTCTGTTTTGACGATTTTGGCCATAACTTTTGATCCGTAAGTCGGATTTAGTCCCTGTTCGAAGCGTTGGAAAGCTCTTGAATAGATCTATAGCATGGTATAAATAATATAGTTATTTGCCAAATATTTTTATATCCAATATTTTTGCGGAGTCATTGTTTAATTAAATAGTAACTAAACCATGGATCGATTGAAATGATTTATTGATTATTTACTTGAGTTTAATTGTTGTGCACTTAGTGTGCTTGTGTTTATTGGTGGTGTAATATATATAATATGTGGTGATGTGATCAGGAGGATCGTGTGCACTTAGTGTGCTTGTGTTTATTGGTGGTGTAATATATATAATGTGTGGTGATGTGATCAGGAGGATCGTGTGCACTTAGTGTGCTTGAGTTTGTTTGTCGTGCATTGTTGTCGTGCATTGGTGTCGTACATATCATGGTGTCTGGTGGGATGAATCATTGCTCAGGAGGAGTGTATGTGATTCATCCGTACTCCTTTGTGGAGAATGGTGAGGATAGATCATATCTCAGTAGGAGCGTAAGTGATCTGTCGGGGATAGATCATATCTCAGTAGGAGCGTAAGTGATCTGTCGGGGATAGATCATATCTCAGTAGGAGTGTAAGTGATCTGTCCAAGGTTCGATTGAATGAACCAATGAGTCGGTACCGCATGCATGGTGTTGAGTTGCATATTTGCATTATAATATGTTATATTGTAATTTGAACAGTAGGTTCGTGATTGGTGTTGTGGGGTGAATATTGGTGTGTTTTAATTATTATATGTTATATGGATGTTTGAACAGTAGGTTCGTGATTGGTGCTGATGGGGTGAATATTGGTGTGTTTTAATTATTATATGTTATATGGATGTTTGAACAGTAGGTTCGTGATTGGTGTTGATGGGGTGAATATTGGTGTGTTTTACTACCTTTATTGCATGTATTAAATTACCGATATATTTTGATCATGTTTTCTCACCCCTTTGTTGTGTTGTGGTCTGTGCTTCCTCGGAAGTACAGATAATCCAGGTACATAAATAGCTTGGATGACGGTGTGCAAGTCGAGTCTTAGGATGCTCTGATACGTAACACGGGATATGGGTGTTTTATTTGTTTATGTTAAACTTGTTGAAAATCCTGTGACGTATCACATTTTGGTGAATTATAATAATAAAGATTTTATGTAAATCTGGCGGATGACCGAAAATGTTGGAATAATAATTTCCGCTGTATTATTTTGAAAATAATGAATAAAGTATTTTTGATAACTATTGGTGATGTGATATCCCACAGTTTTTGTGAAAACTCTGATGTTTATTTATAATGTTTCTATTTTATTTAATTTGGGAAGTGGGATGTTACAATTGGTATCAGAGCAGGTCTGTCCGTCCGGCCAATGTTGTCTAGCGTTGTTGTTCCCTGGTATGCGACATGTGTGTAAAAACACAGTCGGTACATGTTGTTGTTTAAACTTTGTCAGTAGAAGTGAAATGATTCTAGTGGGGGAGAAGTTGGTATTTCTCCGGAATGCTGCAGTGTTGTGGCTTAGTGTGTTACACTCTTATAAGTTTGGTAAAGATGGTTTATACCCCATCATGATTTTCGGCTGTCTATTGACAAATTAAGGAACTGATCACCCTCAATCTCTTGTTAATAGTAGACGGGATTGTGTTGGATGGGATAGACGTGTCTTGCAAGCTTAGGTGGTGTGAGCAATGAATTGTCTTGAGTTAAGCTAAGTGCTTAAGGGATTATTTTGAGGAGTTGGTGTAAGACGGTGTTGAGGTGTGTATTTTGACGGAAACTTTGAATGTTAACGAAAGTGAGAAATTGGGGTTTATCACTTAATTGTGATTGTCCGGAAGTTTTCCTGAGGAGGTAAATGGTTTACTATCGGAATGTGAAGTAAAACTTACACATTGACTTCGTTCTTGGAACTAGTCCGATATGGGTGACTCCATATTGTGTGTTTGCATTGGGATTGAGAAAGTTAGAGAGTCAACTTGAAGACTTGCTGGAAGAGAGGTTCTTTTGTTTGAGTGTGTTACCATAAGGTGCACCAATTTTGTTGGTTAGACAGACGGAAGGTTTTGTGAAGCTTTGGGTGAACTATGGATAAGTGAACAAGGTGACTATCAAGGATAAGCGTTCGCTTCCAAGAGTTGATGAGTTAATGGATCAACGGGCTGAAGGATGTGAGTTTTCCTTGGTCGTGTGAGCTCGGGTAGAGCTATTGTGGTTGTGGTATCAAAGGTCGAAGTTGTATCGCAATGGGAGTAATTGGGTTTTAAAATATTTAAAGATTGAAAATGTGTTGGATGGTCTCCTAGGTATGAAATTGTTGTTGTACGCTGAATTCCGAGATCGAGGCTTTTTACGGAATCGAAATCGGACGTCGTAGAAATCATGTTTAATGATTCTAATTCGAGGCTATATGTTAGGTGAGTATGAGTATGTGTTTGTTTCGAATAAAGGAATTGAATCGGTCGAATTTTCGGACAAGAATGCAAAATCCCGTAGCAGTTTTTCGGCAAAATTCTGGTTTTTCAGAAAACTTCGAAAATTCATAACTCTTGAACCGTATGTCCGTTTTGACCCCCGTTTGAAGCGTTGGAGAGTTAACGAGATGCTCTTTCCGGGAAAAATGGTTTTTATGTCAGTGGATGATCCAATTATAGCAGAATATTCAAAACGTGTAACTTGGTCAACTTTTACCGTCGTGATCGGGTGCGTTTGATGTGTTATCTTACTGTATGTTTTCGGTATATACCGTGGTAGCTGATGCTTCGATTTGGAAACCTTGCTTGTACCGAGGAAAATGGCGAAAAGAGTTGGAACCGGTTGGGAAATTTTGTGATGCGAGTCTGGTCTGTGAAGAGACTTCTTATGGAGTTAAGCCTTATATGTTAGACCGTACTAGTAGTATTCTTGAGGAGATTCGAGGAGGTCAGAAATCTGGGTTGAGTTGGTGAATTAGTTGAAATTGATAAATCAGAGTTGAAGAGTGGATTGTCGGGTTTGTGGAAATAGTACCATGATATGTTGTGATGGGGTATGTGGACCGGATGTTGTTGAGGGGAGTAGGAATACTCGTGAAGAAATACATTGAGGTAGATGGAGTGTCCATCCCGGTGCTTTGAAGAAGTAACCGGATTTGAGTAGATTGTTTTGGTGACCATAGATGAGGAGAGGAGTGGTTGAGGTTGAATATACTGGTTAGAATTATTGGAATTCGAAGAGTGAACATCAGAGACTGTTGAGTCTGATTCGGCCGTTGAATATTCCAGAGTGGAAATCAGGTAGTATTTTCACGGATTTGGTGTTGAGATTTCCAAAGAATTGGAAAGACATAATTTTAATTTGGGTTGTTGTGAGTGGATGAACTATTCCGTGTTAAGGATATATGAGATACATATTGAGGAAGTAGTGAAGTTGGATGAGATACTGTCGAATGTTGTGTTAGATTGAAATTTGAGATTTATATTGAGATGTTGGAGGGGCTTACAGGAAGCTTCAGGTACTAAGTTGAAGTTGAGTTCGGCTTACCATCCGCAAACTGATGGTCAGTCAGAGAGGACTATTGAGTCTGTAGAGAATTGGTGAGAGCTTGGGTGTTGGATCAAGGTGGATCGTGGGATGAGTAATTACCGTTGATTGAGTTACCTATAATAACGATTACCATCCTAGTGTCAGAATGGCACTATATATGGCTTGGTGAGATAGGGAGTGTATGACTCTTTTGTGTTGGAATAAGTCGAGTGGGAGTGTTGTGCTCAGACCGAGAATTATGCTTGAGATGGCTGAGAAGATCAAGAGGATATAAGGAAATATGTGTTTTGAGAGTCACGTCGGTGACTGGTGCTGGTCGGGCTTCGAAATCTCGGAAGTTCTCATCGGGTTCTGTGGTTGTATCAGAGTAGCGCAGCGGAGGCATGGGAGGAGTAACATGTTAGATCGTTTTGCCGCTGTCGCTGTGAATTGGCATGACGTGTTTCATGTGTCTTCGTTGAGGAATTACATTGAATCAGGTGGATGATGTACTAGTGAAAAATAATTTGATTGTGGAGGCATTGCTAGTTCGTTTGACGAACGAGAAACAACTCCGAGGGGAGGAGATAACTTTGGTGAAAGTGGCTTGAGGGGGGTGCTGCAGAAGGCAGTGTGGCCTGAGAATTGGAATGAAGGATGCGGGAAGCGTATCCAGAACTATTTCCATCAGGTAATTTTCGAGGACGAAAATAATTAAAGTGGGGGAGAGTTGTAACACCCATTTTAATTATTTAGTCATTTTATTACTATTTTAATTATTATATGTTGGTGTGCCCTTTGGTGGGGGTGTATTTGATGATGATTGGTGGGTGTCCCTGATATGGGAGGATTATTGGTGGTGAATTGGTGTGAATATAATAATAAAATAAATAGTAGTAATATGGTATTATTATTATTATTATTATTATTATTATTATTATTATTATTATTATTATTATTATTAATTGTAGTAATATTATTAATAACGGAGAATATTATTATTATTAATATTATTACTATTATTATAACTATTAGTGGGATAATATTATTATTATTATTATTATTATTATTATTATTATTATTAATATTATTGGTGGAGTATTATTACTATTATTGTGAAATAATATTATTAATATTGCTATGTGTATTATTATTATTATAATGATTATTATAATTATTTATATTAGTAATATTATATTAGTATTTCTATTAAGATTATTATTATTATATTATTTTATTAAGTTATTATTATTATTAAGATTAGATAATTAAAATAGGGAATGTGAGGGGTTAGTGATTTTTACGATACATTTGGAGAGTTGGGAGAAAGAACGAGAGAAGTGAGAAGAGCATAGAACGAGCAAAGGAACGAGGAACGGAAGAGAAAGGAGAAAGCCAAGAGACCAAATCTAGGAGGATTTCCATCGATCAAACCGATTAACAAGGTAAGGGGGGAGAAACTTGATTGGGATGGTATTTACATGTATAGGGTAGTGGGGATTCCTTAACCCCGTAGGAATGTATCGGTGTATGAAGTTTTATGTTGTCATGCCTATAATTGTTGATTGATGTTGAGAATTGGTATTTGATAAACCAATGAGGAATTGATATATGTCGATGTTGATGAATTGTTGTTTTTGGTGAGTTTGGGGTATTGGTTGGGTTTACGGTTTTAGGGAAGTTCCTGTATAACCTCTGTGGTTTGGATAATGACCATGAGTATTGGTGAGATTTTGTGTAACCTCTGTGGCTTGGGTAATGATCATGATATAGGTTCTGAGATGTAGTTTAAGGAACAATTGATTAGAGTAGTGTGTGATAGTTGAAGTAATGATAGGGCAGAGGATGGATGAAGAGTGATAAGCTTGGAATTGAGCAAGATGACAGTGTTGGACAGTAAGGGTGGATTTTCGTATGATCATTGTGATGGTGTAATAGTGTATGATGGGTAGGATCACATTTAGGATAGAAACCCCTAAATGCCATGGTTTTGAAAAGTATGGTTATATGATATATGATGACATGATCTTTAAAAATATGTTGTTGGCTATTATAATTGTCATATTATGGTAGGATTTCGAATTCTGAAACCGGGGCTTTTTACGGAATTGAAATCGGAGGTCCGGAAGGCCTCCAACGATGGAAAACACAGAATTTTATGCATTCTGCGCTGTTTGCGTCGACTCAAAGCTGTATATTGGTGAATTTTCTGTTTTGACGATTTTGGCCATAACTTTTGATCCGTAAGTCAGATTTAGTCCCTGTTCGAAGCGTTGGAAAGCTCTTGAATAGATCTATAGCATGGTATAAAATAATATAGTTATTTGCCAAATATTTTTATATCCAATATTTTTGCGGAGTCATTGTTTAATTAAATAGTAACTAAACCATGGATCGATTGAAATGATTTATTGATTATTTACTTGAGTTTAATTGTTATGCACTTAGTGTGCTTGTGTTTATTGGTGGTGTAATATATATAATGTGTGGTGATGTGATCAGGAGGATCGTGTGCACTTAGTGTGCTTGTGTTTATTGGTGGTGTAATATATATAATGTGTGGTGATGTGATCAGGAGGATCGTGTGCACTTAGTGTGCTTGAGTTTGTTTGTCGTGCATTGTTGTCGTGCATTGGTGTCGTACATATCATGGTGTCTGGTGGGATGAATCATTGCTCAGGAGGAGTGTATGTGATTCATCCGTACTCCTTTGTGGAGAATGGTGGGGATAAATCATATCTCAGTAGGAGCGTAAGTGATCTGTCGGGGATAGATCATATCTCAGTAGGAGCGTAAGTGATCTGTCGGGGATAGATCATATCTCAGTAGGAGCGTAAGTGATCTGTCCAAGGTTCGATTGAATGAACCAATGAGTCGGTACCGCATGCATGGTGTTGAGTTGCATATTTGCATTATAATATGTTATATTGTAATTTGAACAGTAGGTTCGTGATTGGTGTTGTGAGGTAAATATTGGTGTGTTTTAATTATTATATGTTATATGGATGTTTGAACAGTAGGTTCGTGATTGGTGTTGATGGGGTGAATATTGGTGTGTTTTAATTATTATATGTTATATGGATGTTTGAACAGTAGGTTCGTGATTGGTGTTGATGGGGTGAATATTGGTGTGTTTTACTACCTTTATTGCATGTATTAAATTACTGATATATTTTGATCATGTTTTCTCACCCCTTTGTTGTGTTGTGGTCTGTGCTTCCTCGGAAGTACAGATAATCCAGGTACATAGATAGCTTGGATGGCGGTGTGCAAGTCGAGTCTTAGGATGCTCTGATACGTAACACGGGATATGGGTGTTTTATTTGTTTATGTTAAACTTGTTGAAAATCCTGTGACGTATCACATTTTGGTGAATTATAATAATAAAGATTTTATGTAAATCTGGCGGATGGCCGAAAATGTTGGAATAATAATTTCCGCTGTATTATTTTGAAAATAATGAATAAAGTATTTTTGATAACTATTGGTGATGTGATATCCCACAGTTTTTGTGAAAACTCTGATGTTTATTTATAATGTTTATATTTTATTTAATTTGGGAAGTGGGGTGTTACATATATCACAGTGTAAATCAGCAAAGGAGATTTGGGACACCTTGGTAGAAACGCATGAAGGGACAGCCGAAGTAAAAAGATCAAGACTTAATACTTTAAGTCAAGAATATGAAATGTTCCGTATGCAGCCTGGTGAATCCATTGTTGCCTTACAAAAAACATTCGTTCATCTAACAAATCATTTGATTGCTCTCGGGAAAATCTTCACCAATGATGATCTCAACTTGAAAGTCCTAAGATCCTTAACAAGAGAATGGCAACCGAAGGTGACCGCTATTTCGAAAAAGAAGAGTCTTTCAACGATGACTTCCGCTTCCTTATTTGGCAAACTTCAAGGGCATGAACTAGAACTTGGAAGGCTTGAGAAACATGAAATCAAGACAAGAAGTCCAAAGGAATTGCCTTGAAGATTGACACAAAGGATGACAAAAATGATGAATCTTCCGAAGAAGAAAATTTCATGCTTCTAGTAAAGAAGCTTGGTCACATAAAGCCGGATTGCCCGAAACTCGCAAATAAAGGAAAATTCAAAGGCAAAAAGGATTTCAAGAACAAAAAGGCTTATGTTGCATGGGACGATAACGAGATAAGTTCATCATCGGAATCGGATAGCGATGAATGTGCAAATATGACTTTAATGGCTTCACACCACTCCGATGAAGAAAATGAGGTTAGTAGCAATTTTTCTGTTTATGATAATGATGCACAAGAAGTTATAGATGAACTTCTAAAAGAATGTAAGACTTTGTATAAAAGCATCTCAGCACAAAAGAAAAGAATTTCATCTTTAGAAGAACAAAATTCTGTTTTTATGAAAAATATTGAAAATGAAAAACAGAAATTAATAAATGAAAAACAAAGTCTTGTATGTAAGAATTGTGAATCCCTATCTTTTCAAATTGTTTAACTTAAGAGAGTTTTAGAAAGATACGAAAAAGGTCAAATTGGCTTGGAAGAAATTCTTAAACATCAAAGATATCCTAATGATAAAAGTGGATTAGGATATTCTAAATTTTCAAAACCAAGTACCAATGAAACCATTTTTGTAAGAGCAAGTGAACAAGTTGCTAAAGAAAAGGGGAGCACTTCTAAAATTCAGCATCAAAATCATAACAAGATAAAAGTTGCGAAGAAAAAGAATTATGTTCCTAGATATAGAAGTCACTTTCAACCTACATGTTCTTATTGTGGAATTAAAGGCCATACACCTAATGCTTGCTATGTGCGCAATCTTGGTGTTGCTAAAGGGCATTATGTGTGGGTTGAAAAAGGTACTAACTATCAAGGACCCAAAGCAATTTGGGTACCTAACACTACTTAATTTCGTGTTGTAGGTATGCTTCAAGACAACGTCTAATCAATGGTATCTTGATAGCGGTTGCTCGAAGCATATGACGGGAGACATAAACAAATTTTCAAGTCTATCATTAAAGGCCAAAGGATACGTCACTTACGGTGATGATAATAAAGGAAAAATTCTCGGAGTTGGAACCATTGGTGCACCTCCATGTACAATCATCGAAGACGTTCTTTATGTGGAAGGCCTTAAACACAACCTACTTAGCATAAGTCAATTGTGTGACAAAGGGTTCCGAATCAACTTCACAAAGGAGGAATGCTTGATAGAACACGAGGTCACTCATGACATTTTGCTAAAAGATAAAAGATATAATAACATTTTTATGATTTCTTTTGATGACTCTTTCTTGAAGGTAAAGTGTCATATGGAAAACAACAACGAGGCATGGCTTTGGCATAAAAGATTTGCTCACATCCACATGGAGCATCTAAACAAATTGATAAAGCATGATCTAGTTGTTGGACTCCCAAAGATAAAATTCATCAAGGATAAATTATGCGATGCATGTCAAAAAGGGAAACAGACCAAGACAACTTTCAAATCCAAGCAAGTGGTTTCTACATCAAGGCCACTTCAATTGTTGCATATGGATCTTTTTGGTCCATCAAGAACAAAATGCTTCGGAGGTAATTTTTATGCTTTAGTTATTGTTGATGATTTCCCTCGATACACATGGACATTGTTTTTAGTGCATAAAAATGATTCTTTCAAAGCATTCAAGAAGTATGCGAAGCAAATTCAGAATGAGAAATCACTCACCATAGCCTCTATAAGAAGCGATCACGGTGGAGAATTCCAAAATTCAGACTTTGAAGATTTTTGCGAAGAGCGTGGAATTTCTCATAATTTTTCAGCGCCAAGAACACCTCAACAAAACGGTGTCGTAGAACGGAAGAATAGATCACTGGTGGAGCTTGCATGGACAATGCTTAGCGACGCAAATCTTCCTAAATATTTTTGGGCAGATGCAGTTAGTACAGCATACTTCGTAAGCAACCGTGTCAATATTCGACCACTTCTCAAAAAGACTCCGTATGAGTTGTTCAAGGGTAGAAAACCAAATATAGCATTCTTCCACATATTCGGATGCAAATGCTTTGTTCTCAACAACAATAAGGATAATCTCGGTAAGTTTGATGAGAAATCCGACGAAGGTATATTTCTTGGTTATTCTCTTTATAGTAGAGCATTTAGAATTTTTAATAAGAGAACTCTTACTATTGAAGAATCCATTCATGTTTCTTTTGATGAGACTAACCCCTCGAAAGAGGATAATATTACTGTTGATGATGATGATGATATAGTAGCTACTCAACAAGAGGAGATTCCAAAGAATCAAGAAATACCCCAAAAAGATATCACGCAAATCATTGAAGAACATCAAGATCTTCCGAAAGAATGAAGAACACATAGAGATCACCCAATAGACAAAGTTATTGGTGATATTAGCCAAGGCGTTGCAAATCGACTTAATCTAAAGGATGCTTGTCTCAACATGGCTTTTGTGTCTCAAATTGAACCATCCAAGATTGATGAAGCTTTAGGCGACGACCAATGGATTGTAGCAATGCAAGAAGAACTCAACCAATTCGAAAGGAATCAAGTTTGGAGTCTTGTACCAAGACCAGATCATAAGCACATCATAGGAACAAGATGGGTGTTCAAGAACAAACTTGACGAGAATGGGATCATAGTTCGTAACAAAGCAAGATTGGTCGCTCAAGGCTACAACCAGGAGGAAGGAATTGATTTTGATGAAACGTTCGCTCTAGTAGCAAGGTTAGAAGCTATTAGATTATTACTTGCTTACGCTTGTTCTATGAACTTTCAGTTGTTCCAGATGGATGTCAAAAGCGCTTTCTTGAATGGCTACATCAATGAGGAAGTCTACGTCAAACAACCTCCGGGTTTTGAAGACTTCAAGAATCCCTCGCATGTTTACAAACTGAAAAAGGCACTCTACGGACTAAAACAAGCACCAAGAGCATGGTATGACCGCCTTAGCAATTTCTTATGTGAGAAGGGATTTACAAAAGGAAAGGTTGACAAGACATTGTTCATAAATAAGATCAAAGGAAACACCTTATTGGTTCAAGTCTATGTCGACGACATCATCTTCGGATCAACAAACAAAGAGCTTTGCGAAGAATTTTCACTTATGATGCAAGGAGAATTCGAGATGTCCATGATGGGAAAATTGAATTATTTTCTTGGACTACAAATCAAGCAAACAAAGGATGGCATCTTCCTCAACCAATCCAAGTATTGCAAGGAATTGTTGAAGAAATTCGATATGGATAGTTGCAAGGTGATGCCCACTCCTATGGGATCCGGAACGTACGTTGATCAAGATGAATCCGGTACTCCAGTTAATATAACAAAATATCAAGGTATGATCGGTTCATTACTATATTTGACGGCAAGCCGTCCTGACATTATGTTTAGCGTTTATTTGTGTGCACGCTTTCAAGCAAGTCCGAAGGAATCGCATCTCACAGCCGTAAAGAGAACCATAAAGTATCTCAAAGGGACAATGAACGTCAGATTATGGTATCCTAAAGGTAGTACTTGTTCTTTAGTTGGTTACTCTGACACTGACTATGCAGGATGTAGGACCGATAGAAAAAGCACAAGTGGTACGTGTCACATTCTCGGGAATGCACTAGTGTCATGGGCCTGCAAGAAGCAAGCATGTGTGGCTCTCAGTACAGCCGAAGCAGAATATATTGCAGCAGGAAGTTGCTGTGCTTAAATTCTGTGGCTCAAACAACAACTCCTCGATTACGATATAGATCTCTGTTGCATTCCTCTTCGATGTGATAACACAAGTGCCATCAACATCACGAAGAATCCGGTCATGCATTCAAGGACAAAGCATATAGATATCCGGCATCACTTCCTTCGAGATCACATTTTGAATGGAGATGTAGATGTTACTTTCGTCGACACGCACAATCAACTCGCCGACATCTGTATCAAACCATTGGCGAAAGAACCATTCTACAAAATTCGGCGAGAACTTGGGATTCTTGATGAAGGTGACATCTGACCTTTTGCTATTTTATGTATGCATAATATTATGTATGTTTTCAATATGTTTTCAATTATGTTTGCATTCTATTTTTAACAATTTTTCCAAAATTCTCATGTGTTAACCGATTAACCTATATGGTTAACCGATTAACACTGTTAAATTTTCAATTCTGACTCAATTTTTTAATGTGTTAACCGATTAACCTATATGGTTAACCGATTAACACTGTTCAAATTTCTAAAAATCAGAAACGAAAATTAATTAGAATTTTTGAAACATTATATGTGTTAAATGCATTTTTATGTGGTCAATATTCTCCTAAGTGTCCAAAATCCATATCCTTGGAATCCTATTCCCTCTTCAAGAGTATTTGAAACTTCCCTCTTCAAACCCTAAGTTTAAAACCCACTACCTCTCTCCCACTCTCTAAGTGGGATAACTCCTCATAACCATCTCCATCTTCTCAAACCCTAACTTCCTCAGAACCCACAACTTCAGTTCCATCAAACTCATCCATGGCTTCAACATCAAACCGCGGCAAGGGAAAGCTACCAGAACACCATTCTGCATCTGATGAAGAAGATATCCCTATGGAAACAACCAAGAAGCGCAGAATGGATTTCAAAGTCTGAGTTTGTCACATCCTCCCGGTAAAGTATGTGAATCTTAAGGCTTTTCCGGCATCGTCTTTTGATTTTCCTGCTTTGCTCAAATATCAGAGGATCGATAAATTTGTGTCGGATTCTGGAAATTGCTATCCGGATCTTGTCAAATCCTTTTTGCATAAGCTGTCTGTGTTTATGAATGCAAATGATGAGCATGTTATGAAAACATCTGTTAGAGACTGCATTGTGGAAGAAAATCTGTCTGATGTTGCTACTATGCTGGAAATACCATCGTTTGGGTACTTTCTGAGAAAAGGAATTAACCACGTGGAAAGGCCGTGGTCCAACTACGACAAGATTGAGTTCTACTATCAGATCTGCAGGTTTCCAAAGGAGGTGATTATCGCCAACCAACGCACTGCTCGTCTGTTGTGCTATGCAAAGAATCTTACCGTTTCTGATCGGATGCTTCATTACGTAATCTGTTATGTGCTGATTCCCAAGGATTCAAATCATGCCCAAATAAACGATTTGGAAATGCAACTTCTTTTTGCTATCAAGAACAAGATTCGTGTCAACTGGATTTTGACCATTATGTATCACCTTCAACAACAGCTATCTCTTTCAACCCGTCTAACGTATGCAAGGCTGGTGTCAAGAATTTTGGAGCTGACAACTTTGAATCTTAACCGTGAACCAACCACCAAGATGAAATCAACCACCAATGAGATTAACGAAATTACAATTGTCAAGAACACCAGAATTTTTAAGGATACTGACGGTACTTGTAAGTATTCGGATGAAGGAGCCGCTGCCAAACCAAGCCTATCCCGTACCTGAAGGAGGCATTACAAATGAATTCCTTTACCAAACTATGATGACTCAACATAGAGAAACCTCCCGGGCCATTGCTTCTCTCCGAAACCTTGTACTTACCTCTCGCCGCACCAACACCGACAACTTTGTTGTATCTGATGAAGAAGGTGAAGAAGAAGAGGAAGAAGACGAGGAGGATATGGCTGATGAGGAAATTTAGAGAATATGTTGCTGTTGCTGTCTTTTATTGCTTTCTAGTCATTAAGTTTTAAGTTTATGTTCTTAACTTTGTTTCATTTGCGTTGTACCCATACACTATTTTGGTTGCACTCTGCTGCATGTTTAATTTTATTTCAGTATGTTTTGCTTACCTACGTGATTATTCTTTTGATTGCTTTCATAATTGTCGATATCTTCTAGTTTTGTTTGAAAGCTCATTCCTTTTTGCTAATGACAAAGGGGGAGAAGAGCTTTGGCTTTCTAATGTCTATGTGTGCAGAATTTTTGTCTGTTTTTAGCCTCTGTTTTTAGAAAGGGGGAGTTCATGGACATAGGGGGAGAAACAAGACTAGGACCAAAAATCGTCAAAGCACTGCACAAGACTCAATTGGTTGTCATCATCAAAAAGGGGGAGATTGTAGAAGCATGCTTCATCTCAAGGTTTCAAGGTTTTGATGACAACAACAACAAGACTCAAGATCATTTCATCTGTGCAAAAAGTCAAAAGCTTTCAAAAGACCAAGATCAAAGTATTATGAAAGTGATCAACATTCAAGCTTCATGTACATTTGCTCTATCATCTTTCAAGACTTGGACACAAGCTATGGTATATCAAAATTTTCTAATTTAATTGATATACAAGTGTTCAAATATTTTATCATTTGATCATAATGCATAAACATGTTTTTTAAACAATTGGAATTGGTATAACATTGTTTTATTAAGTATTTTTCTGAAAAATAACAGTGTTAACCGATTAACTATATAGGTTAACCGGTTAACCATTTCAAAACTTAAATTTTCTGGCCTAACGTTCCAATGTTAACCGATTAACCATATAGGTTAACCGATTAACACTGAACGTTTTCTGAAAAATTGCTTTGTTTTGAATTCAAATATTGTGTAATTGTTATACCATTTCATCTTTTGAATTATACTTTAATATACCCTTTTGAAATGGTGTTTTGCCTCATATAAATTCTGATAATTTCAAATTAAAAAAACACCTCCAACATTTTTCAAAAAACAATCATTGAATCATATTCACTACTTTTCAAATAATTTCAAATACATTCAAAAAGTGTTCATACTTGCATAACCTTTCACATCCATTTGTTTGAACACTTGTATTGAGATTAAGTTGTGAATTCTGATTAAAGGAGAAGATCAATCTCTGTATTGAGATTACTATTGTACTTTCAATTTATAAAAATAATTACAGAATAGTCTGTTGTGACTTGTGATCCCGGATTGTTGGACACAAGGGTTAGTGTTTTGCAAGAGGATTGTTCTTGCACACTAGTTTGTTTTGTTGTTAGATTGTAGGCCTCACGGGTTGATGGTGTGATAGATTGTACTTTCTAAAACAATAGTGAAAACTCTCTTTCATGTGGAAATGGGAGTGGAGTACCTTCGTATTATGAAGGGAACCACTATAAATCTTGGTGTCCACTTTCTTTATGCTTTCTACTGCATCCATCACCAAGAACATAACCAAAGAAAAATTAAAGAACACCAAAAATCTGAAAAAGTTTTAAAAGGCCTAATTCACCCCCCTCTTAGGCATACTCTGAACTTACAATTGGCATCAGAGCAGGTTAAGGTAACCTGTTCCTAACGATTTAGTATGGCTTCCGCAAGTACCAACCCGGTTTTCAAAGATGGTGGAAGTAGTAACAAGCCACCACTCTTTTCTGGAGAATATTTCGATTTTTGGAAAATCCGTATGAAAGCACATCTTGAGGCTCAAGGAGACGGTATATGGGAAACCGTAGAGACTGGTCCACTTGTTCCTACTAGTCTGGTAAATGGTGTTGGAACTCCAAAGATAAAATCCTCATATGATAAAGATGACAAGAAGAGAATTTTGAATGAGAAGAAAACAATCAACATACTTCAAAGCGCTCTCAGTATGGACGAATTCTTCTGTATATCACATTGTAAATCAGCAAAGGAGATTTGGGACACCTTGGTAAAAACGCATGAAGGGACAGCCGAAGTAAAAAGATCAAGACTTAATACTTTAAGTCAAGAATATGAAATGTTCCGTATGCAGCCTGGTGAATCCATTGTTACCTTACAAAAAAGATTCGTTCATCTAACAAATCATTTGATTGCTCTCGGGAAAATCTTCACCAATGATGATCTCAACTTGGAAGTCCTAAGATCCTTAACAAGAGAATGGCAACCGAAGGTGACCGCTATTTCGGAAAAGAAGAGTCTTTCAACGATGACTTCCGCTTCCTTATTTGGAAAACTTCAAGAGCATGAACTAGAACTTGGAAGGCTTGAGAAGCATGAAAGTCAAGACAAGAAGTCCAAAGGAATTGCCTTGAAGATTGACACAAAGGATGACAAAAATGATGAATCTTCCGAAGACGAAAATTTCATGCTTCTAGTAAAGAAGCTTGGTCACATAAAGCCGGATTGCCCGAAACTCGCAAATAAAGGAAAATTCTCTTTCATGTGGAAAGGGGAGTGAAGTACCTTCGGATTGTAGATTGTACTTTCTAAAACAATAGTGAAAACTCTCTTTCATGTGGAAAGGGGAGTGAAGTACCTTCGGATTGTGAAGGGAACCACTATAAATCTTGGTGTCCACTTTCTTTATGCTTTCTACTGCATCCATCACCAAGAACATAACCAAAGAAAAATTAAAGAACACCAAAAATCTGAAAAAGTTTTAAAAGGCCTAATTCACCCCCCCTCTTAGGCATACTTTGAACTTACACCTCGACATACCTGAATGAAGACATATTACTCACCATCAAATCCTCCTCACCGTGAATAATTACCAGCTTGTCATCAACGAAGAATTTCATTTTCTGATGTAATGTGGAGGTTACTGCAGTAGCAACATGAATCCACAAACTTTATAACAAACAACTATAAGCCGGGTTGATATCCATAACCTGAAAATTTATGTCAAAAACACGGGGACCAATCATAATCGGCAACTCTACCTCCCTAATCACGGTTCTTCGAGAACCATTAAAAGCCTTGACAATCAGAGTTGTTGGCTTCATGTCTGCTCCTTTATATGCCAACTTGGTAAGCGGTCTTTTGGGTAACACATTTAGGGAAGATCCGATATCAACTAAAACCCTTTCTAAAGCATCTTCCTGGCACCTTACAGATACGTGCAGTGCACGGTTGTGATTAAGTCCCTCTCTAGGTAACTCTTCATTACTGAAACTCAGAGTATTGCAGGCAGTAATGTTGGCAATTATGGAATCGAATTGACCGATAATTATGCCTTGTGTCATATGTGCTTTAGCTAAAATAAATTGTAAGGCTACCCTTTGAGCAGGAGAATTCATTAAAAGATACAGAATCGAGATCTTAGATGGTGTCTGATGCAGCTGGTCAATGATCTTGTAATCACTCTTCTTGAATAATCCTTAGAAATTCAGCATCCTCTTCATTCAACGTTACTTATTTATCTTTGGAAGGCACAACAATAGTTGTTTCTTTTGGAGGAACTTCAGTCACCTTTGGTTGATAGATACGACCACTACGGGTCATCTTACTGGTCCCATCAATATTTATTATACTTTCCTGACTATCCTTCATCTCTTTATTTTGAATAATTCTCCCTGACTCTTGATCAATTACACGCACGTCGCACTTCTAAGGCACATCTTTAGTGTCCTCAAAGCAGAATAGACTAGGCTTTTGAATGATTACCGGTCTAGGCTGACTAGTTGTTGAAACAATAGACTTTGGAATATTGAAAACAGGTCTAACAACATTAAAGATTGGAGTAACTGAACTTGAATAAGGCACATTGAACACATGCACCTTTTCACTAGTGTTTGGTAGATTGAAAATGGGCTCAATCACCGATACCTCTTCTTTCCTCACTTTACTGCATACTTGTAAGAACCCATCATCGATTAACTTTTGAATATCACTTTGAACCACAAGACATCCTTTGGGGTCAGCAACACATGTCTCATAATCTGAATGAACAGTTTTGACTAATCCAGCCTCTACTAACTTTTCATGAAAATATCGTAGCGGAGTTATGATTTTTGCCACATCAAGAATTACATTCTCATCAGACGCCTCTTCTACAACATGGACTCCCCCATGAGTGGGCAGGGGATTATTTTTTACGTTTAGTTGAGAGTCACCAAAAGACAAAATTTTCTTCTCCATTAGTTCCCTCACAATATGTTTCAATGCAAGGCACCCTTCCAAGTCATGGCTGGGAGCACTCTGATGAAACGTACAATGAGCATTTGGGTTATAGTAAGGTGGAAGCTTATTTAGAGGCAGACCTAATGGTCTTGTGGTTATCAAACCTTGTTGTACCAAAGAAGGATACAACTCTGTATACGCCATCAGGATGGGAAGGATATGAGGTTTCACACCCTGTCTTCTGTAAGGAACATTTGGACGAGGAGCCTGAGTTCTTTGTTGTTGTTGATATGCTGGAGCGTTGGACGCTGGTTGATAATTTTATTATTGTTAAACTAGTTGGTAGGCCGGTGCCTGTTGCACTGGTTGATAAACTGGGACCTGATTGTTGAATGTGGGTGTGACAGCTGCCACATATGGTTGTTGGACATACTGTACAGGGTACACTGACTTCCGAACATAATCTTGCTGAGGTTGCTAATTTTGTTGGTAAGGTTGTTTCCAAGATTAGTTTTTCTTCCTTCCTATCATAACAATATTCGTCTCTCCCTCCTTCTTCTTGTGAAAGTTACTAGAGGTTTCTTGGCATTATTGTTGCTTGAACTACCAGAAGCGTTAGTAACCTTACTATTCTTCAATTCCAACTCTACTTTTATAGTGTGTTCTTGGACAAGTTGCACCTGAATATTGATCAAAACAGGGAGTTTTGAACTTCAGAGGAATCACCAATCTAAACACTAAGCACATATCTCTGGCATCATCAACAAAGACGTTGTTTCCTTCCATTGCTCTTACCCTCCTCTCTATAGTCTCTACACCCTCCTTCAACCTTTTGTGATGCTCATCCCCTTCTTCAGACATAAATGGGACGTCATATACCTGTTGTGGATCATGAAAGTAAGGACGCACTTGAGCTTATACATCAACTGGTACATAAGTTAGAATGGCTTGAGGAATTCCAGATCCCAAGGGAATAACTTTTTGAGTAGTTGGTATCATAACAGGTGGATGCACAAAACCCAGAGATAACCCATAAGGTGGCACATTTGCAACATTAGCTATTGTTGGTGTCGGTTTCATAGTTGCATTGGTAATATCAGAAACTACGATGGTTTGAGTGTCCATCTTTGCTTTGATGACTTGCAGCACTTCCATTATCTGTCCCACACTTCCACGAAAGTCTTCTAGTTCATCATTGATCCTTTCGAACTCTACATTTTGTTCAGCCCCTCTCTGATGAGCTCGGGCTCGAAAGTTGTATTGATGTTGGGGATTCAGTGTGAACAACTGGAGAAAAATTGACAAGATGAGCCATGACAAAAGAAATGCACATGCAATGATATAAACACATGTGATGCAATGTAAATGAAAAACAACAACAATCAAGGAACCAAAATCATATTTGCAGTAATTAAAGACTGAAAAGTTTTACAAAAAAATAATACATCCCAAGAGCCATTACATAAATATCCAAATACAGAGAAATAGTACAAAAGAAACTAAGAGTCTAATCCTTGCGAGGAAGGCCATTCTCCTCCATGTAGCTCTTTCTCAAGTTTGTCAATCCGCTCCTGCATATTTGCTTTTTCAAGAGTCAGCTCTTCCAACGCAATCTTCAGCTTTCCTTCTTTACTTATGGTAGTCAAAATGGGGTACCTAGAAACCACATGCATGTACTCATGACGAGGGTAGGGTATCCTCATCTTGAGAGACCTATCTCACACCCACAATATATAAGATTTCGAAACAGTACAATTAGGATATCCCAACATGGTCATCCCCTTCTTATGTACGTGACGCTATGCGTACATGACTTGGGCCTTGAACTTAGGGTTTTCTCCATTCTCAAGGAAAAGTATTTTCAAAATGATAGGGTTAGGATCCTCCTTCATCGGGTATCCAAGCTAACAATGAGCAAGGACAAGTTTGTAGATGATACATCCTTTAGTGCCAAAAAGAGGCACATTAGGGAAATCCCGACAACTATGGATCATAACGACTCCCCCATATATTGGATCATACCATTCAATATCTAAATGAGTGAGTGACATGATTTTCTCAAACCATGTCAAACCATCCTTCAAATCCCAGAAAGTTGCGGACCTTGGCAAGTGCGAAATAAACCACTTATAAAGGAGAGCGACACAACAAGTCATCTGACCCCCACCATGAATATTTCTCAAGTGAATAGAACGATAGGCATCAGCCATCAAAGTAGGGACCGGATTCTTGAGCATGAAGATCTTGATGGTGTTAATATCGACAAAATCGTCAATATTCGAGAACAGGAATACCCCATAAACCAACAATGTGAAGGTGGCTCCAAAAGTCTCTGTATTCTTCTTGTCAGCGTGATACTGAGCCTTTTTAAACAAGAACATGGTCGGTAGTCCAAGGAGTCCTCGTTTGATGGTCTTATGAGCTTGAATATTAGAAAATTTCAGGCGCGTAATGTAATACACTAATTTTTACCCCTAAGATCCCACATATCATTTGCATCACATTCCACAAACAAGATTGCAAGCTTTGGTTCTCTTACCTTCCTCTGCAGTTTTATTCTTGAGAGATCACCAGGCACCCTTGTTTTCTTGTTTGTTTGATATTTGTTTATGTTTATGTTTACTAACCATTATTCAAAATCCAAAAAAATGTTTATTTTTTCCTTTACTAACTTTTTAGGAAGAATTTGGATCAAAAATATCAAATACCAGTCCCTCAGCTCATCTGAACAAAGTTGAAGTTGATCTGCAAACAATTCAAAATTATTTGATCAAGAGTTTCAAAAGATTTGATTGACTACTATTCAAGAGACTCCAAGGTTCATGTGTTTATTTCCATGCCTTCATTGACAAATAATGCCAATGGGTGACCAATATTGTGCCTGTTCCAAAGAAAGATGGAAAAGCCCGAATGTGCGTTGACTATAGAAATTTGAGTAAAGCAAGTTCGAAAGATGATTTTCCACTGCTACACATTGATCTTCCGGTAGATAATACTGCTAAGTTCAAAATATTTTCATTTATTGATGGATTTTCCAATTATAATCAAATAAAGATGGCGCCCGAGGATATTAAAAAAATAACATTCATTACACCCTAAGGAACATTCTGTTACAGAGTGATGCCCTTCGGTCTGAAAAATGCTGGTACAATGTACTAGAGAGCTATGACAACTTTGTTCCATGATATGATGCATAAAGAAATTGAGGTCTATGTGGATGATATGATTTGTAAGTCGAAGACTGAAGAAGATCATATTGAATACTTATTGGAGTTGTTTCAACATTTGAGAAAGTTTAAGCTCCGTCTGAATCCTAATAAATGCACTTTTCGTGTCCATTCTAGAAAGTTGTTGGGCTTTATTGTCAGTAAGAAAGGCATTGAAGTTGATCCTGGTAAAGTTAAAGTTATTCAAGAAATGCCTGCGCCTAAAACAGAAAAATAAGTAAGAGGATTCTTGGGATGTTTGAACTATATCTCTCGATTATATCCAATATGACTGCCACATATGTGCTGATCTTCAAGCTTCTCGGTAAAGATCAGGGTTGTGTATGGAAAATTTTTGTCAGAAAGCTTTTGAAATAATTAAAGAGTATCTGCTTGAACCTCCTATTTTGTCTCCTCCCGTGGAAGGAAGACCTTTGATAATGTATTTGGCCGTGCTAGAAGAGTCTATGGGTTGTGTTCTGGGTCAACAAGATGAATCTGGTCGAAAAGAATTTTCCATTTATTATTTGAGCAAGAAGTTCACCGATTATGAGTCTCAGTACTGAATGCTTGAAAAGACATGTTGTGCTTTAGCTTGGGCTGCCAAGCGCCTCCTCCAGTATATGTTGAATCATACAACTTGGTTAATATCTAGAATGGATCCAATCAAGTATATCTTTGAAAATCCTGCTTTAACTGGAAGGATTGCTTGTTGGAAAATGTTGTTTTCTGAGTATGATATCGAGTACTGAACTCAAAAACCGATAAAAGGAAGTGTTTTGGCTGATCATTTGGCACACCAGCCAATTGATGATTATCAATCTATCCAGTTTGATTTTCCTGATGAGGATGTGATGTATCTAAAGGTTAAAGATTTTGAGGAATGATTACCTGAAGAAGGGCTTGAGCTTGAATCCCGATGGGGTTTGATTTTTGGTGGAGTTTTTAATGAATAAGGCAATGGTATTAGAGCAATTATTGTTACCCCTCATGGTTCTCATATTCCTTTCACTGCAAGGTTGGTGTTCACTTGCATAAATAATGCGGTTGATTATGAAGCATGTATTATGGGCTTGAAAGAAGTTATTGATTTAAGAATCAAGATCCTTGATGTATATGGAGATTCAGCTCTGGTGATTAATCAGATTAAAGGGGAGTGGGAAACACGTCAACCTGATTTGATTCCTTATCGTGATTATGCAAGAAGATTATCATTTATCTTCAATAAGGTTGAGTTTCACCATATACCAAGAATAGAGAATCGAATGGCAGATGCTTTAGCGACTTTATCCTCCATGATTATGGTAAATCGGTGGAATGACGTGCCAAAAAATTGATGTTTTGCGCCTTGATAGACCAGCTCATATGTTTGCAGTTGAAGAGATTGTTGATGATAAATTAAATGTTTTCTTCAGAATCAAGAGTACCCACTTGGGGCATCCAAGAAGAATAAGAAAACTTTGAGAAGATTGGCTGGTAGTTTCTTCTTGAATGATTACGTGCTGTGTAAGAGAAACTATGATATGGTCTTGCTCAAATGTGTAGACAAGTATGAAGCAGACATGTTGATGAAAGAAATTCATGAAGGATCCTTTGGTACCGATGGTAATGGACATGTAATGGCTAAGAAGATGTTAAGGGTAGGTTACTATTGGATGACAATGGAATCTGACTGTTGTAAATATGTGAAGAAGTGCCATAAATGTCAGATTTATGCTGACAAAATTCATGTGCCTCCAACTCCTCTCAATGCTATCTTATCTCCATGGCCTTTCTCCACGTGGGGCATTGATATGATTGGAATGATTGAGCCTAAAATAGACACTATTTCATAATGGTGGCTGTTGACTATTTTACCAAGTGGATTGAAGTGGCATTATATGCCAATATGACCAAGCAAGTAGTGGTCCGGTTTATCAAGGACCAAATCATATGTCAGTATGGTGTTCCGAGCAAGATCATCACTGATAATGGGTCAAATCTGAATAACAAGATGATGAAGGGATTATGCGATGAGTTTAAGATTGAGCATCATAATTCTTCTCCTTAAAAACCTAAGATGAATGAGGCTGTTGGAGCTACTAATAAGAATATTAAGAAGATCATTCAAAGGATGGTTGCTACATACAAAGATTGGCATGATATGATCCCTTTTGCTTTGCATGGGTATCGTACATCCGTCTGCACTTCAACAGGGGCAACCCCTTTCTCTCTTTTTTATGGTATGGAAACAGTACTCTCGTTAGAGGTTGAAATCCCTTCTATGAGAGTTTTAATGGAAGTTGAATTGTCTGAGGCTGAATGGTGCCAGAGTAGATATGACCGGTTGAATCTTATTGAAGAGAAAAGAATGACGGCCTTGTGTTATGGCCAATTGTATCAATAGAGAATGAAGAAAGCTTTTGACAAGAAGGTTAGACCTCGTGTGTTCAGAGAAGGCGACCTCGTGCCTAAAAAGATCTCAAATTTTACCACTGATTCTAGGGGCAAGTGGACTCCTAATTATGAACGCCCATATGTTGTTAAGAGAGCCTTCTCTGGTGGTGCATTCATTCTTACAGCTATGGATGATGAAGATTTCACTCGTCCTATTAATGCCAATGCAGTCAAGAAATACTTCGCCGAAAAAAATAAAAGAGCAGCTCGCTAAGTTAAAAACCCGAAAGGGCGGCTTAGGCAAAAATGAGCGTCTCATTGGATTAAAAACCCGAAAGGGCGGTCTAGGAAACAATTAGAGACAAAAACAGAAATAATTGTCCCGGTAGATTGAAAACCCGAGAAGGAAATCTAGGCAAAAGTTAGGGATTATGGAAAGTAACTGCGTCTGGCCAGTCTTGATCGTTTGAAGCAACATTACCTATCAAAGACTTTACTTCAGTCATCTCCAGCTAAAGTCTCAAGCACAATTGGAATTCAAAGTTGTTGGGGAGAATACTGGTCATTATATTTCAATGTACCCTTTCCATTGTATTTACCATTTTTCAAACTTTGTAATGATCCGTGGAGTTACGTCTTTTTGTGGACTACCATTCTATCAATAAAATTTTTGGGCATTTGTCCCTTTATTTGCAATTCTTATTTTGTTTCTGTTTACAAAGTTTCATTTTATTTTTGATGATGATTTTCGAAACAAATGTGAATAATTTATTTAAATTTTGAAAATTATAAAAACATTTTTGTTTAATTTATGAATATAAAAAGGAATGTCAATAGTTATCTCAAGAATGGTAAAATCTCGAAGCGCAAAACTTAGCGTTTTCCTCAGTGGAGTTTGTTCTTATTGATGCTCTCCCCAAAAGAGTTTGTCGATGTTTTCCTCAGCAGGGTTCTTTCTTGCTCCTCTGGTAGAATTTATTGACAGCTCCCCAGTAGAGTTGTGTTGAGGTTTCTCCAGTAGAGTTTGTTGATATTCCCTTAGCAGAGTTTTATTCCTACGGATAACCAGACGAGTGTTGTTTGGTTTTCCCCAGCTAAGTCTTGATTCAAATTTTCTCTAGCTGAGTTTGTTTTCTTCATCCAGCCAGATTATGGTCAAGCAATTGAGCAATTTTAAGAGTCATCTCTACTTGATGTTAATACCCACACAAATATTTGTCCTTGCTAATCCTCAGTGAAGGTTATGCATTGTTACTTCAGATGTTTCCCAAGCAAAGAGCAATGTTACTTTCTTTTAAGAAGTATTGATATAGCAGTCACCTGTCAGGTTTTCTCTCACCTTGTGTTGGATATTGGTTTAAAATCCCCCACATCTTGACTTTTTGCTATGATGTTAACTTCTTATTTTTCCCGGAAAGTTTAGGATGTTTCTCTCAGAGTTGGATAGTCCTCAGAGTTCTTTCTGATATCCCCATAAGAGTTGTATTATTCCCTAGTGGAGTTTGTGTAGTTGTTTACATGATTACAATCCTCTAGCAGATCCATTATTTTTTCGCAGCATACCTCTTCATCCCTTTTGAAGCGGATCTCGGTTAATTTTTATTCTTATCCCTAGGATGGGTCAGGAAGATTTGGGTTCATGTCCCCCAACAATTCATCTTCTGTCCTTGAAGCAAAGTTGATATTGTTATCCCTTTTGTGGATTGCTGATTATTGAAGATTGATCTTTGGGTTTCTCCCCAAGAAGTATCTTTTTCTCCTCAACGAGATTTGAGTCTTGTAGTAGGATTTATTTTCCTTTGATGGCTTTTGTTTATCTCTTACATAATTTCTTCATTTTTATCCCTAGCTGGATCTCCAGTGATGTCTCCAGCTTGTTGAGATTAGCCGAGTATTTTCAGTGGTGTTGTGATGTTTTATTCACCCTCTGTTTATCCCCTTTGTCTGTTTTGTTAGCATATTCATACTCATATGCATTGCATACGCATTCATTTGTTTGAGCATAACATGTTTTTGTTGCATTGTGCATCTTAAATTTTTGTTGGTGTTTCCCTTTCTCCAGTGTTGTTATCCCCGCAGAGTGCCCATGTCCTCTCTCCATTAGAGTGTTGACCTTAAGTAGAAAATGCATATTTATTCTAATTCCCCACTAAGTTTATGCCTCGTGGAAGATGTTTGTTTTAGCTTTCCCCTCAGCTTTTGTCTGGATGGAATTGATCCCCGATGAGATATTTCTTCATCAGGTCGAGTCTTGTTTGACCGTTTCTCTCCAGTTTGTTCTTGGATTGAACTTTGGTCTCTTGCATCGATTATTTTGATTTCTCTAGGCTGTGATACCTAGATGATGAGAAGGTGTTTTCTCCCTTTTGAGGATTTATTTTCCTCAGCAGAAATCTGTTTATTAATCCCCATCAGAAGATGAAGATTTGAATTTCCCCAGCAGTGTTTTGATAACACTCTCTTGGTAATAATTTTTGCCTGACAGCAAGTGGTGTTCTCTTTATTTGAGCAACTTGTATGTCCCTAGCAAGGTAAACCTCACATGGTAACAAGTGGAATCCTCTTTATTTGAGCAGCTTGTGTAATCTTCAGGAATTTATTGGTATTTTCGCAATAAATGCCATTTCTCTAGTTCATCCTCAGCAGAGAAGTTTACTGTGAAATGATGGATCCTTATCCGACCAGCGTTTTCATCAAATGACATCTCTGTGGAAGAAGTCTCGGTGAGAAGTTTGCTGTAAAATCCTCAACAAATGGTTGTATCTTTATTTGAGAAGTCTATTGTATGATCTAACCTGCCAGTATCTCTTTGAAGATCCCCGATAGGGTTTGATATTTCATCCCTAACAAATGGTTGTCTCTTTATTTGAGAAGTTTGTTGTGTGATTTGAGCTGCTCAGTGACAGGTAGTTGACCTTCATTTTCCTTCTTCTACCCAGTGATAAGTAGTTGAATTCTGTTTCTCCTATCTAGTGACAGGTAGTTGAGTTTTGTTTACCCTACCCAGTGACAGGTAGTTGGTAATTTTTTAGTATGAGTCCATTGTCTTTATTTTTCTACCTAGTGACGGGTAGTCGGTAATGTTTCTTCACCTTTTAAGTATATTGCCTTTGCTTTACCCAATAACCGATAGAAGGTAATATTCCTCACCCTTTTTAGTTGGTTATCCTTTGTTTTTACCCAGTAACCGGTAAAAGGTAATCCTTCCTCCCGAGCTTGTTGCCTTTATTTTTATACCCAGTAACTGGTAGCATGTAACATTTGTATCTCTTTTGGTTAGTTACCATTATTTTTCTATCGAGTAACCGGTAGTCGGTAATCTTTCCTTGTGGTAATATTCCTTTTCCTACCCAGTAACAGGTAGTTGATATATTGTTTACCCTATCCAGTAACCGATAGTTGGTAACCTTTTCCTTTAGGTTTATTACTCTCGCTAAACTACTCAGTAACCAGTAGATAACATTGTTTCTTTTCCTACCCAGTAATAGGTAGTTCATTATCTCTCACCAGTGGATTACTTTTTACCCAGTAACTGGTAATAAGTAATACATATCTTTGTTTTCTACCCAGTAACCAGTAGATGATAATTCTTTTATGTTTATTGCCCTTATTTTCTACTCAGTAACCAGTAGAAAATATTTTACTTCTTCTCTTCGGTTTGAGTATCTTCGCTCAATAACTGGCAGTTGGTATCTCTTCCCCAGTTGAGTTGTTTCCTTTCCTTTATCGGAATAGGATCTTGTTCTTTTATTTTCCCCTGTAGAGTCTCTTTTCTTCTTTTTCTCCCCAAATGTTTGTTTGTCTCTTGTGGCTTGTTTTCTCCCCACAAAGGTCTTTTGTCTGCATATCATTAGCATAATCATATCATTTTGTGGCCTCTTAGGGCCAAAAATTGGGTTTACTTGTTATATTTAAGTCTCTTCTATCTGGTCGAGACAAAGATGTCAACCTTCATATCTCCGGATAGAAGAAACTTAAATAGGGGCAGCTCTAATACCCTAATTTTTACCCCTAAGGTCCCACATATAATTTGCATCTCATTCCACAAACAAGATCACAAGCTTTGGTTCTCTTGCTTTCCTCTGCAGGTTTGTTCTTGAGAGATCACCGGGAACCCTTGCTTTCTTGTTTGCTTGATATTTATTTATGTTTATGTTTACTAACCATTATTCAAAACCTTGATTCAGTCTCATGATCTGTTGCACCATTGCTTTACTTTTCCTGACTATCAGCTTGTGCCGACTTTAGAAGAGTACTCTTATTGAATGAGTTTGCCTATGTCAGATGCAATCCCTTTCAGTGGTTCGGAGGAAGTTCCTATACTCAAGGTCATCTCCAAAGCTATTCATCTTAGAGGGTTTGTTCTTTAGGGAATGTTTGTCACCAATGGAAGAATTCTGGGGATTAGTTCCAATTTCTTGATGGGGAAAGCTTCTACCTTTGATACTATGGGGAGTATGGATGCTTTTGAGGCTATTCTTGCCTTGTTGATCTACGGTCTTGTATTGTTTCCTAACATGGATGGTGTTGTTGATATTCATGTTATTCAGATCTTCTTGATTGGGAACCTTGTGCCTACTTTGCTAGGAAACACTTATCATTCAATTCACTATAGGACTTCCAAAGGTGGAGAAGAGATTACTTGTTGTGCACCTCTACTGTATAGGTGGTTTATTTCGCACCTTCCACAATCTCAAATCTTCAAGGATAACAAGGATAAACTCAGATGGTCTCAGAGACTTATGTCCCTTACTCATGTAGACATGACTTGGTATTATTCAGCGTATGATACTGGAGTTATTATTGATAGTTATGGAGATTTCCCCAATGTTCCCCTTCTTGGTACACAGGGAGGAATTAGTTACAACTATATTCTTGCTAGACGCCAGTTTGGATATTGCTTGAAGGATAAACCCAATAGTCTTGCATTGTCGAGTATCTTTTTCCTTGATGAAGTAGAGAGCTTGGAGTTGAAGAGTAGGATTGCGCATTCTTGGTGCAAGGTCGATAAGAAAGATAAGAGTCATTTAGCAAGGTAACATTGTGCTGCTTCTGTGTGTTACATTCAGTGGGTCCGCAATAGAGCTTATCAACTCAAGATGCCTTACCCTCATGAGAAGCAATTATTTCCTATTATTACACCATCATCTTCTCTTGTTCCCATTGATGATAGAGGAAGTCTTCAAGAAGCTTTGGCTAAGATGAAGTAAGAGAAAGAGATGCGAGAAAGCAAGTTCACGCTTCATACAAAGAGAAGACGGAGTTGCAGAAACAACTAAAGGAGAAGGATGACTTGATTGAGTTGCTTGATCGACGTGTTATGAAGAGATCTAGGAAGCCAGAGGATTTATTTTCCTCTAGCACTTCATCATTTGCTCATCTTCCTACTTTTGGAGCATGGAAGAGTATTGTGGACCGAATTGTGACAAAGAAGGATACCATGGAGAGCTACTACAAGAGAGAGAGAGAGAGAGAGAGAGAGAGAGAGAGAGAGAGAGAGAGAGAGAGAGAGAGAGAGAGAGAGAGAGAGAGAGAGAGAGAGAGAGAGAGAGGCTTCATGAGAAGTATCAGCCTAGAATTGGGTCATCTTCTGATATGATTCCATAGATATAATTTTATTCCTCTTATGTATTAATACTCTTTGAGATTGTATTTTATACTTTGTAATCCTTTTTCCAATACTAATGAAATGAGATTTTCAGTATTCCAAAAATTATGTTATTTCAATAATATTCGTAATTCACTTTAAAGTTCCTTGAAATCTTCACATTTTCTTATCATGCATCATCGTGCATTGTGTTTTGCCTTTTCCAAGTGTCTTATTTTTTCCCTTAGTCTTTATGCTGTCAAGCTTTCATATCACTACAATACTCGAGCTAATCAGAGAAAGAAGATGGATCAGTTGCAACAAAAAATTGTAGGCTTCGTGAAGAGGTAACCACTGTGAAGGACAATATAAAGAGACTTTCTGCAATGATGGAAACTCTGGTGGTTGCTCAGAATCAACCACTACCTCTTCCTCAGACTCCTGTGCAGAGAACCTTGATTTCAGAGATTATGTCAACGCCCATTTTCGTGGCCCCGGTTAATGCTTCTAATCATCAGATGCCTCCTGGTTTCCCTTGGGGCATGCCTCTCAATTATGTGCCAGACGGATATCAGCCTCTTGCTACCGAAGGTTTAAATGTTCCTATTGTGATGATTGTACCACCTCCTGTAGCCATACCCTCCAAGGCTCAGTCAATTTGGGGCATACTGCTGTAAGACTTGATCAAAATAAACCACTTCAAAAAATGGTTCATTTGGGGCATATCACTCTAATGGTTGATTAGTCAAGGACAAATCCCTCCAAGGTTAATATAATGGCAGGCCACCTCAAGCGCATAGTATGGCCAAGCTTCTTCAAACCCATATTAAGAAAAATCTTTTCAAAGACCGAATAGACTAGGGCAAAGATAAGCTACAGCAAGAACAAAACCCTATCAATACTTTCATGATGCACATGCAAGCTCTGCCGTACATATGCAATCGTCAAATTTGAAACGAGTATCGGGAAGTCATGTCGATGTAATATCCTACCACCTTTTGACAAATATCCTGGTTAAATGAAAAACATCTCTAAGCCTTAATAGTCAACGACCCACCACAAGAGCACTTGTGGAAACATTCAAATCATTATCATGCATTAATCATGTCATTATAATCTAGAATCCAATCATGCATATCATCTCATTTGTCTAGCACATTCCTATAACATGAATTTAACATCTGCAAAATCCCAATCTTACTTGGCACCACGCAAAAGCCCAATCCTACTTGGCACCACACAAAAGCCCAATCTTACTTGGAACTTCATAAAAGCCTAACCTCATTTGGCACATGTATCCAAAAAGCCCAACCTTATTTAACACTCACCCCAAAAGCCCAACTTTGATTGGAATCTCATAAAAGCCCAACCTTACTTGGCACAAAATACCTACAAATGGCCCAATCTTCACCAGGGTAGCCCAAGATTAGTACATAGTGTGCATCAGACATCGCATTCATACATCATATCACATGTAGCATATCCATGAATGTGGATCATTATGCCATAAAAATTCTAAACATGCATACATAATATAGATACGTAACATAGGATAATACTTAAGACTCATCATAAGAGTCTAGATCAATCCCCATCTAGGCCAGTAATAGATCTCCGTCCAAGCTTCTCCCCAGCTCTTTTCTCACTGTACATCACAGTAAGTCGATCTTAAGGACAATCACACAACAAGTATCCTTGGAATACTTAGCAACATTGTCCCTGGTATGCCTTAATGGTATACAATTCCCTCACTAGATCCTTACAAGGATTTCTTAGGACTTTCCCCAACACTCGCGCTACTTAGGATGCCTCGCCTAGAATCCTATTCTCAAGAAGATAGTCATCTTAGGTGACACCAGTCTCCCCCCAGTAGAGACATCGGGTTCCTCCATCAATCTTTTTTTAGTCTGTTTTTCTCAGAGAACTCTGCTGTAGAAGTTCTTGCTCTAGTATTATCCATGATAAATATCCTATTTATGGTTCTTACACCACTATTCCATTTGGTTCTTACACTATTACCATTGTTCACTTTGGTTCTTACGTAGTTGTCATCCACTCACTTCAGTTCTTAAATCGTTGTCATCTAGTCACTTCGGTTCTTACACTGTTATCATCCAGTCACATCGGTTCTTACACCATTTGCTCTTCAATTTGGTTCTTACATTGTTTGTCATCTTGTTTTACGGTTCTTATACCTTTGTTCTTTTGGGTTTTACATCAATTTCCTTGCCAATAATGAGTTACCAGCTCTTATACCGATGCCGAGTGAGTTCTCAATCCCCAGCTATACCAGTACAATTCCCCAAGCAGGAATGCTTATTGGCCTTCCCTTGAAAGTAACATTTCCACAAGGGCCTTTTCAAAAAAAGGACTTCCCCAGCAAGCTCACTCATCGTGAGTCTTCAAAAGAATCTACCCAGTAGCAGGCCATCCTAAATGATTGTTACTAATCAGTGAGCAGGTTTTCACCTCTCACATCCTCAGCTTAGCAACCTATCCCTCATACGGGATAAGTTCCATAAAAATAGTCTAAGGGTTTCATCTAAGGGTTCCGTCACGGTGAGAATCAGATATCAAGATATTGTATTAACTTAAATCATAAATCTCTGAATGTTCACCGCCAAACTTTAATTTATCCAAAGGAAAGGGAAAAGATCGAATAAAATCCTAATTGTGCAATGTAACAACAATGCAAAAAGATCCAAGGTTCGGGGGTTGGTTATAAAAAGGGAAGGTATTAGCACCCTAAGTATCTATAGTACTCTATAGGAATCTCTTGAAAGTATTTGTGTTATGGTAATTTTCTTGCTAATGTTTTGGAATGTTCTAATTTTGGGGTTTTATGAGATAGGGAACCTAAGGAGGTTTATTGCTAGTGTGCTCGCCAAGACTTCGCAGTCTTATGCCTACGTATCGTAATAAGGATGAAATCAGAGCAATCGTAGTTCACCTAAATACGGGCGAAGAACACTTGATAATGATCAAGGTTCAAAGGGGAAGGTAAGTGTTCATAACAATAACACTTACATAGAGTTTACAAACTCTAACCTAAGTCTAAGTTGAAAGGTTAATGACAATAACAAGGTCAAACAGGAAGGTAAGTGTTTATAGAAATAACACTTACATAGAGTTTACAAACTCTAACCTAAGTCTAAGTTGAAAGGCTAATGACTCTAACAAGGTCAAACAGGAAAGTTGAGGTAAAGCTAAGCTACTTATGACATAAAGTCAACAAAAAGACCTTTCCTTTGGATTTAAGCACTTGCAATCATATAGATTCAAGAGCCAGAAGAGAATACCAAACAAAATAGACAACATAATATCAAGGGAGTATAGAGAAAAACCTCAAGTATCAAAGCTAAGATCATGAATGAATAGCAACATATGTAAAGAAAGTATTAAGGCAACTATTCAAATCATGAGGCAAAACATCATGTCACCAATTAGTCATATAACATGTCAAGGATAATGACAAACAAGTAGTGCACAAACCTTCATATCTTAAAGTAATAACCAAACATCATTATTTAGAACACAAAGACAAAATGAACCAAATAAGATGAGAATCCATATATTCACTAGCCACACAATAATTTTTTTTTTAACACATTTCAAAGATTGAAAAAGGAACATAAATGGATCAAACATGAGCTACATCGATAGCCAAACAAACGTCAACAACTAGTTTCTAAGAAACAAGCAAAAAATGATCAAGGTAATGAGATAAATGCATGTCAACATGATGAGGTAGTAGCATAAGTAAGAATATCAATTCCAAACCAAGCTAATGATAGCAAGAAGATTCACCAATTATCACACTGAAAGCATGCACAGGCATTTAAGTATTCATCAATCAAGATTATTCTCAAAAGGAAACAAGTATCTAATGAAAGTAAAAGAGAACATGATCAAGAAAATAGACATTAAGACATGGGAGGTCAGAAGCTCAAACAAATCATTCAATTCATATAAGAGTCATGAACATCAAGAAGATTCACATAAGAAACAAGTCCTAAAACTAGGTCAAAGATTAGGCAAATCTCATGTAAAGATAACATCACATTGAAGTATCAATTTAAGGCATCTCAATGATAAAAAATATGTATCTAAGGCTCTACCTCATTCCAAAACAATAAAGATAAAGTGAGAAAAATATCCCAAAGAGAATTGCACAAGTGCATCATCAAAACCATTCAACAAGTCAAGCATAGTTCAACAATCGAGCATGAATCGAGGCTCAATAAAATCAAATGGAAAATGGTCAAGAATGCATCATCAAAGAATCACAAAAACACTCAAACCCTAAGAATTTATGTGTAAAACATGCCCAAAATAATGGCTCAAAAAGTGGTCCATAAGTGCACCAAAACACAAACCTTAATCCAAGGGTAAACAAGTAAAAGCACATTCACAAATAATTTCAAATAAAATATAAAAATAAATGGAAAAATAAAATAAAAATTATGAAAAATATCTAGAGACATTAAAATATTTAAAACCTATTTTTATGGATTTTAATAATAAAGGAATAATTAAAAATGAAATTGAAATTGAAAAGGAAATGAAAATAGAAAATGAGGGGTGCAAAACTGAAATGCCAAATGAACTATAATTAGTTAACATGGCGCGTTGGGATCAACATCAGGGGGTGTGGAAATAAAAAAAAAACTAGGCCAAACCCACATAAATGTTCTGATTAAAAAACAAATAATAAAAAATAAAACAAAATAATGAAAAGAAGTGGCATCACTAATCCACCTCAGCGCCACACATATGACACGCGAGCATGTCAAAGTTCAAACACGAACACATCAGCAGACGCCGAAGGTGAGTGCAAACATCACCAAAACAAACAAACCAATACACTATCTTATACATCTTTCCATGTAGAACACGAATCCAACCTTATTTTTCATTTATAATCACTCTAACATGGTGAAATCTAAGCACGAAGAAATGACACACAATCTTAAACATGCTCAAATTGAAACAACAGCTAGGAAAACATTACCTACAATAGTGTAGGACTTCAGATGTACTAAGAATGAGTCTAAAACGCGTCTAGCATAAGAGAAAAAAGTTGGAGAAAAATACCTAGTGGAGAAAGTCCAATGCCTTTTGAATCCTGCTTAAATAACTTCAAAAACCCTTCCTTAAGCTTCTTGGAACCTCAAAGATTATTAATGGAGCAAGGAAATAAAGAGAAAACCTTTGGAAAATGAGATTTGAAGTTTTAAAATTCTTGAATGAGAGAGAGAGAGAGAGAGTTTTCGGTCTGAGTTTGATGCAAATGAAGCTTTGGATTCAAGTGTATTGTGTGTGTTTGAAAGTAAAGAGTAGAAAGGTCTGAGATTGATGATGGTGATGCTCTCTCTTTTATGAGAATGAAGATGATGTTATCCAAAACCAAAGATTTGTGAGAGAGTTTTTTCCAAAAAAAACCCTTCGTATGTGTGTGTTCTCTCTCTCTCTATTATGCAGTCAGTCCACCGTCCCCCAAGTGTGGTGTTTTTAAGTATATGAAGATAAGATCAAGGTTTTGATTGCACAAATGATAATGCTTTGATGTATTCATGCATAAAAGTGGCAAAGAATGTATAATGATTTTTTCTTTCATTTGGCTTTGTTGGACCTTTTTGAGAATTTATCTTCAAACCTTATGACATGTTTCTGATGTCTTGCAGCCCCCTTGATCAAAACAAACTTGTTAAACAAGCTTTGGACAAGTTTTAATTTCTTCACATGATGCCAAGAAACAAAATCTGAGTAGCTGACTTTGAGGCAGGTTTTGGACCTAGTGTAGAGGTCTATCTTTCACAAAATTGTCACCTTTGGGTAGAGATCATGTAAAGGAACAACTTTCCAGTTGAAAGCAAGTGGAGAAAGTTCTTGGAAAGTACTCAAAATTTCCTCCAAAATCGTGTCGTTCAAATCTGGCCCTTCTTTGGTGAACATTTTGGCATCTTGATCCCACCATAACTTCATGCTCGAGTCACCAATGCTCACAATACTGATATCAATGGAAAGAGGGGACAACATACTACAACTTTGATGTTAAATTTTTTCTTAGGATCATGAAAAAAAGTGGCTCTCGAGTTGGTTACTTTTTCAAGGCAGATTTGAATCAAATTTTTTCTAAGTGTTGGAATTCACTTTTGAATGAAACACCAATTTCATGGCTTCATAACATGAAATATATGCATTTTTTGGGAATTCATCCTAAAGAGCAAAGTTGTAGTATGAAATTAGCTCTTCAAATTGATCTTTGGAGTAAAGAAAATGGATGTCTACATTGGAAGTTATGGACTTGACAAGTTAGCATCAAATTAGGGTTTTCTCATAACTTAGAAAATTTTCCAATTTCTTCATTGTTGCCCTTTTTGAAAGTAACCTCAATTCTCTTGATTTTCTTGATCAAATTCAATCATCAAACTTATCTTCATGGAATTTGACTTGAGAAGTTCATATTTGACCAAAAAACCTAAAGTCAAAGGTTTAACTTTGTCGTGAATGGCTTGTGTATCAGATGAACTTTCACTTCTTGATCTTCAATGAATTTAATCTCTTGAGCTATTTGAACACCATGGATGGAATCCAAGGGTGTATTTAAATGTCTTAAATCATGTCCCAAGGCTTGAGATCATGTCTTGATCAAAAGTCAAAGATGCAGTTGACTTTGGTTGAAAAACCCTAATTTCATGGCCAGATGAATTTGAACCTTGATATTTGCTTGTAATGAAGCCAATTTTCACTTGATATTTGATGAAGGGAGATATCTTAAGTGTACGAGAACTTTATTGGTTGATGATCAATCCAAAACTTTGACTGGTAAATCCTGTGAGCCTCTTGAAGTAAACCCTAATTCCACAGATGAAACAAACAAAGCCAAATCTTGATAAATAGTTAGCTATGCGTGATTGATTGACCTAGAATGTTATGCAAATGATGATGAAATCTAGGGGTAAAATTTAGGGTATGACAGGTTCCATCGAGGGTTCCACCAGGGTTTTATCAATGGGTTTCATCAGAGTTTTATCAAAGGGTTCATCAGGGGTTTCATCAGCATTTTATCAAGGGTTCCATTGAGGGTTTAACTGGGGTTTTATCAAGGGGTTTCATCAAGAATTTAATTAGGGGTTTCATTAGGGGCTTCATCAATGGTTTCATCAGGGGTTTCATTAGGAGCTTTATCAAGGGTTTTATTTGGAGCTTTATCAAAGATTTCACCAAGGGTTTTACCAGGATTTTTACCAGGGGTTTTCATAAGGGGTTTCATCAGGTTTTTGCTAAGGGTTTCATCTGCAACGACCGGAGGATCATCAGAGTCCTACCCGGTTTCGGTAAAATGATCGAATGATCATAGGAATCGTATGCAAGTTTCACCTAGAGGGGTTGAAGCTGATCAAGAGGTTCTACCAGGGTTTTATCAGAGAACAATCATAGGATCGTCAGAGTCTTACCCGATTTCGTCAAGATTGGTTGGAGGATCATATAAATCGTATGCAAGTTTCATCAGAATGGGCTGAAATTAATCAACACGATATCACCAGGGTTTCATAAAAGGTTGGTTTGGATAGCAACAGAGCATCAAGAATTTTTGAATCCTTCCTCATCCCCGGAACCTACTAACTACGTGGTCAAAATTAGGGTCCCTTTCTATATTTAATCGTCTTCCACCATGAGGAGATGAAGGCTCACCGTCATTATCCTCTTAGTTTGAAGTTGATTAAATAGGGACAACTATCGTACCCCAAATTTTGACCACTTCCTCTTTTCCTTTCATCTAACTTAGAGTTTAGATCATTAACATGTACAATGTCCTTACAAGTCCTCTGATCCATCCCAATAACCTAAAAAGTCAAACGAAGGCCCTTTTTGACTTTTTATTCTCCCTTAAGGAGTTTGATCCTACATTAAAATCCATGTGCTATTTTAGAATTTTTTAGGTTATAATCTAATTTGTCAAAACTAACATATAGTTTTTATTAGAAAGGTTTCAGATTCATTTACTAGAAAAATATATTATAGGGGGTATAATTATTATTATTATTATTATTATTTCTTTGGAACTAGTATTAACCTTTTAGAATTTGGGGTTGAATACAAATTTCATTATGATTACATATTATATTCTTACTGATTAAAATGATTATTATTATGATTAATCATTAAAGTTAAACAATGCATTAAGCATTTAAATTATATTATTTTTAGTGGCATTTCATTTTGAAAAATTAGAATGACCTATTTGATAAGAACTTGAGTGTAAGAAATTGTGAGTATGAAATGTAATGAGTTCTAGTCTTATCCTTCCAACTTAAAATTTTTCTATTTTATTTGTGTTTTCTTTATTTCTAACATTTTTGCATTATTTTCAAAACTATAAAAATCACAAAAATGACATTTTTCATTTTCATTATTAATTTTAGTATTTATAAAATATGCATTTTTAAAACAATAATTAATTTTCATTTTTTTCCACTTTTTATTCAAAAAATAAATAAATAAAAATCATAAAATAAAAATATTTGCAAATATTTTGTTCACATTTTATTTTAGGATAATAATTCAATGTCATTTAACATTTCATGTAAATTGATTTTTTTAAATATAAAAAAATATACAAAAAAATATTCAAAGATTGTTATTCTTTTTTAGATTATTCCATTTTTAGGATTATATTTTTGTAACACCCCGACTCTTAGCACCGGGTAGTTGTCATACTTATGAGAATAAATTAAGAGGAATTAAGAAAATAATGGGATCTTAGCAATAATCTTAGTAATAATTTCATGATGGTAATTGCATTGGTAACCAAGGGCATTATTGGAACTTGCTACCCATTATGAGATATAAGGGCTTGTTTGGCATTTGTTTCTCATTCTTGGTCATTCTAAAAATTAGAATTAGAAGAAGGAAAAAAAGAGTGAATGGAGAGAAAGAGACGTGGAAAGATGGGAAAGATGAAGTGAGGTGAAGATCAAGCTCCTCTTATTAATGTATGTACAATATTTGGTGGTCTTTGGATGAAGAACCATGATCAAGTATGAAGATCATCATCATCATCTCCTACCTCACATCTCAAACTTAGAATCTCCTCTTGCTCAAGATGAGTTCCATTAGTTAGGAACTTGAGCTAGGAAATTAGGGAAAAATCGTATGATGTTGGGATTAGATTGAGAGGAATGTATTGCATGCTTGGTTACTAAATGAAATTGTGTTCTTGTGATGTTAGTATATGTGTTAGATGTTGATATACATACATTAGGGATTCATAAACCCTAGTATGTTAGGATATTCATATCCATGATGTTTAGGTCATTAGATGGGTAAAAATGATAATTTTTGAGGTTTTTCTCCCCAAAATATGCCCAGGTACTGTCCTGGCTTGCTACAACCCGCTTGGAGTGAAAACAGAGTATTTTGCCATTGTCTTAGTTCGCTTAGCGAACTTCCCTACACTACAAAAATATTCTCCACCTTGTTTGAACCATAACTTAAGAACCGTAACTCGGAATGAAGCACAGTGGAAAGCGTTGGAAAGGTATTCCAATGCTCTATTTGATAGTGAAATAGAAACGTGAATATAAACCAATAATAGTTATGATAATGATGATGTCCTATTATGTATCTCATAGAAAAGAGAAGGAATCATGTCGATGCTAGGATTTTTGTTAGGTATTGGTCATGGACTGAGTTTAGGCCGATGAGTAGGGACAATAGTGATATGCTAACAAGTATGACTTGATGTGAACATTATGTATGTGCTTAATGTGATACACTAGTATCGGATAATCATTTTGATATGATACAAGCATGAATGATATGATATGTGCATCCATATACGAGCATGTGATAGATTGATATGCATGTGAATGTTGTGTGACTTGGATGTGTTTGCGCCATATGGCTAGTGGTTGGACCATAATGTGATTTCTTGATACTGATGTATTATCTGCCTATGGCTAGTGGTTGGAACACACTCCTTTCCTGTTTGTTTGCGATAAAATTCGAAAGAGATGCTAGGATACACGAGATGGGCCTTCCTGAAACTAGGTGGTAAATCGCTTGCCGTTAACACACCCGAGCTATCAATAATTGACAAACAGTGGGGCCTTTTGAGGCGGATACTCACCTATGAATTGTCTAATTTCATGATTAATGATCGATATGGTGGGGTCGTGACGCCAAGTAGGCAATGCCACTTCGTCACTCACCACTAGTGGGGTCGTGTAGCCATGTAGGCGTAAATCACTTTGTTACTCACTAGCATTTTTCCCCGGTGGGCTTGTGCAGTCACGTGGGCAAGTTTGCACTAGCAGTTAGTGCATCTGTGTATATGGTGATTGATGGGGTCGTGACACCATGTATGCAATGTCACTTCATTACTCATCACGGATGGGGTCGTGTAGCCACATCGACGTAAATCATTTCATCACTCATATGACTCACTGTTCGGTGTGCATGTGCAAGTCTCTTGACGCTAGGCACTTGGTTACTCATCGAGGGTGTGCTTGCGTAGCCTATATGAAGGTGGACACTACTTCGGTATTCTCTCGTACACGGGTACGAGTATGCATCTATGTATCATTGTATAGTTTGATTTGTTTGATGATGACTCTACATTTTGTTATCATGGGATTTCCACTTGTAGACGATTCGTGTTATGTGCTTCGCTGGTGTACCAGACGTGAGGATATCATCTCTATATGATTACTTCTCCCATGTACAATGGGATTCTTTTCTAGTTTTATAGAGGGAATGTTATCTAATATTGATGTTAAAGATCTCAAAATTTTACCGACCACATACTGATCAAAGATTGTCTCTCCATATGCTTTCACTTGATTCACTAATCTTGTGATTCTTGTAGAAGATTCACTAATGGTTTCCTTCTCTTTCATCTGAATTAATTTCATCTGCCTTTAGTGAGTTATAACCTTACTACTTTTGCCTTATCAGCTCATGCATACCTTTTCTCAAAAATTTCCCAAGCTTCCTTTGAGGATGTGCAACCAACCATGCTCTCAAAGTTATCAGCATCGACACATTGATAAATGAGATACAAAGGTTTGAAATATTTCGTCTTCTCTTCCTTATGTGTAGTTCTTTTTGTAGCCGTTGCACTTTCTACATGTGGATTAACATCATTCTTGATCTCTTCAAAAACATTTTGATAACCAAATAACACACTCATTTGTTTGTACCATTTATCATAATTCTTCAAATCGAGAATTGAGAGATTTATAGAGATACATTCATTGAAAATAGAAAGCATTTTTGCAGACTAAGTGTTTGATCAAAGAACTAGACTTTTAATGCCAAATGTTGTGGCAGAATCTCAATCACAAAGTAAAATGATGAACAAGAGAATAATGAAGAGAGTAAAAGAATTATAAAATATTATAATGAAAATGGTGGTCTATCATTAACAACCTAACATAGCATATATATACAACAATACACAAATGTACATTTAAAAAAACAAAATGTAAAAACAAAATTTTCAACCATGTAATCAATAACATAAAACCTATAACCGGTTATAGTTGCTACTGACTTCAAAAATATCAAAATTTAAAAGGTGATAACCGGTTACACCAAACTTATACCTGATTACATGTTTTTGTATGATATTTTTCTGATATTTTTCCTGCTAAAAGAGGTGGTCACCTTGGTTAGGTAAACTTGAATTACAACATATTTAACTCTATCTCATTTGATCTCAATAAAAAAAATGACAAAATTTGAAATAATGGTATTTATGATTTCTTTCATTGATAGTTTCCATTCTTAGAGTTATGGTAGATATTGAAGGTACATCACAGTTTTTTTTAATCAGTCGATACCTTTACAACTCATCAGCAAAATCAATGGGCGCCTCATGATTTCTACATGCAACGAATCTTGATGATGAGGAACATTTTGTACGGAAGTATAGAACATATTCAGACAGAATAGTATTAAGTACTTCAAATATGGATCCTTGATAATGGTTTAGATTCTAGACAGACTGGGTGAATCCTCATCTTTCTTGCTTTGCTAAAGGAATAGTATATATTTTGACATTGGATGATGGAAGCATTGGTACATGGTGGTCGAGCATGTGATTATGTTCATTGTCACGCTAAAAGTTACCTCAACTTGTGTTACAAATATTGGAAAACTCACTCTTTTTGCATCTACTGAAAGATAGGTTTGGCATATAAATGGAAATAATCATAGTCTAGATATTCTAAAATTAGGTATTGATAGTTAATTTATTAATATTAAATATATTTGAGTACAAATGATATTTTAACTCATATAAAACATAATAGTTTATATCACTTTAAGATAAATTGTTCAAACACACAAATGGGTTCACATACTTACCAGGAAAACAATACATTTCATTTTAAATCATCCACATGTATGGCGTTTAATTTTTTTCCAACGTCATTTCATTTCCAAATCTTACTTTTGAATATGACACCATTTCCTTATTACAGATTTGTTGGGAATAACAGTTTTTAAGGGAAACATTGTTTGCATTGAACTACATTAGTAAGTAATTGTCTCATAACCAATTAAAAGGCAAAATAAAACTACCTCTAATTAACTACTATTAGCACAACTAACTTCTATTAGGATAGTTTGGATTAAACTCAACACCCCTTCTTAATTCAAACTATCAAAAGTTATGAATCTAAGCTCTCTTCTCAACTTTATGAATTGCAATCTTTTAATGACTTTAGTGAGATCATCGACCACTTGTTCATTTGTTGGGCGGTACACCACTTCAAACTCCTCTTTAGTGACTTGGTCCCTAAAAAATGGAAATTGGTTTCTATATGCTTAATGTTCCCATGTGCAATGGGATTTTTAGCTAGGTTGGTCGTTGATTTGTTGTCTATTAGCAGCTGAATTGACTTTTCTATCTTGATCATCAAGTCAATCAATAAGGATTGGAATCAATTTGATTAACATGCTGCAATAACACCGATAACATATCCAACTTCACAACTAGATATTGCAACCACTGACTGTTTTTTGAGCACCATGATACATGTGCTCATAGGAATTTGAAGATGTAGCCGATTGTACTTCTTCTATGAATCTTGTCACCACGCCAGTCTGCACCAAAGAAACAAGTCTGTTAGACGAAGGAAACTTATCTAGAGGGGGTGATAAGATCCCAAAAATATTGATAGATGAAAACGATTTTCAAAATGTTGGCTAGTGGGTATAATGTAGATTGTTTCGTCTAAACCAAACTACTATTGAAAAACTCGAACATGCTTCAATCTCAATTACTAGAAGGCTACTTAACAAGCAACTTTATTTCCAATAATAAATCAAACAAAAACACAATTGAAACAATTTATCGAACACCTTGTGTGCAATTGATTATGTTTGATATTTTGTATAGTTTTGTTGATCTTTAAATCCAACCACAATCAAAGTGATTGTGATCAATTCAACAAAACACTTTTCAAATGATTTTCAAAAGAAATCACCAAACAAATTAATCACACAAATGATAAAAATGACAATTTGCAAACGAAATATAAAAGAGAGAGATGGATAGATAGATAGATAGAGAGAATACACAAGGATTTGTTTAGCCAGGTCCTCAATCGGCCTCACTATGGGTACGTCTGCCCTCATTTCGAAATCGAATCGAGATCATGTAATTAACCTTACTTTGCAAAAGTATTTTTACAAGAGAAATGTAGCAATGCAACCCAACAAACCCTAAACTTGATATTGATCCTATCAATTTCTCTTTCCTTGATATGAGCTTGATCAAGTCACCCAACAATGATAATTCGATTTACTGTCTCACGTTAATCCTTTGCAAGAACTGTAGCCCTTCAAAGCCTTCAATCGATCGAATCTGAATTACAACCTGTTGTAACCCAAGATTTAACAAGATGATCCACTGTCTCACGCTACTCCTTTGCATGAACCACAACCCTTCAAATCCTTCACTCGATTGATTCCAAACTTGAGTAATCTTGTATAAAACCTTCAAATCATACTTTGATCTTGAAGAAAAATCTAACCTTGATTTTCTTATTTGAAACCCCCTTAAGATCGCAACCCAATTTACAATACCGCAAGCTAAATTGGACCTTATCAACTCGATTCTAGATGGCACCCAAAAAATGAATGACTGTTGGAGTAAGCCCTAATAGCAAATGGATCGTAATAATGTGGGGGTACAAAGATGAGCCTTTTATTCTAGCCACGCAAGCTAAACAAGTGTTCTATGTCACTGATCTGACAAGTATAAAATGGTCTATAGTTCTTTTTTTCCAACAAAGTAATCAATGATAACATTGGAGATCAAGGTGATGTTGATGTTGAGAAGGAATCTTATATTATAGATGATCAAGATGAGAATATTAGAGCGGATGAATCATATATTAGAAATGATCATAACGAGGGAATTTGGATCAATCCATTCGTCAGTGTTGTTAAGAGACAAGTAAACCACGTTCCAACGAAGAAAAGAAAGAGATGTTAATGACAAAGGTACTTGTAAAATTATATATTATGTCATTCAATAAAATTATATATTATGTCATTCAATAAAATTATATATGTTTTTCTTATTTATGTTTTTCTTATTTATATGTTTTTCTTTTCATATATTTTTGTTATTCATTTCATAAGTTTGTTTTTCTGAATTACAGGTATTATGGCTAGCAACAAGGAAAAAATCACATGATACTTCTAAACATGATGAAAATGAACCAACACAAGATGTGGAAGGAGATATTACAAGAGGAATAACGATTATGAAAGGAATCATTCGTGCGAGAGATAAAGGTATAAAATGTGACGTGCATTGGAAGGAAACAAACCAATTAATTGAGCCTAACTGTGCGATGTTGACAAGTTACATTGGGGCACTTGTTTGTTCGCAAATTCCAATCACTTGTTATAATTGGAGAATTCATTCAATGAAACCCGCTAAAGAAAAAATATGGAGTGAGATACAGGTATCATATCTGATATTTTTTAATTATGTTGACGATTATGTCTTTAAATTACTTATACTAACATACTATATGTATGTTAATTTGTTTGCAAAGGTCTTTTAATATTGGTGAAGACCGAAAAAAATATTGTCTTCAATTGGCCGGAAAAAGACTCAGAGGATTTCGAGCGTTTTTAACGAACATGTTTCTTAAGGATTCTGATGGAAAATTTGTTGAATCAGAGCGTCCAAAGAAGTATGTTGATTTGATTTCACTTGAAGAATGGGAAACATTTGTTGCTAAGCGAAGAACCCAAGAATTCCATGTAATTTTAACTTATCATGAACAATGTATAATATATGTTCTTCTTCCACATGAGTTCTGATATGACTTAAACTTGTTTTTTCAGGCTGTGGGTGACATAAATCAGCAACGAGCATCAAAACCCATGTAACCATACAAAAAAGGGTGTTTGGGATATGCACGCTTACAACAAAGAATAGTAAGTATATATAAATGCTTTAATATGATATAGTTAGAATACGAGAAAAGTGAAGCTTATTATTTGTCTTAATGTGTAGTTAGAAGAGGAGAAAAGTGATGCAACATCTATTTCGGACCATGTTTTGAGGAAGGCTGCTCGTGTGGGTAGAGATGGAGTCGTTCAGGAAGATGTTAAACAAGTTTTTAAGCAATGTGTAAGTACAACATTAGTTATGTCATAAACTAAAAATTTTAGTAACATATAATATATTTATGCTTTTTTATCCCCACTAATCTTTATCTATATTTCAGGAGAGTCTATCCCAGTCTATAACTGCAGCTGAAGACGATGATTATAGGAGCGTAATGAGTCGAGTGTTAAATGTTCCTGAGTATTCTGGTCGTGTGAGGGGTAAGGGATTTGGTGTCACTTCAACAACATTGTATAAGCATCCAAATAATAAAAATCCTAGCAGTAAACAAGTGATGGAGTCGTTGAAAGAATTGAAAGCTCAAATTCGTGAACTGCAAAAGGACAAAGAGAGATACATGTCAGAAAGCCGCGCTCCAGAGTTTAAAGATACTAGTGACAAAGATAGTATTATTGTAATTTTCAGTAGAAACTTCTCGAGGTAACTATATATATTACATTGAAGTTAATTTAGCACAATTTTCTTAATTGACATATATACATATCAATCATATTCATTATTGGTTTAGGGCATTTCACCTTGTCAGCTTTATTTATTGTCATCGACTTATCACATGGTTGACAAGGGAAAAATGCATAACACTTTGTGAGACTTACTTCACCATAAACCGCTCCTTGCTGGATTATTGATATTACTTTAGAAGGGGTGCGTTATTGCTTATACCAGACGATGTTTCAGATGCAACATTGGTGGGAGGCATAATCGGATCGTATGTTGCATGACCGTCAAATCTCATTTTCATAGATGATGAGGTAGGTTGAACACCATTATGAACCTTTTAGTATTCAAATGTTTTACGATCCATACATGTAAGTTATTCTTACATTTATGTACCATTTATTTACATGATGATCTTAGACTCCTACAAAATCCAAATCAAAAGATAAGAGGATTGTGCGGGAAACCGAGTCAGCTGCATCAAAAAAACAGGTACATTTAATTGATGTATATGCATAGAAAATGTCAATTATATCCTCCAATTTCAATAGCTTTATGATATTATACATTAATTACCTAACTTATATGATTTTTAGCTTCATGCTTAAGAGTTGCAACAAGTTAGCAAGGGTAAGATGCCTGAATCTAGCAAGGTGTCCAAAAAAAAAAAGGCCGAGCCTAAAAAAGCATCTGTTCCTCAATTTAGGTTGTGCCTTGAAACATATATAGAAACAACAAATGTGGTGGAGGGTGGCATTCGTCAAATACCTATGGATGAACGTATTTTCGGTTTTGATTATGCCGAAACAATTGCTAAAGAGGATTTGGATCAGATTTTCCAACATTCTGAATTAGGCATCGGTGTTATGCATTCATACATCAGGTACTCCGATCAATTTTAATTAAATAATTAAATAATTTATTTGCTCATTTCAATAAATATATTCTAATGTTGATTGTGTTTTTATTTATGGTTCTTGTATGACAAGTTGTTGGTCCCACATCAATTGACAGAAAGATTCTCATTCTTATCTTCTAGTTGTATCAATGCACGATTAATCGATCACACTCCAGATGTAGTCAGAGATTACTTAGTCCAAGCATTTATAGCCACAAATACAGAAAAGTTTTATTTTTTGTCATATAATACGGGTCATGGGTTAGATTTCATTCTAATTTCATTTATTATAATTATTCGTTTTTTTGACATTGTCGCTACTACGAAAATCGGCGCCAGCTATGACAGAAGAGTCGCCACCTTTCGTAATTTATCCCTCAGAACGGGAAAGGAAACGATCGGGAAAAACCTGACGAAAGGGTATAAGACAAGGTCATCGCAACCATTGTCTGGGTTCAGGAGTTGGTTATGCAAGGGGAAGGTATTAGCACCCCTCACGTCTATCGTACTCGATGGGATCCACGCTTGCTGGTTTGTCTATGGGTGAAAAAACAATCTATCTACGGCTGCTAAAGCTAAACGGAAAGAATTGACTCGATAGAGCATCGCACTCTATGCCTACGTATTCCCTCGTGCAATGGGAAAGTCAGAGTCATCGTAGTTCGGGAAACTACGGGGAATGGGCTCGCCGAGATATCGCATCTCGTGCCTACGTACTTCCACACGGAGTGAAAGATCAGAGCTTACGTAGTTCAGGCTAACTACGGCTAGACAGGGTGTTCTCGATCACACAGGAGTGAGAGAAAGAATTGATGATACTAGCGTACGCATTCTAGCAGTTAGGTATTTGCTGCTCGCTCGACGGAGACTTAGGCGTTACCTGTTTGCGGTAGAACGGACGTAGTATGTCGGGTTTGAGAGGTATGGGAACCTACGGGTTCTAGAACTACGGTCTGGTCTCGATTGCGCTCGGGCAAGAGAAAGGGAACATCAGTCGTTATCGGGAAAGTCTCAATCGCACGACAGTGAGAGAACATAGAAGTTAGTTGTTAGTGTGCTCGCTAGGATATCGCATCCTATACCTACATATTCTCGTCCGGTACGAGAAATCAGAGCAGATGTAGTTCATCCAACTACAGCAAAACAGGGGAAAAGGAAAAGGTAGCTCGCTAGGATATCGCATCCTATGCCTACGTATTCTCGTCTGGCACGAGAGATCAGAGCAAATGTAGTTCGGCGAGAAAACGAATCTCAATTGCACAGGGGCAAGAGAAAGGGTCTCGATCGCCTGAATACGAGAGAAAAGGGTTTCGATCACCAAGGGCAAGAACAACGAGGAAGCAAGCTTACGCCTAAACGGGAAGGAACTCGGGACACACACGCAAGATCCTAATTCGTAGGAGCGAATGCGTCGGATGTCACCCAAAGGGTATCATACTAGACATCCTAGACGATTGAGAAGAAACTCCTCAACTGTCATTTCCTGCGTATCTAGCGATACAGGTCACAACGCTCGACGGTTGCCTGAAGAATTGAATAAGATGGTGTTGAACGAAGCGGCTCCGTTGGCTCCTGACATGCGTGCAAGCTCCATTCCAATCTTCTCCTTTTTGGATCCTTGATGATGACGCTCGAATCAAGACCAATGTAACGCTTAGACCGTCATGGTTCGACTTATACGAGAAATCGAACTCTCAGAGGTAGCGTATTGATATCCGTGTCAAAGACAAGATGGAGAAATGATATCAAAAATCATTCTCCAATTGAATCGTGTCACACGGCCAACCAAAAATAAAATCGAGATAAAATCGGATAAGAAACGAAAATAGGAGAGAAAATAGGAGAAAAATCCACTAACAAATGGGAATAAAAGTCTACTCCTAAAATTAACAATTAAAATCTACTAGAAAAATATTCTAAAGAAATATTAAAAGAAATGCATAAGAAAAATAGTATAAAAATCTATCTAAATCTATAATATCCTAAAAGGAAAATAGAAAAAAACTATATTTAATCTATATTAAAAAATATGCATAATACTATAATCCCTAAAAAAATAATCTCTTAAAAGAAAATAGGAAAATAAAACTAAACTATTACAATCATTCATCCAATACAAAGGGAAAAATTAAATCCAAAGGGGAGGGGGTACAATCTGCAAAACTGGGTGTAATGCAGTAAAAAAAAACAACCACTCTGGGCCATAAGCCCACAGTACAAAAATTCAGAAAATAAAAACAAATGGCCAGGGGGGGTACGCGCCAGGAATTAGGGTGCAGTTCAGAAACGTTCTGGGCTCAGGCCCACAATCACCACAAAAAAACAACACAGGGGTGAAAAAAAACGGGGGAGGTATGGATCTAAAAAGAACCTGGGCCCAATAGCCCAGCCCAGGATGCAGTAGCCCTTCCTCTCTTCTCCCTCAACCTTCGCCGCCGCCAACCACTGAAACTCGCCTCTATCTCTCTCCGTCCCCAAACTTCTCTTGACATTCAGTATCTACCCTCTTCATCTTCCACTTGTTCACCTCTTTCACAACAATCAAACATCCTACAAACGAACACATGTACAGAAACGAAACAAAAAGAGTGAAAATCTGGAAACGGAGGAAGAGCGCTTGAAGGTGCGAGGGCGAAAACGACGAAGATCTTCACAGATCTTTGAAGATCTTGAAGGATCCTGGACCACGATGGTGAATGCGCAAGCTGAAGGATTCGTGAAGATTAACTGGAAAATCTGGAAAATACGAAGAACGGTGAAGATCGAGGAAGTTTCTTGAAGGTTGAATCTGGAGGAAAACTTTGAAGGTGATGAATATTGTTGAAGACGAAGGTTGAAGATCTTGAATGGATCTACCTTCTGGAAACAACAAATGAAGATGTGTTTGAGTTTTCTTGCAAGCAATATGGAGATTTGTGAATCCAGATCGTGAAGATCTTGATTGAAACTCTTGGAAGTTTCTGAGGAAAGATTGAAGGAGATTGTTGCTGGATCTGAATGGCTCTTGAAGGATCTGGAGATTTAGATGAATGATGATGAAGATCTATGAAGATCTTTGAATGTGATAATTTCTGGAAAAAACTCATGATGAGTTGATGAAGATCCTTGCGAAATCTGGAAAATCTGATGAAGTGGATGAAGGTTCATATTCTGGAGATGGCGATGAATGATGTTGAATGTTCTATGAAGATCGATGAAGATCTTTGAGTTTCTGGAGATTCCTGTGCTGAATTGATGAACATTGTGTTGAATCATGTCAAGATCTGGAAAATAGGAATGAACTGATGAAGTTTCCGGTGAGCAATATGCAGATTCCGGCGACCGTTGCGGCTGATGCATGGCCGGCGGTGGAAGGGGAACGGTGACGGAGATCGAGACACATGGCACCGTGCATAGAAGGGAAGAGGACACGTGTGGCTATGAGAGAGTGAGAGAGAGACAAGTGTGCAGAGAGGTGGCAAGTGATGGATGAGGTGGTGGAGAGAGACTGAGACGTGTGGCAGCTTTATACTGTGACAAGTGGCAGGGTTTTGGACTTGGGCCCCCACAATCAGACACCTGGCCCACGAAATATTAATGACTCTGAATTAATGAACACTAATTAATGGATTAATGATTAAACCCTAATTAAACTCTACTAAATTCAGACTTAACAATTAATGCTAATGATTAGACTCTAATTAAAAGCTGACTCAAATTAAAGCTGCTAATTAACTTCTAATTAACCTTATTAACAAAAATGATTAAACTCTAATTAAAAAGAAATGATTAATATCTAATTAATCTCTATTAATTCTACAAAGAAAATAAACTCTAATTAACCCTATTAAAAAAATAGAAAAAGAGTTATCCTATTAAAAAAACTAATTAAAATCTACTATTTAATATCTAAAAATTAAAATCTATTTAAAACTATTTAAAAAAGAAATATCTATTTAAAGTTCTAGAAAACCCATAAGAAAATATTTTAAAAAAACCTATTTAATATCTAGAAAAACTCAAATAAATCTATTAAAAACTATTAAAATCTATTTAAAAATCTAGAAAATAAAAGGGAAAATTCTAAAAATGCAGGGAAGCCAATTAAATCGATTAGAAAACAAATGCGCAACTATAGCGAAATAAGCGGTAAAAACCGAACACCGAAATGTCCTAAAAAACAACAGCGAGAGCTGAAAACACCGGGACGAGCACAAATTCTCAAAACAACTTATTCGAACTGGCCTGAAATGCCTGAAACGCCAGGGGAGGCTGTAATCCCGATAAAGTCAATCTGACTGCAAAAATGCAATGGATGCGGTATGTAAGTGCAGAATGCAAAATGAGTCGAAACATAAGCCAAATGCGACAATTGGTTGGTCAAATTTTGAGGTACAACAGCTGCTCCTATTCAAGCGGCTTGGACCTGAAGGGTTGAGAAGCGAACGACTCTCAATCATTCAAAGGTAGAAGACGGTTGAATACAAAAGAAACCCAGAAATTTGCCAACCTGCAGAAATAAACTGCATAACTGCTTGGGGAACAAATATCCAGACACCGAATCTAATTGTCACGGCAACAAAATGATCAATCATCTGACAAAGAAACTGACTTTAGCACCAATTACCTGCGTGACGTCACAGGTAACAAATCTGAAGGTTGGATCAACATGCACTTGATCCTCTCACGTCGTCTAAAGATAGACAGGAAGAGAAATACTCACATCGTCTAAAGAAAGACGAAAAGACACCATCCCGAAGGAGAACAATATCCGTACTCACCTCATCTACTGATAGACGGAAAGGCACCATCCCAAAGGCTCACACTGTCTAATGATAGACAGGAAGAAAAACAATCTTGATCTCGTATCGTCTAATGATAGACGAGAGGAAAATGTCTGAATCTCGCATCGTCTAATGATAGACGAGAGGAAAACCTTATCCGAAGAGCCACATCATCAGTGAGAACTAGCGGAAAAAAAGCCATATAAACTTCAACACTACCCATCAAATTTCAGAATCCTTTCGTCTACAGGAATTGATGGAAAGAACAATATCCTTAAAGGGGCCACATCATCAATAAGGATTGACAGGAAGAAAACCACCTTCAAATAGCCATGTCGTCGATAAGGATCAACAACTAGGAAAGCGAAACATTCTTCAAAGAGCCTCGACGTCAATAAGGATCAACAGTCGGGAAACACTTCTTGAAATGTCATCTCATCCGATAAACAAAAAGAAAGCCAATATCTGAAAGATCGCCTTGAAACCTCTCAACGTCTCAAGATAGACGGAGAGAAACCATACTCGAACTCACGACGTCTAATGATAGACGGAGAAAATATCTGTTGGGGAAATACATCGTCAATAGGAACTGACAGTAAGAAACCCGCTGAAAAATCACCTGAAACTTCACGTCGTCTAAAGATAGACGGAAAGAAAACCATGCTCAAACTCACGACGTCTAATGATAGACGGAGAAAACCACTCGAACTCATGACGTCTAATGATAGACGGAGAAAAAATTCCTGCTGGGGGAAATGCATCGTCAATAGGAATTGACGAGAAGAACAGTCTGTCTTTATCAGATGATCGATAAACAAAACATAACCGTCGTATGATCTGAGAATCAAATACCAAAGAGCTGTCTGATCAAAGCTGCTGAATAAATGCCCCTGAACTGATTACAGAGTACTTCATGTTGCCACGTAAGGCTGACAGAAACTGGCTTATGCTTTGTATGCATATGCGTATGTTTGAATTTTTCTATGGCGTAAATGCTCCATATAAGATGGAATGTTACGCATTTGACGATGAAATGAAAATATGATGATATATGCAAGATGTAAATGTAGGCTCAGGCTGCTGGAGAAAAGTTGTACACAGAAGAACCATTCCAGCAAAATAAAGGCTGGAAAGGTGAAGCCAACTCCGTTGGGGGAGCCACTTCAGCAAAATAAATGCTGAAGACAAAGCCAACTCCGCTGGGGATAACCGGATATAACAGAATTACTCCAACAAAATAAATGCTGGAAAGGCGAAACCAACTCCGCTGGGGATAACCAAATGTGCTAAACATGATCAGACTTCCTTGGGAATAGCTCACACGTGCCAATGAAGATTGGACTTTTGCTGGAGAAACAGACAGAGTTTTCCTACATACCAATGAAGCTTGGATTTTGAAACTGATGCGCCAACACGGATGGGCCTCACAGTGATTGCCAATATGGATAAGGCTTCTTGGGCTATCCATGATGGGTCAGGTACGACTGACGCTGGAAAACATCCTGTCTGAATTCACAGTTTCTGATTGAAGGGTCAAGGACGATAACACGACTTCCCGACATTCGTCTCACACTTGAAGATAGGCCAAAACCTGCTTGAGTAGCTCTGAGTAGCTCTGATGACACGGAGAGGAACAATTCCTTCGCTTCCGATATTACCCCAGCCTGTGGGATCTCTGTGGGGATATTCCTCAAGAGGAAACCTAAAAATATGTACCCTGATGGTCTGACATGAACTGCCCCATCACTCTGTACTTCGGAGAGATGCTTCGGATCAAATGACCCTCGGACGAGAAACAACTTCGGCGCTTTTCTCAGAGTGGCCTGCCCCTGTCTGCGACGACTCTTCCCCTGATAGTCTGATCTGCGGGGAGATACACTGGTTGTCCTCGAGAGATTCATCAAATCTCGACCTGACTGCTTCAGAATAACTGACTTCGGATGGCTGACACCACTAGGGATTATAGCTTGCTCCAGTTCATAGAGTATTCGGGCGTTCTGCATTCTATCATGATCAAACTTTCCACTGTAGGAAACTTTCCTGCTGTCAAGCGCTTACTCGCAAGTAAAACCAATTGTTCTGCACAAAAGATATCTTAATGCAATGCATATGACAGTTTTGACATCCAATCTGTTCACTGGAAAAGGAAAAATAGTTTATGGCATGTAATGCACAAATCATTAATCAGAATATCAACATCAGTACCAACATGGTAAGAAGAACCCTTTTAGGAGTAAGCTTCGACGCGATCTTTACCGATGTATGCCTTCGAAACAAACCTGCTTCAATTAGGACTTTTGAAGGTTGTAACGTGGTCAGGTTCACGGTTTTGAAAGAAAGGATAAAGGCTCAAAATTTATTTTCACCCACCCATTCACCTTGATGTTCTCCAATCCTACGTTTAGCTAATTCGACCTTAGCGCTCACTTCTCAGAAGCTGAAGAATAGTGTATTATCTGGATTCATTGGATGGTGATCAAACAAAATATCTAGATATGAATAATATGGTTGATACGTAAGTGACGAGATTGTTCTGAATAATTATCTTTATTTATTATGTGAGATTGTTCTAAATATTCGTTTATATTATATTAGAGCTATACAAATATTCTGATCACAAAGACAAGTAAGAGTGCAGGTATATTTTCACAATTTTGATTGTTATAGTGATTTTACTTGATAAAACTAGTTAAACTATATATCCTGATATATATTTGTTTTTTTTTTTCATTTGCCGTGTCCTCGTCAACGCATTGGGATTGATTGCGGTTATTTTGTATTGAGGTTTATGAAGAAAATTATTCATTCGGGTCAAATAAAGATTTCAAACATGGTATGGATTTATAAGTTATATGATTTATTTTAATATTTAACCGATATTTCATCTGAGTAATTAGTTTTAACTAAATTATGCATATTATGATATATCATGTAGTACTTTGATGAATTCAAGTGTGGTACTTACTCAAAAGATAAATTGGAAAAAAGTAAGGAGGAATGGTGTCAACACATTCTTGAGATGAGAATTGTATAAGGTATATATATTGCCTTTCTGTCTTTTGATCGGAGTTTATGGTCTTTAGAGATTTGTGTTGTTGTGAGGATCCGGGAATAAGAAATTTGTAATTATATGCATAGTGAATATATTTATGAAGTTATCAGTTTTGGAATATATATTAGAATTATGGATTGTTTCTGTTGAATTATAGTATATATATATATATATATATATATATATATATATATATATATATATATATATATATATATATATATATATATATATATATATATATATATATATATATATATATATATATATATATATATATATATATATATATATATATATATATATATATATATATATATATATATATATATATATATATATATATATATATATATATATATATATATATATATATATATATATATATATATATATATATATATATATATATATATATATATATATATATATATATATATATATATATATATATATATATATATATATATATATATATATATATATATATATATATATATATATATATATATATATATATATATATATATATATATATATATATATATATATAAGGCCTATGTGTTGAAATAAAGGCTCGTGTTGAATTACAATGATTATAAGCATGTTTATGTTGAATTGTTATGGTATATATAAGGCCTAAGTGTTGAAATAAAGGCTTGTGTTGAATATAATTGTTATAAGCAGGTTTATGTGATAAATTATAAAGAATTGTTCAACAACATTCAACGAAAATCACTTCATAAAAATATGCACAATAGACAGCGATTTTACCAAAAAAACGCTAAGAAAAAGTGATTTTTAAAAGAAAAAAAATTCAATGACGTGTAGAAAAGGCAGCGCTTTTCTTGAAAAAGCGTTACTAAAAGGGGGGAGGAGAGAGCGCTTCTAAAAGCACTGCTAAAAAGGGAGGAAAATTGAGCTCTTTCAAAAGCACTACTAAAAGGGGGAAAAGAGAGTGCTTTTCTTAAGAAAAGTGATGCTATATGTCTTCAGCAAATATACTTAGAGAGCGCTTTTAAAAGCGCTGCTAAAAAGGGGGTGTTGTACCTCGAAAAATATGATCCTCGCGATGGACGCAGAAAATACTATTCGAAATAGAGTCGCCACCAAACTTTATTCATTCCAAGGATGGAATAGAAAAATATCGATAAAATCTTTAAGGAGATAAGAACATGGTCATCGCAACCAATATTCTAGGTTCGGGAGTCGGTTACATGAGGGAAAAGTGTTAGCACCCCTCATGTCCGTTGTACTCAACAGGAACCTCTTGATTCGATTCGTGAGAGAAGTTAGATATGCTCGTTTATCTTCTAAAGAAATTTCTTGCTAAAGTGGAAATGGGTGGTTTTAAGATAGGGTGCTCGCCAAGGATTGGGGCCCTTGTGCCTACGTATGTTCACTTGTAAGAAGTGGAAAATCAGAGCATTCGTAGTTCGTGGGACTACGGGAAAAAGAGGGGATTGTGGAATTGTGGGGAATGTGAGAGAGAGGCGCAAATTTTGGAAGAAAGAGAGGATGACTGTGAGGGATTGTGGCAAAAATGTGGAGGATTGAAGGAGATGGTGGGCTCGCAGTGGCTTAGGCTTCTCAGATTGGAAGAAGGAGAAGTAGGGTTCGGCAAGATAAGAGAAATGAAGAGTTTAAGCTCGGCGGCTAGGGTTGTTTTCAAAAAACTCCCTCCCCTCTTTATGCATATTGTGACCCTCTCTCCATGGGCCTCCAATGGATGGGCCGGTTGCTTCAATCTAATTTTGACTCTTTTTTTCCATTTTTTAAAATTAGTTAATAAAAAAAAATGCTATTGATATAAATTAATAAATACACTACTAATTAACATAATTAAATAATAAGTACATATTAATAATATTATTAAATAAATATTAACAATAACAATTAAATAAATATGAAAAATATATAAAAACAAACTAAAATTTATAAAAAACGAAAAAAATTATTAGTAACACTTTTTTTTAAAAAAAAAGAAAAGTTTTAAGAAAATAATATTCACAAAAATGTTCTTAGGCCACGTGTCGCACTTATTGGGCAGAATAATAAAAGTTGAAAAATCTTCCAATGGCAAGCGGACAGGCATCATAATAACAAGAAATCAAGCGGGAAATGCACAAGCGAAAATAGATTTGAAATGAAAAAATATTTTAAAAAACGGGTAGGACAAATTTGGGGTATAATAGATGCCCCTATCTAATTGCCTTGAGCTTGAGAGAATGAACCGCTGCATGGCGTTCATTTTAGGTTGGAAGTCAATTAGATATAAGAAGACCCCAAAATTTGTCCGACAAGGGAAAAAAGTGCAAATGCAAGAAGACTTAGAAACAACAACAAGGAAAAAGATCACAAGAGACTCTTAAAATAAACTCCGCTTGGGGAGAGATCAGAGTAACAGCTGCTGGGGGCTATTATTATCAACTGCATGGTTGAAGAATGACTTGTCGGGGAATAAAAATTCCACAAGCACGTGCGGGGTATCAACTTTGTTCAAAGAAATACTTCCGAATTTGATGGAGGACTGGCCAATATGCTTGCGACTGATCCTGGATCTTGCTATGTTGTCATGCTATGTTGCTGAAGACAGCAATGCTATGCTTTATGATGCACGCATATGCAACTAAAATGCAAATCCTAGCAAAACTGATGCATATGGGAATGCAAAATGCGTATGCAAATGATTAAAATGCAATGCACATGAGAATGTAACCGGGTAACTGGATTTTTGGTAAGGCTTTAATTCTGGTTTCCCATTGTCGCTACTCGAAAAATACGCGCAACGACGGGTGAAGGCGAAAAGGAAAGGACAGAAGAGTTGCCACCGAACTTTATTTATCCCATGAGGGGAAAGGAAAATATCGAGAAAACCTTAAGAAAAGAACGGATAAGATGGCCTCGCAACCAAGAACGGGTTCGGAAGCCGGTTATGCGAGGGGAAGGTATTAGCACCCCTCGCATCCATCGTACTCGATGGGAACCATTTGTTTGTCGACGTGTGAATCTATTTGCTTAAATATTATGCTATAAAAAAGTGTTCTCCAAAGGGTAAAGAAAGAGGGTTTAGAAACTAAGAAAGGAGGCAACAGGGAAGAAGAGAGAAAGGTCAGACTCGGTAGGACTTCGCGGTCCTGGGCCTACGTATTCTCAACGGATATGAGAAAATCAGAGTCGACGTAGTTCGGGAAACTACGGATATGAGGGATTGTGCTCGCCAAGGATTATGGCCCTTGTGCCTACGTATCTTTACTTGAACAAAGTAAAGAATCAGAGCAGCCGTAGTTCAGCCTACGATTCGTTGATGTTTTTATGGATGATGCTATCGTACGCATTCTAGCAGTTAGGTGTATTGCTGCTCGCTCGTTGGAGACTTAGGCATTACCTGCTTGCGGTAGAACGGACGTATCATATCCTTTTCGAAAGATAAGTTTTTGCCATGCGAGGCAAGATGTCACATTTGATTTGTTGAATTATTTTTTAGGGGCGGGATAAGTCCTCGGATAGTAACCCCTACGGGTAGTACCCAATTCTTTATCTCAAAGTTTTTTTTATGAAAGGGTGTGGCGAACATAGCGTCTTCGTATTGAAAGACGAGTATCAAAACCACACACACTACAGTGAGCGTCTCGACACTCGGAGAGGAAAAAGTCTACACTTAATCCTCTCTCTTTAGTTCAATACAAGGAGAACTTCATTCTCTTTTTAAAGTGTTTTTGGTTTTGAATGGTAAGTGCTTTTGCGACAGAGAACCCTACGGTAAACGTCAGCACTCGGGATAGGAGAAGGCCTACGCCTAACCACTCCACGACCATTCAAGTTTTTTGTTACGAAAAGAAGTTTAATAATGCGCTCGGTACGGGACCGAGGTTTTTAGGTGACAAAGGTTGCGGGAGGAATTTATGGAAAGAGACAGGTGGAAGGAGTCGCGTCTTCGTATTGAAAGACGAGTGTCTAAACCACCCACACTACAGTGAGCATCTCGACACTCAGAGAGGAAGAAGTCTACACTCAATCCCCTCTTTTTAGTTCAATACAAAGTGAACTTTATCCTTTTGTTAAATATGGTGAATTGGCTTAACAATTGTTTGAGAACATCCGCTTGACGTTGGGTCAAGGGTTTAATTGTTTAAAAGGTTTGAGGTGAAGCGAGCAAGGTCGATGGCGACGCGCAAGGCAATCGGCTTACAAGGTCAGAAATGGCTCGATGAGAATCGAGAGTTTGTTTTCTTGAAAATGGTTTTTAGAACCAAAGGTCAAAAATGACCGACAATAAACATGCACAAGAACCAAACAATCACAACGGGTTGAACGGCTTAAAACAAAAACGAAACACAAAAAAGTCGAAAAAACGTGAAAAAACAGGGGTCCAACACGGGTGGCAGTGTTTTGTGACACGGCCCGTGTCACAGTTCTAGGAAAAAAAATGAGTTTTGGGTTAAAAAGAAGTGTGACACGGGTGGCCGTGTTGTGTGACACGGGTGGCCGTGTTGTGTGACACGGCCCGTGTCACAAGGTCTGGGAGAAAAATGATTTTTTAGGGCAAACAGAAGTGTGACACGGGTGGCCGTGTTGTGTGACACGACCCGTGTTGTGAGCCCAGGGCATTTTGCACTTTGAAAAGCCACACAGAGATGCAACACGGTCGGCCGTGTCGTGTGACACGGCCCGTGTTGGGCTACCAGAAGAAAAATCCAAACTTTTCTCTTATTTTTTGCTTTTTGTGGTTCTTTCAAAAGGTTTCTTGGTCCCTTTTAGGACCTTACATGATATATACAATACAACAACACACAAGAGAATAAATGAAATGAATATAAAAGCAAAAACTAAAGGGAGAAAGGTTTGAAGAAATGGATACCCAGGAGCTTTCTATTCTTCTTGCAAGTCCTCATTGGTTTTGGTTGAATATGCTTCACCACTCCTCACCTTGTGTTATGAAGGTTTTGTTTCTCAATGATTCTCTTGGTTCTATCTCACTCTCTTCTTTTTCTGGTTTTTAGGGTTTTGCTTGCTCTCTCTATTTTCTGGTTTTGCAAAAATGTGTGTTGAAATGAATCTCTAGTGAATGTGTTATGAATCCAATCCTTTTGTTGACAGCCCTCCCTCCCTTCTCATCTCACTTTTCTGTCACCTTTTTCTGCTGTACCAAAGCAATAGCTTTTGCACAAGCTTCAACTTTCAGATTTTCCATTCTTGGCAACAATTATGGCCACTTTCTTGGTGCAGCCCTGCTTTTTTTCCACTTCTAGTATGCTGCTTTTGTTGTATTTCTTCTGCAGCACTCTATATTGCCTTCCAACCTTGTACCCATTGGTTGGTTGATTTGTTTGGACATACCCATGTAGTCAATGCACTACCTTTTGGACATCATTTTCAAATTCTGATTTTTGATGTGTAGATGTATCAACATAAGCTTATAGCCTTGGTTTTGTGACATAAATGATTTTGTAATATGATACACATTTCCACTTCTTGCATGGGGCTGTTTTGGACCATATTCAAATTGCCCATGAATGTATGCATAACCTTGATCTTGAGATATTCCAACATTGAATTAGCTCTTAAATATTTTACTTGCATGTTTGTAAGCACAAAGAGGACCATGTGGACTTGATGTGGCATGGGGGATACCATGGCATGAAGTTATTTAGAATCTTGAATTAAGACTAGAAATAGCTTAATTTCCTAAGCATTATCAAGAGTTTGAAATTTGGTAACCAATGTAACATTCTTGAAAATGTCAAGAGATTTCTCTTTGTAAAAACTCTTGAATCTAGCCTTGAATTCATGAACCTTGAATTTGGAATGATGGGCCTCCCTTATGCCATTGAATTTGAAAGAAATGAAGAAATGAGTCAAGCCTTGAAAGAGGGCAAATTTTGGGGTGCAACACCCATAAAGGATTATTTTTGGTATTAGGTGAAACAAGTTGAAAAGATTTATGGGGTATATTGGTTTATCAACTCGGGGGTTGAGAAAAACAAATATACTATCGACTTGGGGGTCGAGGATAAATCAGAACAACAGGTCAACTTGAGGGTTGAATACGGCTATCGACTCGGGGGTCGAGAAAAGCAAATAAAATATCGACTCGGGGGTCGAGAAAAGAAAATAAAATATCGACTCGGGGGTCGAGGAAATAAAGACATATCAACTCGGGGGTTGAAGGTAAAGGAAAAATATTGATTCGGGGATCGAGAAACAATCAAAATATCAACGCGGGGATTGAAGAAAACAAACACGTCGACTAGGGGGTCGAAAATAAATCAAAATATCAACTCGGGGGTTGAAGGGTAAAGGCAAATATCGACTTGGGGTTTAAGAAAAGAAAAACAATGACTCAGGGGTTAAGATTTGTAATAATATGTCAACTTGGGGGTTGAAAGAAGATGTAATGAAAATATCGACTCGGGGGTTGAGAATAAATCAACATATCAACGCGGGGGTTGAAGAGAGGTAAATATCGACTCGGGGGTCGAGAAAATAAAGGCAAGGTTGACTCGGGGGTCAAAAGTTATAGAAAAGTATCAACTCAGGGGTTGAGAAAGAGAAATGATTATGCTATGTTTACGTATGGTACATGCTAATTATATGATGCATATGCGAATGCAAGCAAGAGATTGGTTTTATGAAGGCGCCAACGAGGTGGACTTTTAGTAGTTGCCAAGCAGAGTTGGACTTTAGAAGAGGTGCTAAGCAGGGTTGGACTTTGAGGGGTGCCAAGCGGGGTTGGACTTTTTAGTAGTTGCCAATCAAAATTGGACTTTAAGAGATGCCAAACGGGGTTGGACTTTTGGTGGTTGCCAATATGAATTGGACTTTTGGATTTTGTGGGATGCCAACAGAAGTGGACTTTATTTGGTGAAAGTGTTTGAATTCCCGACACTCGGTATCTAACAGTTCAATAATCGGAGGACAGATGTGGGTGTTCTTGATGCCCCAAGTTAGATCCTTTGTAGAAGTTGTGTACTCATTCCTGAGGAAACCTTACTTCTAGCCAATGTGCCGTGACGGCTTACGAATGTTGAGCGTAGCGACATAACCAAAGCATGTTGAATATGTGAGCGTAGCAAATTAACCAATGCATGTTGATCATGCTTTTACTCTACCCCAAGGATTTTGACGCTTGTTGTGAACTCAACAGTTACTAGTATCCGACACAGTCTGCTTAACCAACTTTGAAAGCAAAGAGAGAATTGCTCATGTTTAACTAGTTTGCCCTAGTCTGCAGCCTATTTGGATGATTTTTCCTTGAAAGTTTTATACCATGACATAGCCTGAGATGTTTTGCCCCAGTTTCCAGACTCTTGCAGTGGTCTGCCCCTGTTTGAACCTAAGAAGGACTTTCCCCAGATTCACAAGATTATGAGGTAGTCTTGATTCAGATCAACACCATTGAATGTTCAAGCTCCTTTTTTATTGCTCTTTTGTTGGAATTTCCATAATGTCAAGTACAAATTTGCAGTTAAACTTGTTCGTTTAAAAAATGGTAATTTTAATGCGACATTCATACATGTTTTAAAAAGATTATTTATTGGAATGATGTGAAAGTGTGTGACGAGTGGACTATTAATGCAAACGCAATGCTAATTTACTGGTGTGTGAAAGATATAGCAAGAATATGACACCAATACAGAAGATTAGCAAATCTCTAGGAGTCAGTTTACGCAACCTTACTGTAGTATGCTTTTAGAATAAACCCTGCCTCAATTAGGTCTTTTAAGGGTTGTATCGTGGTCTGGTTCACGGTTATAAAAACAAAGGATATAAGGCTCAAAGTTTGATTTGTACCCACCCCTTCTTCTTAATGTTCTTCAGTCCTACATTCAGTTAATTTTGCACCTGTTTGACGGTGTAAGCTTGATGATTTAAGGTATGCTTGAAATGGCAGTCACCCTTATTTTGTTTTTTTGATGGATGTCAGTGACCCTTTTGGTTCTTGATATGATGGCCACTAATCTTATTTTGTTTTTGTTGAGAGTTTGAGGACCTCTTTCGTTTTTCTTTTGATCCCTAACTTTTGCATGGACTGATTTTGCTCTTTGAGTCCATCGGGATTGCCTTGATTTTTGCCTAAGTATCCTTTTGAGGTATTCGACTTAGCAGGCTTTTGATTAATTTTTTTTTGTATTTTGAAAGGCTTGTGACTGCCAAGTCATTGGTCATTGACGAACAACCGTCATCTCTTGGATTTTGTCTCGTGATTCGAGTGCGTAATCAGGTTAACTGAACCCTACCCTGCCCCAGGTTAAGCGTAAGGGTTTAGAAATCCGAATGAAACTCCTACATCTAGGCTCGAAGTGGTTGACTAGGGACTAACTCCTTATCTCTCCAGTGTTTGGGGAGTGAAATAATGCCTATACATCATCAATGAGGTTTTGTTCAAAAGCATACCATCAACAATTATGGGTATTTGTTTTCGTCATCCTCCCTCAAATCTTTGCTAAACAGCAGTGCGATAAAGGAAGTGGAGTGAAATTTTTTTGGGATTTTTTGCAATAAGTGAAAAAAATGTGAGTGAATATGAATGGATTTGTTCAAAACATGCATAATTATCACAATACCATTAATAAACGACAATGTCTAAAAGCAAATAACACTCTAACAGAAAAGAAACTACAGATGCTTAAAAAACATGATCTAAAAAATCCAGCATTGAGGAACTGGGCTCTTCTTTCTTGATTCACTGTCTTGAGAAGATGCATCTTGAAGTCTTTGAATTCATTCAGGTGCGAGGCGAATACCTACAACCAAACTTCCTTCTTGAAAGGATATGCACCTCTCATCAATCAATTGTTGCACCCTGGCCTGGAAAGCTTCACAATCTTCTGTTGAATGCCCCATTGATCCAGCGTGGTACCCACAATGCGCCTTGGGATCATATCTAGGAGGGTATGGCTCTAGCACTGGTTTGAGAGACTTAGGATCGACTAGTGAATTTCGAATCAAATGTGGCAGAAGCTGAGTGTAAGACACAAGAACTGTATGGAGAGGAGTGTTCCTTCTTCCCAAATTGTTGCGAGGCCTATGCTGATTCTGGCGTGGATTCTGATCTCCTAGGCCATAAGTTCGTTGATTTGCATAGGGAGCAACCCAAGGTTTCAGACATGGTTCCCTAGGTATTGTTGGTTGTCCTTTTGGGACCCAAACGTTGATGTCATCATCTTCCTCAGTGTCATTGGGATGCTCTTCAAAGTGTTTTTTCGTGGTCTCGTCAGCAGACACAACCTTTTTGGACTTCTCTTCCAGCTCTTCTCTTGAGATCATGGTCTCAACGTGATTATCAGAGGATAAAGACACCTCATCTGCCAATAACTCAACCTTTTCCTTATGGTACAGGATTTTGAGCGGTCCACGAAACTCATGTATTTTCTCTTTGCTAGACCTTTGAATTGAACCATTTACGCCAGGGTCTTCCTTTCTAGTCAATTTTTGCAACTTGTTTCGAAAGCTTTCACACTCTTCAACAGCATGCCCTATGGTTCCAGTGTGATACCCACATTCTGTACCTGAGTTATCTTCCTCGAAGACTAAGCGTTTGTTGTTAATTAGCTCTTGAACTTTATTCTTGAATGACCAATAACCTTCAATAAAGTGTCCTCTAGCCCCTTTATGGTATTCACACTGTGCATTAGGATCGTATCCAGGTGGAGGAGGAGTACGAACTGGCCCGAGGGATACAGGTACCACCAATGAACTCTGAATCAGGTATGATAGTAGTTGTTCACACGGTATAGGAATAGGGTCGAGAATAGGGCGAGATTGATACTTCTTACTACCTCTCTGATCTTGAATAGGTGATGATCGCTGATTCCAAGGTTTTGGAAGAATTGGTTGGGGATAAAACCCAAGAGGAACAACGTACAACGGGCTATTCACTGCAGATTGTGGAGTGTCATGAACTATAGGAGTAAAACTCCTAGTTATGGTACCTTCTTGAAGCTTTTCCTTTCTTCTCCCCACAGTTGTTATAACTTTTGGAAGATGCTTCATCTTGCCTTTCACGTTGGTCGCGTATTTTCCCTGCTCAACTTGATTCTGCTTCAAGGGTTCCATGGTCTTCTTGCGCTACTTCAAGTCTGATACGTGTGTCGGGAAATCAACTGCGGATTATGGACAAAGGATGGATAAGTTTCTGGATGAGAAAATGATATGCAATGCAAATAAAGTGCAAATGCAATGACATGCAAATGCAATGCGCCGCACAAACAGGATCACAGGTTCAATCACGTTCTCCGGTCAGATAGAATAACGGGTAAATAACATATATCTCTGATTAAAGGAAACCCCATAGGTAGGCTATAAACGGGTAGGTACCTAGAGTCATGGATTTTTTCAAAGATATTATTACCATGACAAAGATTCATCCGATAATAATACCCTCGAAGGATCTCTTCTAGGTGAGGTTTTCGTGTCGTCCCACGAGAAAGGCTCCTCGCGAGTCTCTACTACACAACCATCGAGTCTAAGGTTTCTTAAAGGGACCTCAGAGTCATAGATCGAGGTTGAAAATATCATTGTCAGAATAACGATACGTTCAAAGGATCTCATCTGATTGGGGCGTTCGTATCAACCCAAAAAGGAGTGACCCTCATGAGTTAACACTACCAGCCACCATGGGAAAGGGGTAAAAGGTTCTTAGAGTTATAGATTCAACCTCAAAAACACTACTGTCATGGAAAAGACTCACCACAACAATAACATCCTTAAGGGAATCAACTCTAAGCGGGGCTTTCGCTTCCTCCCAACGAGAAACACTCCTCGAGGGATTCCACTACACAACCACCATTCAAATCCTATGTTTTTCTCGGACTCGGGTGTAGAGCCATCTCACAAAGTTCCAACAATCAGAGAACCCCAACAGTGTCACAAGAAACAATAATAAGATATATATATAAAAGCAAACATGCAATTAAATAAGAGAAGATAAATACATAAACAGATTGAACTCTCACGAATCGAGTCAAGTTAGGCTTGACTCTCTCTAGCATAGGGCTATGCATTTCCCTAGCAGAGTCGCCATCTGTCGTACCTCAAAAAAAAAACGATCCTCGCGATGGACGCAGGAAATACTGTTCGAAACAGATTCGCCACCGAACTTTATTCATTCTAAGGATGGAATAGGAAAATATTGATAAAACCTTTAAGGAGATAAGAACATGGTCATCGCAACCAATATTCTATGTTCGGGAGTCGGTTATATGAGGGAAAGGTGTTAGCACCCCTCATGTCCGTTGTACTCAACAAGAACCTCTTGATTCGATTCGTGAGAGAAGTTAGATATGCTCGTTTATCTTCTAAAGGAATTGCTTTCTAAAGGGGAAATGGGAGGTTTTAAGATAGGGTGATCGCCAAGGATTGGGGCCCTTGTGCCTACGTATCTTCACTTGTAAGAAGTGGAAAATTAGAGCATTCTTAGTTCGTGGGACTACGGGAAAAAAAGGGGATTATGGAATTGTGGGGAATGTGAGAGAAAGGCGCAGATTTTGGAGAGAAAAAGAGGACGACTGTGAGGGATTTCGGCGAAAATGTGGAGGATTGAAGGAGATGGTGGGCTCGCAGCGGCTTAGGCTTCTCAGATTGGAAGAAGGAGAAGTAGGGTTCGGCGAGATAAGAGAAATAAAGAGTTTAAGCTCGGCAGCTAGGGTTGTTTTCAAAAAACTCCCTCCCCTCTTTATGCATATTGTGACCCTCTCTCCCTGGGCCTCCAATGGATGGGTCTGTTGCTTCAATCTAATTCTGACTCTTTTTTTCCATTTTTTTAAATTAGTTAGTAAAAAATAAATGCTATTGATATAAATTAATAAATACACTACTAATTAACATAATTAAATAATAAGTACATATTAACAATATTATTAAATAAATATTAACAATAACAATTAAATAAATATTAAAAGTATATAAAACAAACTAAAATTTATAAAAAACGAAAAAAATTATTAGTAACACTTTTTTTTTTTAAAAAAAGAAAAGTTTTAAGAAAATAATATTCACAAAAATGTTCTTAGGCCACGTGTCGCACTTATTGGGCAGAATAATAAAAGTTGAAAAATCCTCCAATGGCAAGCGGACACGTATCATAATAACAAGAAATAAAGTGGGCAATGCACAAGTGAAAATAGATTTGCAATGCGAAAATATTTTAAAAAACGGGTAGGACAAATTTGGGGTATAACAGATAATCTGTCGTACCTCGAAAAATATGATCCTCGCGATGGACGCGGAAAATACGTTCGAACAGACTCGCCACCGAACTTTATTTATTCCAAGGGTGGAATAGGAAAATATCGATAAAACCTTTAAGGAGATAAGAACATGGTCATCGCAACCAATATTCTAGGTTCGGGAGTCGATTACATGAGGGGAAGGTATTAGCACCCCTCATGTCCGTTGTACTCAACGAGAACCTCTTGATTCGATTCGTGAGAGAGAGTGGAGACGCTTGTTTATCTTCTAAAGGAATTTCTTGCTAAAGGGGAAATGGGTGGTTAAGATAGGGTGCTCGCCAAGGATTGGGGCCCTTGTGCCTACGTATCTTCACTTATAAGAAGTGGAAAATCAGAGCATTTGTAGTTTGTGGGACTACGGGAAAAAGAGGGGATTGTGCTCGCCAAGATCATCGCAATCTTGTGCCTACGTATCCTCATTACGGAATGAGGATTCAGAGCATCCGTAGTTCGGCTAACTACGGTAAAAGTGTTTGAATTGAACGAGAGTTTAGGTCGCATTCTAACTGCTAAACATTGGCTTGTCTGCTCGCTAGGGGAGGCTGAAGCACGAGTTTGTTATGCGCGAAAGAATGGACTAAACAATGTTCTTCAGGAAAGGTTGTTTGAGTTGAAGATCGCACGGGGGCGAGAAATAGATTTTGATTGGTTAAGTATTTGGTTTAGAGAATAAGATAAGTTTGAATAGGTTTTAGGGTTTTGGTCGCACAGGGGCGAGGAATTAGATTGGTTAGATGTATCGGATGCTTAGCTAGAGGTGAAGATTACTTGAAGCTTAAGAAAATCTTCTCGGACCCAAGTAATCGGGAGAGTGAACCAAAGACTTGGAGCTCTCTCTTTTTCAACCTCAAATACGAAGGGATAAGATGTAGTTCAAGTAGGTTAGTCGGATGACGATTACTTGAAACTTAAGAAAGACTTCTCGGACCCAAGTAATCGGGAAAGTGAACCAAAGACTTGGAGCTCTTACATTTTCATCCCAAAGAGTGGTTATGTTTGGAAGGCTTTGAACAATTGAATATGGTTAAAGTGTTTTAGCGGATGAGGATTACTCAAAGCTTAAGAAAGACTTCTCGGACTTTAAGTAATCAGAGTGAGTTAAAGACTTGACTCTCTCTTTTCTCATCTAATATTATGAAAGATGTTTGATATGATTAGAGTGTATTAATTGGATGACGATTACTCGAAGCTTAAGAAAGACTTCTCGGACCCAAGTAATCGGGAGAGTGAACCAAAGACTTGGAGCTCTCTCTTTTTCATCTAAGTGTTTAGGAAAATAGATTTGAATTTGTTTATCGTTTTTAGAAGACAATTGTTTGAGCTTAAGAAAGACTTCTCGGACCCAAACAATTGGGAGAGTGAACCAAAGACTTGAAACTCTCTCTTTTTCATCTTTTATTGAAATTGTATTTGAATAGTTATTAAGTATTTTAATTTGATTTGAAGAAAATGCTTGATGTGAATCAAGGTTTGAAATTGAGTTTTAACGTGTGTACTAGCAAAGTGAGCTAGTCTTCTAAGTGATCAACTAAAAATAATTGATCAAATAGGTCACTGTAAGGAAGCCCAGGATTAAGCTTTAAAATATTGTGTATGGTGACCAAAGGTTGATGGCGAGGCTTTAAAAGCACTCGACTTACAAGGGTAGAAAATGGCTCGATAAATCGAGAATTTTATTTTTTTTAAAAAAGGGTTTAAAGTATTAAAACATAATTAAGGCAAAAGTGATAAAATTATTACACTTTGGGAGTTGGGGTACACTTTTATCGAATGGGGATAAAATATAATAAGACAGATAAACCGAACATACCCGAATAAGTGCGTGTTGTAGCGCGGTGGAACCCAACTAATGTGTAAGAATGCTTTAGTGGCATAACGACATTGAATTGTCGAATCCAAGGATCATAAGAACAGATCTTAAAATTCCCCTTGAACTTCAGCGTGATTCAATTCGTAACTCAAAACAAACAAAGTTGAAACACACGTAAACAAAATCGCTGTTTGGTGTTAACCTAAGCCTAGTACCAACGTGCTGCGGAGTCAGAGTAAGCGAAATCTTCGAGATGAGACAAAGTTACAGTTTATTGGAGTTTAAACCGACTTTGGTTCCTCACACCGCATTGGCGAATGTTCTCCGCAACCGATCTAAATTGAACTTAAAAAGCAACGGCGGCAGCAAAAGCTCGCGAGTTATCTGTTGGATGATCCGAAATTTGTTGTTGTTGGTCTGAAACGAAACTCGTGCACGACTAGAAATGCCGAAAGCCACTGTGAATACCAGATGATATTGTTGTTGTGTACTTGGAATAAGGTCCAACAATGTCACTATAATAAAACAGACAGATTCCACCCTCGAATTGACTTAGTCTACCAAAACAAATTTGTGTGATATTGTTGTGCGTCAAAGCCAAGATAACACACACAAGACGTCTTTGAAATAGGGACTGAAACATGTGTAGTTGTTTGTTGAGTTGTTGGAGCGTGTATTTGTGTGAGGAAAACTCATCTAGTTATGTCATGGTTGTGGAAGCGGAAATGTCACGCTTTAGTGAGAAGAAGAAGAAAAGGTCTTCCTTTTGGGGAAGAGGTGAAAAAACAGAGGGATAAGCCGTTGGGTTTTCGGCGGAAATTGAGAGAGGAGAGGAAAATTTTTAGGGTTTCATTGAGGGGCTAGGAGAAAGGAGATGAAGATGGAGAGGGCGGCGGCCGATTTGGGGAGTGACTCGCTTTTTAGGGTTTTCTTCTGTGTGGCTAGGGTTTTCCTTCAGACTCCTTAAAAGCCAAACGAAACCCTCTCTCTTGATGGGCCCTCCCTAATGGGCTTTGTTATATCAACTCAATATCTGACCCTGTTTTCTATTTTTTTCTTAAAAAAATTTCACTAATAATTAAAACAAACTATTCTAGATTATTAATCTTAAGACTAACTAAATCCTAATTAATCTAGTTAACTAAAAAAAATAATTCTAATATATTTTAATTAATTAAAAAAAATAAAACTCTAACTAAACTAATGACTTATAAATTTAATTATCTAATTAAAATAATCTACTTCTATTTTTTTAAAATAAAAACAAATAAATCTATTTCTAATCTATTATAAACTTTTTTTTTTAAAAAAAACTGTTAAAAATTCTACAACTCTAAATTCTAATAAAAAGCGAAATTCTAATTTAATTCTAATAATAAAAAAAAACTATTTATCTTAATTAAAACAATCTATTTTTAATAAAAATCTAAATAATTCTAAATTTTATTCTAAATAATCTTATTTCTAAAATCTAATCTAAATAATATTGTATTACATATCATAAAAAATGAAATTATGAAATAAATATAATGATAAATATATACAAAAACAAATGCCACATGACACGCTCTTATTGGGCTAAAAAAGTGAAAAAGCTTATTTTTGCTGGAAAATACGCTACGTTGTACAAGCGAGGTAAATTAAAGACAAAGTCGGGTGAATAAAATTTTTGAAAAAGGTAGGACAAATTTGGGGTATAACAGATGCCCCTATCTAATTGCCTTGAACCTGGGAGAATGAACAGCCGCATGGCGTTCATTTTAGGGTGGGAGTCAATTAGATATAAGAAGACCCCGAAATTTGTCCGACAAGCAAGTAAAATGCAAAGGGATAAGATATATCAGGCTGGGATAGCTGGATGCAAAAAGATGAATAAGATAACCTGAGATTCTCTAGGCGATCGAAGCAGTCCCTTATCCAATAAGGTTCTTCGCGATACCAAAGCAGCATCTCGGAACACGAACGAGATTTCTTCGGGTGGTCGAAGCAATCCCTTATCCGATAAGTTTCTTCGCGATACCAAAGCAGTATCTAGAATGATAAACTTGTTGGGGAATAGTTGACCCAAATTCCTATCAGAGGAAAAGTGTTGTCCAAACCCTGCAGGGGAAAAGCCTTCAACAAACTTTTTAAGGTAACCTCTGCTTGGGAAGCCATAAGAGCAACAACTGCTGGGAATTATCATTATCAACTGCATGATTGAAGAATGACTTGTTGGGGAATAGAATTCCTTGAACACGCGGGAGTATTAACTCTTTTCAGAGCCATACTGCCGACTTTGATGGAAGACTTACCAAGATGCTTGTGAACCGATCCTGGATCCTGCTGTGCTGCTATGCTATGTTGCTGAAGACAACAATGCTATGCGTTATGATGCACAAATATGCAACTAAAATGCAATGGCTAGCAAAACTGATGCATATGGGAATGCAAAATGCGTATGCAAATGATCAAAATGCAATGCACATGAGGATGCAACCAGGTAACCGAATTCGGTAAGGCTTTATTCACTACACCAGAAATGACATTTAGCAGCGCATACAAAGACAGCGCTTTTAGAAAAAGCGCTGCTAAAGAGGAATAAAAAAAAAGAAAAAAATTGATAACCAAAGACAGCGCTTTCTCAGAAAGCGCTGCTAAATGGGGGTCCTAAGACAGCGCTTATAAAAAGCGCTGCTAAAAGGGGGGTCTAAGACAGCCCAAAGACAACACTTTTTAAAAAGCGCTGCTAAAGGGGGGGGTCCTAAGGCAGCGCTTCCAAAAAGCGCTGCCAAATGGGGGGGTCTAAGACAGCCCAAAGACAGCGCTTTTTAAAAAGCGCTGCTAAAGGGGGGCCCTAAGGCAGCGCTTCCAAAAAGCGCTGTTGTAGGTATGGTCTACGAGAGCGCTTTTTCCATAAAGCGCTGTTATATGGGTTACATTAGAAGGTCTTTGAGAGCGCTTTTTAAAGCGCTACTAAATCTATTAAAAAGCGCTGCTATAGGTTTATTAGAATTAGTTTAAAATACCCACCAGAATTTTTATGAGAAACAGAACAGTCATATTATGTTGCTTTCTTTCTTTCTCTCTGGCGAACAAAGAGTGTTGCCCTATAAACCACCGTTGCCGTCCAACCGTCGCCGTCCGTCCAACCGTCGCCGTCGCCCTCGTCTGTTGCATTTGCAGCCGTTCACCGTCCCTCTGCTCGTCTGCATTGCATTTCCGCCATTGTTACGGTATTTGAAGTTTTACCATGGTTTTCTTTTTTACGTATGGTTATATATCTTGTTGCATTGCATTTCATTCATTGTTCACCGTCTCTCTGTTGCATGTTATATATCTTGTTGATTCAATGTGATATATTATTTCCGTCTGCATTGCATTTCCGCCATTGTTCACCGTCTCTCTGTTGCATGTTATATATCTTGTTGATTCAATGTGATAAATTCAGAACAAGAGTACAATTAGAAAAAGGTGAATAGAACCAATACACTACGATAGTGAGAGATGAATAGAATCAAAATAGTGAAGATAGTGTATAATTTTTATTTAGTTATTTGTGTTAAATAGTATGTATGGTTGCTACTGAGAATTGATTTTTACTGCTACTATCATTTCTGTTTTAACGTGTTAAGAGTAAGTAAATTCATGGATTTTGACATCGCCAATATGCTGTTATGCTGCGGATTTTTTCTTTTGACATATCAATATAACTGCTGCTTCTATGTGTTTGTTGTCACTGTTTTTCTTTAGGTATTTTTGGTAGCATTTTTTATGAGTAATGTTGTCTTGTTTTGGGTGAGTAATAACATGAGAATACTATTAACTTATAATTTTGTTTTTTTTTTAGTTTTATAATATATAATAAACTCTCAGTTTTAAATTAATGTATATGTTTACTGTTTTGTTAAATTTGAAGCTTTCACTTTTTTATATATATATAAGTTTTAAGATTTCATTTTTCCAAGTTTTAAGCTTTCATTTTTAAAGTTTATACATGTCGCCGGTTTTTTTAATGCTTCCGTTTTTCTATTTCTAACACTGTTTCTATTTAATTTATGTCATTCTATATACACTTTTATTAGTTATGATAGGTACCTTTATTTTATTAGTAATACTATATATACTTATTTTATTAGTAATACTATATATACTTATATGTTGATATGTTAGTATGAATTTCTCAATGATTATATGATATGTTATTATGGTTTTATATGTTTAGTTAGGATTTCTCAATATTTAGTAAGGGTGTCATTTTGGTTTAAGGATATCAATGATTATATGATATGTTATTATGGTTTTAATATGTTATTAGTAATATGATTTTTAATATCTAGTATTTTTAATATGTTTAGTATGATTTAATAAAATTTATATTTTGTCTGCTATAGGGGTTACCTGTGAAGAGCAAAGTTGTGATCGTTTCTAAGCATCCTATTGCGTAGCATTCTTAGAAGTTAGTGATTTCCTTACAGGTATTCTCTGTTTTGTTTAACTTTTATAGTTTAGTGTAGATTACTCAATTAGTATGGATAAAAAATGGATGTCTGGTAATCGATTGTCAAAAGAGTACGAGAATGGGGTATCGAAGTTCGTTAAGTTTGCTGTTGAACACGCCAAAGACCCCAGTAGGATCACATGTCCTTGCTTAGGATGCTGTTATGGGCGTCGAGTTGACGCCGTTCAGTTGGTATCTCATTTAATGAGACATGGAATTGATCGAAGTTACACATGTTGGACATTACATGGTGAGATAAGTAACGAGAATGTTGAACCCCGGAATAATACGACATGTGCTTCAAAGGACAATGGCAGAGATACATATGATTGTGATCGAGTCGAAGAGATTGCAGAAGCACTTGAAGAAGATCTTCAAGATTGTCCCAAGATGTTTGAGAGGTTGGTAAGCGATGCAGAGAAACCGTTGTATAAAGGTTGCACTACTTTCACAAGATTGTCCGCGGTATTAAAGTTGTACAATTTAAAGGCGGGTAATGGATGGTCGGATAAAAGTTTCACAGAGTTGTCAGCCCTACTTCAAGAGATGCTTCCGGAGGATAATGTTCTTCCCAATCGAACCTATGAAGCTAAAAAAATGTTATGCTCTATTGGCATGAGCTATGATAAGATACATGCTTGTCCAAATGATTGCATTTTGTTTCGAAATGAATATGCATCATTAAACGAGTGTCCTAAATGCAGTGTATCTCGGTATAAGAAAAAGTTGTCACCAGCAAAAGTATTATGGTATTTTCCTATAATTCCGAGATTCAGACGCATGTTTCGTAGTGAAACAAATGCAAAACACCTGACTTGGCATGCAGATGATAGAATTGTAGATGGGAAGTATCGACATCCGGCAGATTCACCACAGTGGATGAAAATTGATAATGATTATCCTGATTTTGGAGAAGAAGCTAGAAACCTTCGCTTGGCATTATCGACTGATGGAATGAATCTGCATGGTCTGCAGAGCATCTCACATTCCACCTGGCCTGTAATTATTATGATTTATAACCTACCTCCATGGCTATGTATAAAGCGTAAGTACATGATGTTATCTATGTTAATTTCTGGCCCTAAACAACCAGGGAATGACATAGACGTATACCTGACACCTCTAATCGAAGACTTAAAGAGTTTGTGGGAGAACGGTGTGGAGGTTTATGATGGATATAGGAAAGAAAGTTTCAATTTAAGGGCGATGGTGTTTGGCACAATTAATGATTTCCCAGCATACGAAAATCTATCGGGGTATAGCATTAAAGGTCAATGTGCGTGTCCTATCTGTGAAGAAAACACAGATTGGACGCGGTTAGAATTTGGTCAGAAGAATGTCTTTCTTGGTCATCGTAGATTCTTAAATTCTAGTCATCACTACCGTGGGTGGAGAAAAGCATTCAATGGAGATTCAGAACAACGTAAAGTTGCACCTACATTGACCGGCGAACAAATTTTTGAAAAGGTGAAAGATGTGAGTACTAAGTTTGGCAAGCCTTTTGCTCATACGCTTGTCACGCGTGGGTGGAAGAAGAGGTCAATTTTGTTTGAGTTTCCGTATTGGAAGTCCTTGTATGTAAGACATTTTCTTGATGTTATGCATATTGAATAAAATGTATTTGAAAGTGTTATTGGTACGTTACTCAATATACAAGGAAAGTCTAAGGGTGGCCTTAAAGCAATAAAGGACTTGATAGCAATGGGAATAAGGAATTAATTAGGACCCTTGAAGAAAGGAAACCGCACATATCTACCACCTGCTGCTTATACTCTATCTAGAAAGGAGAAAAAGATATTGTGTAAGTTTCTGAGTGAAGTTAAAGTTCCAGAAGGATACTCTTCAGATATTAGAAGACTTGTTTCTATGAAAGACCTCAAGTTAAAAAGTTTAAAGACACATGACTGCCATGTTATAATGGAACACTTTCTACCAATAGGTGTACGTTCTATTTTGCCAGAAAAAGTGAGAGGCGCAATAACTAAATTGTGTTTTTTCTTTAGGTCAATCTGTAGTAAGGTGATAGATCCTGCGATCTTACCAACATTGCAAAGAGAAATAGTTATTACTTTGTGCGAGCTTGAAATGTATTTTCCTTCATCATTTTTTGACATAATGGTACATCTAGTTGTTCATCTTGTGAAAGAGACACAACTGTGTGGACCTGCCTATATGAGATGGATGTACCCTGTTGAACGTTATATGAAAATATTGAAAGGGTATGTGAAAAACCAAAGTCGACCAGAGGGATGTATTGTTGAACGATACATTGTTGAAGAAGCTATCGAGTTTTATACTGAATATTTGTCCAACGTTCAATCCGTTGGCCTCCCAAAATATCATGTTGTTGAAAAAATAGATGGTAAACAGTTAATTGGAAATAAAGTTGTGACAGTTTCAAGGGATGAACGGGAGCAAGTGCATTTGTATGTTCTGCACAATGACATTGAGGTTGAGCCGTATGTTGAAATGCACAAGGATGTTCTCCGAGGTTTAAATCTGAATAGAAATGAAAATTGGATAGTACGTGAGCACAATCGAAGTTTTATAACATGGTTCAAGGAGTATATTTTTTCAAAGTTTTATTCTGATCCCGCTTCAATAACAGAAAGGTTGAGATGTTTAGCATATGGTCCAAGTTTGCATGTGTTTTCTTATAGCGCATACGCAATTAATGGATACACATTTTATACCAAGGAACAAGATGATAAAAGTACAATGCAAAATAGTGGTGTCACCATGCTTGCCGAAGCAATGCACATTTCCTCGTATTATGGGGTTATCGAGCGCATTTGGGTGTTTGATTATGAGAAGTTTCAGATTCCTATCTTTGGATGCAAGTGGGTTGAAAATAATAATGGCATACAAATGGATAAATCAGGTTTTTTGAAAGTGGATCTTAATAAGGTGGGGTACAAAGATGAGCCTTTTATTCTAGCCACGCAAGCTAAACAAGTGTTCTATGTCACTGATCCGACAAGTACGAAATGGTCTATAGTTCTTTTTTCCAACAAAGTAATCGATGATAACATTGGAGAAAAGGGGGATGTTTATGTTGAGAATGAATCTTATACTATAGATGATCCAGATGAGAATATTGGAGCGGACGAATCATATATTAGAAATGATCATAACGAGGGAATTTGGATCAATCCATCTGTCTGTGTTGTTAAGAGACAAGTAAACCCCGTTACAACGAAAAAAAGAAAGAGATGTTAAAGGTACTTGTAACATGTTTTTCTTATTTACACATGTCTTATTTATACCATGTTTTTGTTATTTCTTATTTATACCATGTTTTTCTTATTTACACATTTCTTATGTATATATTTGTAACATGTTTTTCTTATTTACACATGTCTTATTTATACAATGTTTTTGTTATTTCTTATTTATACCATGTTTTTCTTATTTACACATTTCTTATGTCTCATTTGATACTTTGGTTTTTCTGAATTACAGGTATATATATTATGGCCAGCAACGAGGAAACAGCACATGATGGAAAACAAACAACAAAAGACGTGGAAGGCGATATTAAAAGAGGCATAACAATTATGAAAAAAATCATCCGTGTGAGAGATAAGGGAGTAAAGTATGATGTCCATTGGAATGAAAGAGACCAGTTAGTTGAGCCTAACGGTGCGTTGCTCACAAGTTACATCGGAGCACTTGTACGTTCGCAAGTTCCGATTACTTGCGATAATTGGAGAATTGTTTCTTTACAACCGGCTAAAGATAAGATTTGGACCGAGATTCAGGTATAATATTGGAATTGTTTAATTATTGTTGACATTTATGTCTTTAAATTAAATATACTAACATGTTATATGTATGTGTGTTTGTTTGCAGAGATCTTTCAATATTGAAGATCGTAGGAGAAAATATTGTATTCAATTGGCCGGAAAACGCTTGAGGGGATTTAGAGCGTTTTTAACAAACAAGTTTCTAAAAGATTCTGAAGGAAACTTTGTTGACTCAGAGCGTCCGATGAAGTGCGCGGATTTGATTTCGGAGGAAGAATGGGAGACGTTTGTTGCAAAGCGAAGATCAAAAGAATTTGAAGTAAGTACAGAAAGGGCATCAATAGTATATACTTATTCCATGTACAGGAGTTCTGATAAACTTATTTTTTCAGGTTGTTAGTGGCGTAAATCGTCAACGGGCATCAAATCCCGCATATCCATACAGAAAGGGCCGGTTGGGATATGCACGATTAGAACAAAAAATAGTAAGTACATATAAATGCTTTAATATAATATATTTACAAAAAATAGTAAGTATATATAATAGGATACAATGCTTTATTATCCGTCTTAATGCATAGTCGGAAGAGGAGAAGAGTGATGCGACATCTCTTCCGGACCATGTTGTATGGAACGCTGCCCTTGTGGGACGAGATGGAGTCGTTCAGGAAGAAGTTCAACAAGTCTTTGAACAATGTGTAAGTACAACGTTATCTTTGTCAATAACTAATCAAAAGTGTGTAATATATTTATATATGTTTTTATCTATATTTCAGGAGACTCTGTCCCAGACCATAACTCCCGCCGAGGACAATGATTGCAGGAGCTTACTGAGCCGGGTGCTGAATATTCCTGAGTATTCTGGGTGTGTGAGGGGTAAGGGATTTGGTGTCACTCCATCCAAACTGTATAAGCAGCCAAAGAAAAAAAATCCAACCAATAAAGAAGTGATGGAGACTTTGGAGGAATTGAAAGCGCAAATCCGTGAATTACAGAAGGATAAGGAGAGATACATGGCGGAAAGACGCGCTCCAGAGGGTAGAGCTACTAGTGACAAAGATAGTACTGGTTGTCCACAGAAGCTTCCAGAGGTAATTGTATATATTACATTGAAATTAATTTAGCACACTTTACTTAATTGACACATTAACTGATCATTATTTGTTTAGGGCATTTCACTTTGCCAGCTATATTTATCGTCACCTACTCATCAAATGGTTGGCAAGGGAAAGGTGCATAACTTTCTGAGAGACTTACTTCACCACAAACCGCTCCCTTCTGGATTTTTGAAAGTATCTATTGATATTGCATTAGAGGGGAGTGCGTTGTTGCCTATACCAAATGATATTTCAGTTGCAACAGTGGTGGGAGATGCAGTAGGATCGTATGTGGCATGGCCGGCAAATCTGATTTGCATAGATGATGAGGTAGGTTGAACCTTTTAATACTCAAATGTTTTATGATTCATACATGAAAGTTATTCTTACATCTACATTTTCTTATTTACATGATGATCTTAGACTCCTACAAAATCCAAATCAAAAGATGATAGAATTATTGTGCGGGATACCGATTCAGCTGCATCAAAGAAACAGGTACTACTACAGTTACATGACTATCTTGTTATACAATATTAATTACTGAACTTATATATGACTTTTAGGTTCATGATCAGCAGTCGCAACAAGTCAGCAAGAGTAAGATGCCTGAAACTTCCAAGATTCCCAGAAAAGCAACTGTTCCTCGATTTAGGATGTGCCTTGAAACATATGTCGGAACATCAGATGTGCCTGAGGGTGGCGTCCGTCAAATACATATGGAGGCAGGTATTTTCGGTTTTGAATATCCCGAAACAATTGCTAAGGAGGATTTTGATCAGGTTTTCAACCATTCTGAACTGGGCGTCGGTGTTATGCATTCATACATCAGGTACTCCGATCCATTTTTATTAAATAATTGAACATTTTAAAATTTGCTCGTTTAACTTAATATTCTAATGTTGATTATGTTTTTTTAGGTTCTTGTATGACAAGTTATTGGTCCCGAATGAATTGACTTCAGTATTCGCATTCTTATCTGCTAGCTGTGTCAACTCACGTATAATAGACCAGTCACCAGATACAGTCAAAGAGTACACAGTGCAGAGATTTATGCACGCGACTACGGAGAAGTTGTTCTTGTTGCCATATAACACTGGCCATGGGTTAGATTTTATTCTAAATTCATTTATTACCCTTTCTATATATATAACATTTCCGTCTAAACTGTTGTCTTATTTTATAGTGGACATTGGTTGTTGATCGCAATTAATCCAACGAAAGAAATAGTGTATTATATAGATTCATTGGATGGCGATACAACAAAATATAAAAATCTGAGGAACTTTGTTGATACGTAAGTGATGACATATACTGTTGTCTTTAATTATATATATTTATTTATTATGTGACATTGTTCTAAATATGCGTTTATATTATGTTAGAGTTATACAAATATTCAGAGCACAAAGAGATGCAACGGTGCCAAAAAGGAAGGCTAACAACATCAACTGGATCAGAGTAGAGGTATATTCTCGCATGTTTCTACTTGATAAAACTATTTCAACTATATATCCGGATAAATGTTCGTTTGTTTTTTCCATTTACAGTGTCCTCGGCAGCGTAATGGTATTGATTGTGGATATTTTGTATTGCGCTTTATGAGGGAAATTATTCTTTCTAGTCAACTTGAGATTCCAGTCCTGGTATGGATCAATTCATTATATAAGTTATATGATTCATTTTGATAATTATCCGATACTTCATCTGAGTAATTAGTTTTAAACTTAAATCTTATTCAATCTGTTATATTATGTAGTATTATGATGAATTCAAGTGTGCTACTTACACGAAAGCAAAATTGGAAGAAATTAAAGAGGAATGGTGTCAATTTATTCTTGGGTTGAGAATTGTATAGAGTTATCGGATTGGAAGACTTGTAATTATATGTGAATTGAATGTATTTGTGTTGTTGTAATTCTGAGAATTGAATGTATTTGTGTCAATTTTTGTTGTAACATATTTAAACAGGTTTATGTGTATATTAAAATGTTTATGAACAAAGTCATGAGTTACATCCAAAGTTTTGAATTGTACATATAAGGCCAAAGTTTGAATGGTATATTTAAGGCCAAAGTTTGAATTTTATTTATAAGGCCAAAGTGCTGAAATAAAGGCCTTAATTATAAGCAGGTTGTTGGTAAAATATACAAAACAGGGTGAATATTTTATAAAAAAAAAATTTTAAAATCTAGGACATTAGACAGCGCTTTTACATAAAAGCGCTGCTAAAGGTCACAAATATTACGCTACAAAAGCGCTGCTATTGGTTTGGAAGGGGGGGTCTAAGGCAGCGCTTGTAAAAAGCGCTGCTAAAGGGTGGGCTATGGCAGCGCTTTTGCAAAAGCGCTGCTAAAGGGGGGGGGGGTCTAAGACAACGCTTTTTTAAAGTGCTGCTAAAGAGGGGGATGGTTGGGGGAATTATGCAGCGCTTACAAAAGCGCTGCTAAAGGGCTAAAAAAGTGCTGCTAAAGGTGTTGCTGAAGGGAGCTTTTAGCTCCGCTTTTTCATTGAAAAAAAGCGCTACCTTTACCTTTAGCAGCGCTGCTAAAGGCCAAAAAAAGCGCTGCTAAAGGTCTTTTTTGGCATAGTGATTTCTGGTTTCCCATGAGGGATTATTGAGGATTAGGTGCAGCAGGGTGAAAAGATTTACAGGGTATATTGGTTTATCAACTCGGGGGTTGAGAAAAACAAATATACTATCGACTTAGGGGTCGAGGATAAATCAGAACAACAAGTCAACTTGAGGGTTGAATAAGAAAAGTAAATATCGACTCGGGGCCGAGGAAAATAAAGGCAATATCGACTTAGGGGTCAAGGAAATAAAGACATATCAACTTGGGGGTTGAAAAAAAAGGTAAATATCGACTCGGGGGTCGAGAAAATAAAGACATATCTACTCGGGGGTCGAGAAAATAAAGACATATCAACTCGGGGGTTGAAGAAAGGTAAATATCAACTCGTGGGTCGAGAAAATAAAGACATATCAACTCGGGGATTGAAGAAAGGTAAATATCAACTCGAGGGTTGAAGAAAGGTAAATATCGACTCGGGGGTCGAGAAAATAAATACATATCAACTCGGGGGTTAAGAAAATAAAGAACAATATCGACTCGGGGGTCGCGAAAATAAAGCCAAGGTTGACTCGGGGGTCAAAAGTTATAGCAAGGTATCAACTCAGGGGTTGACAAAGAGAAATGATTATGCTATGTATGCGTATGGTACATGCTAATATATGATGCATATGCGAATGCAAGCAGGAGGTTGGTTTTATGAAGGCTCCAATAGGGGTGAACTTTTGGTAGTTGCCAATAAAGGATTGGACTTTAAGAGATGCCAAGCGGGGTTGGACTTTTAATGGTTGCCAATACAAATTGGACTTTAGGAGATGCCAAGCGGGGTTGGACTTTTAATGGTTGCCAATACAAATTAGACTTTAAGAGATGCCAAGCGGGGTTGGACTTTTGGGTTATGATGCCAGCCAGGTGGACTTTTATGTAGTTGCCAATAAAAGATTGGACTTTTAGGTTTTATGGGATGCCAACAGAAGTGGACTTTATTTGGTGAAAGTATTTGCCTTCCCGACATATGGTATCTGATAATGATATGCTTAGAAGACAGATATGGATGTTCTCGGTGCCCCAAGTTAGATCCTTGCAGAAGTTGGCTGCTTGTTCCTGGGAGAACCTTAACTTCTAGCCAATGTGCCATGACGACTTACAAATGTTGAGCGTAGCGACGTAACCAAAGCATGCTGAATGTGCGAGCGTAGCGACTTAACCAATGCTTGTTGATCATGCGTTTGTTATGCCCCGAGGCTTTTGACGCTTGTTGGCCTCAACAATTGTTAGCGTCTGTCATAGTCTGTTTGATTAATTTGAAAGCAAGGAGGAGAAACTGCCCCTGTTTAACTAGTCTGCCCCTAATCTTCAGGGTATTTGAAGGATTTCTCCGGGCATGTAATCTCGTTGTGACATAGTTTGAGATGTTTTTCCCCAGTGTCTGGATCTTGCAGCAGTATGACTCTGTATGAACCTCGGAAGTACTTGCCCCAGATTCGCAGGGTTATGAGAAAGCCTTAATTCAGGTCAACATCAATGAATGTTCAAGTTCTTCTTTGATTGCATTTTGTTGGAATTTCCATAATGTCAAGTGCATATTGGAAATTTAAAATTGTTCATTCAAAAATGGTAATTTTAATGCGACATCCATGCAAGTTTTGAAAAAGCATTTATTAGAATGAGGTGACAGTGTGTGACGAGTGGACGATTAGTCCAAACACAATGCTGATTTATTGGTGTGTGAAAGATATAGCAAGCATATGACACCAATACAGAAGATTAGCAAATATGTAGGAGTCAGTTTATGCAACCTTGTTATAATATGCTTTCGAAATAAAACTCTGCCTCAATTAGGTCTTTTGAGGGTTGTAACATGGTCTGGTTCACGAATATAGAAACAAAGGATATAAGGCTCAAAACTATATTTGTACCCACCCATTCTTCGTAATGATCTCCAGTCCTACATTCAATTAATACACACTTAGAGCTTGACGCTCTAAGCTTGATGATTCAAGGTATGCTTGAAATGACAGTCACCTTATTTTACTTTTTTGATGGATGTCAGTGACCCTTTTGGCTCTTGATATGGTGGGCATTAATCTTATTTTGTTTTTGTTGAGGATTTGAAGACCTCCTTTGTTTTTTCTTTTGATCCCTAAATTTTGCATGGACCGATTTCTCTCTTCGAGTCCATCGGGATTGCCTTGATTTTTGCCTGTCTTCTTTTGAGGTGTTCGACTTAGCAGGATTTTTTTATTTTTTGAAAGGCTTGTGACTGCCAAGTCATTGGTCATTGATGAACAACCATCATATCTTGGATTTTGTCTCATGATTTGAGTGCATAATCAGGTTACCGAACACTACCGTGCCCCAGGTTGAGTGTAAGGGTTTAGAAATCCGAAGGAAACTCCTACTTCTAGGATCGAAGTGGTTGACTAGGGATTAACTCCTTATTTCTCCAGTGTTTGGGGATTTGAAACAATGCTTGTACATCATCGGCGAAATTTTTATCCGAAAGCATACTATCAGCAATTATGGGTATTTCGTTTTCGTCATCCTCCCTCAAATCTTTGCTAAATAGCAGTGCGATAAAGGAAGTGAATTTTTTTTTTGTGATTTTGCGATAAATGAGAAAATGTGAGTGAATACGAATGGATTTGATCAAAAACATGCATAACTATCACATTAACAATACCATTAATAAACGACAATGTCTAAAAGCAAGTAGCAATTAACAGAAAAGAAACTAAAAATGCTTAAAAAACATGATCTAAAAATGCCAGCATGGAGGAACTGGGCTTTTCTCTCTTGATCAGCTTCTGGACTAGCTTTCTTGTTCACCGAGACCAGTATGGTAACCTTCTTCACATCTACTCTCTGCAGCTTCTTCCATATCATGGACTGATGGACCCGCTTGATCATATGAATGATTGATGTTGATATGGAGACCTTGAGGCATGAATGAGATTAGCTTGGAATCAATCAGATCCTGAACCTTGTTCTTGAACTGTTTGCAATCTTCAGCTGAATGCCCCATGGCACCAACATGGTAGCCGCATCGTGCATTGGTGTCAAAGCCTGGTGGATATGGAGGAACCACAGGATCCAAGCTCTTTGGCACTATTAGTCCACTACTGATCTAACGTGGTAGCACGTGATTGTATGGCATTGGTAATGGATCAAAGTGTCTTTTTGGTCTTTGGTTATAGTAGCGTCGTTGTTGTTGAGCATTCTGCTGTGTAACCTGTTGTTGATAAAGGAGACCTTTATTGATAGGATAATGTTGACCATGTGGAGAGACCGGAGTCACACAGGTAGACCCATAGGATTGCTGGCTTTTGACAGTTGATATGCTTGGGTACGGAGGATAAGGTACCGAGGATGGAACTTGTGGAGTGTTCCAGATTGTATTAATTTCATCCTCTTCTTCCTCTTGGGAGCTAACAACTGATTCATTTTCACTAGTTGGGATGCTCGAGATGTCGTGGATCTTTCCCTTCTTGAAATGGCTCTCGATGTGTTCTCCTACTGAAACCAAGTCAGAGAAGTTGGATGTCCCATTGCCCATCATCTTTTCCAAGTATGGGTTTTGCAACGAATCTATGAACATGTCAACCAATTCTCTGTCTAAGAGCGGTGGTTGAACGTGAGTAGCTACCTCTCTCCATCTCTGAGCATACCCTCTGAAGGACTCGTTTTCCTCTTGAGATAAGCCTTGCAATTGTATGCGATTGGGAGCCACATCAAGATTGTATTGGTACTACTTCACAAAGGCGTTGGCTAAGTCCGACCACGACTGAATATGGCTACTCTCTAGCTGCATGTACCAACTCAAAGATGCCCCACTCAAACTGTCTTGGAAACAGTGAATCATAAGTTTGTCATTGTGAGCATAGAAGGTCATCTTTCTGCAAAACATTACCAAATGTTGCTTTGGACAACTATCTCCTTTGTACTTCTCAAAAACACAGGCCTAAGGCATTTAGATCAGAAGTATCGCTCCCCATCATGGTTTCAATTTTCTCTTCCAACACACAACGTCTTTCAGCGAACTCAACATCCTGAGGTCGTTCGTTATTCCCCACCAGGCTTGCCACTTGGGAATTTGGCGCAGTGAATGCGAAGCTATGGTACTCAACAACATCAAGAGACGAGGTATGTTCATCCTGAATAGTGTGACGCTCTTGTATAACCTGGTCTTCAACAGGAGTCCGCACAGGCTGAGGTATGACATTCTCAGTGACTATAGGTCGTTGAGATTTGTCATCTCTCCTTGTCAAGACTAACATAGCTTCCACAAGTTGGTCCAACCGGTTCTTTATCAAGTTAACATCTGCTCTTGAAGCAAACTGGTTCTGTTCTTCTGAGCTCATGATTCTTCCCAAAGTTGCTTCAAGTCCAATATGGGTGTCGGGAAATCAACTGCGGATTATGGACAAAGGAAGGATAAGTTTTTGGCTGAGAAAATTATATGCAATACAAATGAAATGCAAATGCAATGCAATGCACAAATAAGATCACAGGCTCAATCACGTTCTGAGGTCAGATAGAATAACGGGTAAATAATAGATATCTCTGATCAAAGGAACCCCATGGGTAGGATCTAACGGGTAGGTTCCTAGAGTCATGGATCTTTTCAAAGATATTATTGCCATGACAAAGATTCATCCGATAATAATACCCTCGAAGGATCTCATCTAAGTGAGGTTTTCGCGCCGTCCCACGAGAAAGGCTCCTCGCGAGTCTCTACTACACAACCATCGAGTCCAAGGTTTCTTAAAGGGACCTCAGAGTCATAGATCGAGGTTGAAAATATCATTGTCAGAATAACGATACGTTCAAGGGATCTCATCTGATTGGGGTGTTCGCATCAACCCAAAAAGGATTAACCCTCATGAGTTAACACTACCAACCACCATGGATAATGGGTAAAAGGTCCTTAGAGTTATAGATTCAACCTCAAAAACACTATTGCCATGGCAAAGACTCGCCACAACAATAACATTCTTAAGGGAATCAACTCTAAGCGGGGCTTTTGTTTCCTTCCAACGAGAAAGACTCCTCGATGGATTCCACTACACAACCACCATTCTAATTCTATGTTTTTCTCGGACTCGAGTGTAGAGCCATCTCACAAAGTTCCAACAATCAAAGAACCCCATCAGTGTCACAAGATATAATAATAGGATATATAAACAAACAAGCAATTAAATAAGAGAAGATAAATACACAAACAGATCTAACTCTCACGAATTGAGTCAAGTTAGGCTTGACTCTCTCTAGCATAGGGCAATGCATGTCCCCAGCAGAGTCGCCATCTGTCGTACCTCGAAAAATACGATCCTCGCGATGGACGCGGAAAATACGTTCGAACAGAGTCGCCACCAAACTTTATTTATTCCAAGGATGGAGTAGTAAAATATCGATAAAACCTTTAAGGAGATAAGAACATGGTCATCACAACCTCATGTCCGTTGTACTCAACGGGAACCTCTTGATTCGATTCGTGAGACACTTTGGATACTCTTGTTTATCTTCTAAAGGAATTTCTTGCTAAAGGGGAAATGGGTGGTTAAGATAGGGTGCTCGCCAAGGATTGGGGCCCTTGTGCCTACGTATCTGTTGCACCCCAAAATTTGCCTAACCTTTTCTTACCTGGTTTATGTTTCACTACATAGCATAACATTGTTCTAGCATAGTTCTAGCATTTTCATAGCATAACATCCTTCATTTAGTAGAGGATCAAGTGTGGTTTATGTCAAGAGAAGCCCAACCAGATGTTCTAGTCAAGCTTAAGAAGTTATCAGGGTCATCAGTCAGTGAGTTGGGTCCTTGAGGAGTTCAGTTGCTTGTATGGGGTTTATCCCCTACCATGAGGAGCCATTTGAAGAGTATTAGAGGTTGTGAAGCCTTGGATGTGGATGTGATATGTGGATATAGCTCATGGAGTTCCTAGAGGATCAAGACAGAGCTCAGGCAAATGTTTGTAGCAAGTACAAGAGCCACAGATGAAGTTGGTGTCACTAGGGTTTCATCTGGTTAACCCTAGGTTAAGGAGAGTAATTAAAGAGTATCAAAGCCTAAATCTAGGTCATTGAGATCATGAAATGATATGTTAAAGAATTTGAGATATTGTTTCAAGATCAAGTTGAGAAGAATCAAGAATGGTTGGAGTTGCTATGTCAGGGTTCCTAGGGTAAAATCCCCTGTTTAGTGCCAAACTTCCAAGCTATGTAAGTCAAGATACAAGTCTCATATGACTTTGTCCTCCACATGATTGTTGTAGAGGATGTTCATAGCTTTAATTTGAGTACTAGAAGTCCTTCATTGGATTTATAGAACTCAAGTTATGGTCCAGACAAGTTACAGGTCCTCAGATGCCTCTGAAATTTGTCTGTGAAAATCATCTGACTTCCAAGGAACTTTTGACCTAGGAGGGTGTTTCTCATAAACTTTTGGCCAACATTAAAGTTGTTCCTCATGATCTTAGATTTCCAAATTGTATTAGAAATCATCCATCTAATTTGTAGAACTCAAGTTATGAGGTTTACAAGTTAGGGGTATTTTGGGAAAGTGAGATTATAGGCCATTTTCAATTATAGGTCAAAATCTCCAACTTGCACATCTCAAATGCAATTTTGTTCAACATGGAACTTGCTCAAAATATGGGTTTTAGGTCAACCAAGAGCTCATGGTGAATTGGTTTGGCTCATATCAAAGGTTGGCTTGAAGTGGCTTTAAAAGAAGAGAAATTAAAAGCCTTATTTGGTGGGAAGTTCAAATAAATTGTTATGTGCACAAAATATGCCAAATGACCACTCAATTTGATCAGAAATGATATTTTGAGAAGATTGGAATTTGTAGAGTTCCATTTTGAAACTTGGTTCATGGCATTTCATGAGGTTTCTTCATAAATAAGTTACATTTCCCAAATCATTCATAAGGCCAAACTCAAGGCTCTAGCTAAGCTGAATTCATTCAAGGGGTTTTGTGTATGATGCTAGAAGCTTCCCAAGCAATCTTTTGAGCCAAATTTGAGCTTGCCATAATGAAATTTTTGGAGAAAATTTTGGGGTTGGATTTTTTGGGTTGGGCTTGGATTGGGCCTCTAGAAGGTTTTAATGTGTTATATAAATGTTCAAAAACGAAATTGGATAGAGGTTGGTGACTGATTTGTGCTGAGCAGAGGGAGAGCCATTGGAGTTTTCAAGCTTTCACTCAAAATCGTTTTTTGGATTCAAGCAAGTTTCTGATCAAATTGAAGGTGCTAAAGGCTTCTATCATCATCATGGAGTGATTCTGGAAGATTTGGGAGCAAGGTTCAAGCCAGAAACACCACAATTGAAGCTTAAAACCAGGTTTCCATTTCTTGAAATTGCACTCAATTCATGCGTTTTTAATGCCTTTGATTAATGTGGTTAGGTTGTAATTAGGATATAGATGATTTCTGGACAGTTAATTTGAGGATTAGTGACAAATTGAGCTTTGATCCGTTTTCGGTTAGGACCTAGAGTTCTTTAATCTTGGAGTTTTAGATTATTTAATTAGTATAGTTGTAATCCTCGTGAAATTTAACATAAGTTTCATTCAAAAATCGTGGTGTTTGGTTGAGTATTGAGGGAGATAGGGTTGTTCAAAGTTTGCCGGAAAAGCTTCGTTCCCGTCCGACCATGGTGCTGTTCACGCGGGACTTTGTGTTTCAAAAGGAAGAAGATGAAGTCACAGCCGTTCACGTGTGAGAAGAAGGAAGACTAAGTCACCGTATCCAATGGCAGCCAGCGCGCCACGTCCCCCCCCCCCCTTTTGCCAAACGCGTCGTTTTGATAAGTGGAAATCCCAGGCTTCTTCAGCGCACTGTTTGGACCAAAGGGACGCGAGTTCGAATCTTCACGTGTTCTTTCTTTTGTTAATTGAGAGGAACTGAGTTGAATTAATTTGTGTTGGGCCTCGGCTGTATGTACTATTTGCGCCTCCCCCTTGTAAGCCCAAACGAGATTAACACGTAAAATCCCTACTTTTGCACCCCCTGGGCGTTGCTCCCTTGAGTGTTTTTTGCTTTGCTGAATGATCAATTGGGCCCAGCGCCCATGTGCTGTTAGAACCCCCCACTCTTGGGCCCAGGCGCATTAAGCCTTGATTTTCTTGCTGACTACACCCTTCTAGTTATTTGCTTAATTTTCTTTTCTTTTATTTTTTAGCTTAATTGATTGTTTGTTTAATTCATTAAAAATAGTAAATGTTGTAAATAAATTCTGAAAAAATTTGTGATTTTAGATTTAGATGTTTAGGATTTTATCATGCTTTGTATTTTAATTTTCCATGCATTTTCCATTTATTTCATGTTTTCTCTTTTAGTGCACTTTTAATAATGAAATAATGTTGTTCTGAATTTGTTGATTTTCTTTCTCCCTCATGGCATGGAGTTTGATCTTGAAATTTGGTGTGCTGGCTGTATACATGTTAATGTTGCTATGTGATTTTTTGTATATTTTTTTTAGATCGTTTTAAATAGGATTTTAGGGTAGTTGTTTAGGAGTATTCTTTAGTGAATTTCTTTAGTACACCCTTGAAGTTTGGATTTAATTTGGGCATTTTGATTTAGATTTAACTTCTGATTTTTCTACCATGGAATGTTGACACATATAGGATGATGTAGTATTTTCCTTAGAATTTTTAGGATTGATTTTCCCTTAGTTCCCTATTTTGCAAATTGGCCTTAGAATAGGTAATCATTAGGAGATAACATTTGATGTTCTTTAGAGATTCAAGTAGGTAAATGATATTTCCCTAGGATTAATTCCCCTTTCAAATACTCCTTGCTTAATTAGGATCCTTCATTGTGGGTATAATTCCTCCTGTGGAGGAATTCCCTGCCTTTCACATTGGAGTTGAGCCTAAGCAAGCTCTCTAAAGGAAATGGATTTGGTTGAGTGTCTGTGGTAGGTTCCTGTGGAACTTACCTTGCTTCTCATCTCCATTCTCCTAAAATTCTCCCATTCTTTCCTCTTTAGGAACCTTCTTGAGGTAGCACAGTCCCTCCTGTGTGGGGAATATGGCACACCTCTTGAAGGAGCTAAACCCTTAGGATTTCCCAAAGATCTTTTTGTTGGTTGAGTGCCTGGGATAAGCTCCTGTGGACCTTACCCTTGCCTCCCAACACCCAATTTCCTTCCATAGGATAGAATCTTGTTTGATTACTTGTCGTAAATTCCTTTCCTTCTCTTGAAGCTGGTGGACTTGAAGAACAGTTACAAACTTTGGATTGGATTGCTTCCAGAAGATGGCTCTGCTGTGGAGATTGCTGGCTTGTTTTCCCTGTTTATCTTTTCTTCTTGTTTGAATGTATTGATGTGTATTGATGTGACTTGCTTAGAGTGTTGCATTAGTAGTAGGCTTCATGTAGACAATCATAGGCCTAAGAGCATCCTAAGGGTTGAGTTTCTCCCCTTGCTTGTATTGCATTAGAGGTTGAGTTTCTCCCTCTGCTTATATTTTTACTATGTGGCTTTGCTTGCTGGTATTTGGTAGAGCTCAGCTCCCTTGCCTGTGTGATGTGTGGTATGTTTGATTGCATTTACTTTCTTCTATTATCTTTGCAGTTATTCATATCTGGCTTGAGGTTGAGATGAGCTTGTAGAGGCTTCTGCCCCACACCTATTTCCTCCCTCACTTGCATTGCATGCATCTTTACAGTAATTTCTTGTACAGTTTTTCTGTTTACTGTTTGTTTTCCCTTGCCATGTTCCCATAGGAACTCTGACTTCTCTTATTCAAGAGAAGTTATGACAGACATTAGGATTCTAACCATGCATGATAACATTAGTTAGTTTCCCTTCTAACCACAACCGTAGGACGAATATTGCATGATAAATGTAGGATCGAGTCAGTTTCCCCATAGAGAGTCTGTTTCTCTTCTTATCTCACACAACAGTAAAAAACATAATAAAGGCAAGTTAGTACAAGTGCGTTACGGGCCTTAAGCTACTTGGGAAATGATGTTTGAGCGGTCTCCTCTCAATCATCTAGAGTGTTTAGTATATGTCCTTTGGAATATGTGACGCATTCGCTCCTAAGTTACAGTCTCTAGTGCTGTACAAACTACAGACAACTAAAAAACACTTCTTCCGTAAAAAACAGAAAACAAAGATCAAATATCCTTTGTCCTCTTGGACCCTTAATCAGGAAAACTCTTTGCGTAAAGAGAGTTCTGTTAACTTTCAGTTCTACCGCAAACGGTAATGCCTAAGTCTCCAAAGGTCGAGCTGCAAACATCAACTGCTGGAATTGGTTGTTAACTTTACTTGGATAAAAAACAGCTGAACAAACTTGTGTTCTCCGTAGCCCGAACTACGTTTGCTCTGATCTTTCATGCCGTATGAAAGTACGTAGGCACGAGATGCGATATCTCGGCGAGCAACCTTCCTCCCTTCACCCGTAGTTAGGCGAACTACGTTGACTCTGATTTCTCGTTCTAGATGGGAATACGTAGGCATAAAGTGCGATACTTTGCCGAGTCATTTTCTTTTCTTTTCAGACCAGACTTTTAGCGTAGATAGATTTAATAAACCCGTCAGATAAACACAACAAGCATGGATCCCATCGAGTACGATGGACGTGAGGGGTGCTAATACCTTCCCCATGCGTAACCGACTCCCGAATCCAGATAATGGTTGCGATGACCTTGTCTTATACCTTTTTCGTCAGGTTTTTCTGATCGTTTCCTTTCCCGTTCTAAGGGATAAATAATGAAAGGTGGCGACTCTTCTGTCATTGCCAGCACCTTATTTTCGCAGTAGAGACAGTATCTTCACTTATAAGAAGTGGAAAATCAGAGCATTCGTAGTTCATGAGACTACGGGAAAAAGAGGGGATTGTGCTCGCCAAGATCATCGCAATCTTGTGCCTACGTATCCTCATTAGGGAATGAGGAATCAGAGCAGCCGTAGTTCGGCTAACTATGGTAAAAGGGTTTGAATTGAACGAGAGTATAGGTCGCATTCTAACTGCTAAACATTGGCTTGTCTGCTCGCTAGGGGAGGCTGAAGCACGAGTTTGTTATGCGCGGAAGAATGGACTAAACAATGTTCTTCGAGAAAGGTTGTTTGAGTTGAAGATCGCACGGGGGCGAGAAATAAATTTTGATTGGTTAAGTATTTGGTTTAGAGAAGAAGATAAGTTTGAATAGGTTTTAGGGTTTTGGTCGCACGGGGGCAAGGAATTAGATTGGTTAGATGTATCGGATGTTTTGCTAGAGGTGACGATTACCTGAGGCTTAAGAAAAGCTTCTCGGGCCCAAATAATCGGGAGAGTGAACCAAAGACTTAGAGCTCTCTCTTTTTCAACCTCAAATACGAAGGGATAGGATGTAGTTCAAGTAGGTTAATCGGATGACGATTACTTGAAGCTTAAGAAAGACTTCTCGGACCCAAGTAATCGGGAGAGTGAACCAAAGACTTGGAGCTCTCTCTTTTTCATCCCAAATAATGGTTATGTTTGGAAGGCTTTGAAATTTTGAATATGGTTAAAGTGTTTTAGCGAATGAGGATTACTCAAAGCTTAAGAAAGACTTCTCAGACTTTAAGTAATCAGAGTGAGTCAAAGACTCGACTCTCTCTTTTCTCATCTAATATTATGAAAGATGTTTGATATGATTAGAGTGTATTAATTGGACGACGATTACTCGAAGCTTAAGAAAGACTTCTCGGACCCAAGTAATCGGGAGAGTGAACCAAAGACTTTGAGCTCTCTCTTTTTCATCTAAGTGTTTAGGAAAATAGATTTGAATTTGTTTATCGTTTTTAGAAGACAATTGTTCGAGCTTAAGAAAGACTTCTTGGGCCCAAACAATTAGGAGAGTGAACCAAAGACTTGGAACTCTCTCTTTTTCATCTTTTATTGAAATTGTATTTGAATAGTTATTAAGTATTTTAATTTGATTTGAAGAAAATGCTTGATGTGAATCAAGGTTTGAAATTGAGTTTTAACGTGTGTACTAGTAAAGTGAGCTAGTCTTCTAAGTGACCAACTTAAAATAATTGATCAAATAGGTGTCACTGTAAGGAAGCCCAGGATTAAGCTTTAAAATGTTGTGTATGGTGATCAAAGGTTGATGGCGAGGCTTTAAAAGCACTCGACTTACAAGGGTAGAAAATGGCTCGATAAATCGAGAATTTTATTTTTTTTAAAAGGGTTTAAAGTATTAAAACATAATTAAGGCAAAAGTGATAAAATTATTACACTTTGGGAGTTGGGGTACACTTTTATCGAATGGGGATAGAATATAATAAGACAGATAAATCGAACTTACCCGAATAAGTGCATGTTGTAGCGCGGTGGAACCCAACTAATGTGTAAGAATTCTTTAGTGGCATAACGAAATTGAATTGTCAAATCCAAGGATCATAAGAACAGATCTTAAAATCCCCCTTGAACTTCAGCATGATTCAATTCGTAACTCAAAACAAACAAAGTTGAAACACACGTAAACAAAATTGTTGTTTGGTGTTAACCCAAGCCTAGTATCAATGTGCTACGGAGTCAAAGTAAGCGAAATCTTTGAGATGAGACAAAGTTGCAGTTTATTTGAGTTTAAACCGACTTTGGTTCCTCACACCGCATTGGCGAATGTTCTCCGTAACCGATCCAAATTGAACTAAAAAAGCAACGGCGACAACAAAAGCTCGCGAGTTATCTGTTGGATGATCCGAAATTTGTTGTTGTTGTTGCTTCTGAAACGAAACTCGTGCACGACTCAAAATGCCGAAACCCACTGTGAATACCAGCTGAGATTGTTGATGTGTACTCGGAACAAGGTCCAACAATGTCACTATAATAAAACGAACAGATTCCACCCTCGAATCGACTTAATCTACCAAAACAAGTTTTTGTGATATTGTTGTGTGTCAAAGTCAAGATAACACACACAAGACGTCTTTGAAACAGGGGCTGAAACATGTGTAGTTTTTTGTTGAGTTGTTGGAGCGTGTATTTGTGTGAGGAAAACTCATCTAGTTATGTCATGGTTGTGGAAGCAGAAATGTCGCGCTTTGGTGAGAAGAAGAAGAAAAGGTCTTCCTTTTGGGGAAGAGGTGAAAAAACAGAGGAATAAGCCATTGGGTTTTCGGCGGAAATTGAGAGATGAGAGGAAAAAGTTTAGGGTTTCATTGAGGTGCTAGGAGAAAGGAGATGAAGATGGAGAGGGCGGCGGCCGATTTGGGGAGTGACTCGCTTTTTGGGGTTTTCTTCTGTGTGGCTAGGGTTTTCCTTCAAACTGCCTTAAAAGCCAAACAAAACCCTCTCTCTTGATGGGCCCTCCCTAATGGGCTTTGTTATTTCAACTCAATATCTGACCCTCTTTTATATTGTTTTCTTAAAAAAATTTCAATAATAATTAAAACAAACTATTCTAGATTATTAATCTTAAGACTAACTACATCCTAATTAATCTAGTTAACTAAAAAATAATAAATCTAATCTATTTTAATTAATTAAAAATAAATAAAACTCTAACTAAACTAATGACTTCTAAATTTAATTATCTAATTAAAATAATCTACTTCTATTTTTTTAAATAAAAACAAATAAATCTATTTCTAATCTATTATAAACTTTTTTTTAAAAAAAAAACTGTTAAAAATTCTACAACTCTAAATTATAATAAAAAGAAAAATTCTAATTTAATTCTAATAATAAAAAAAACTATTTATCTTAATTAAAACAATCTATTTTTAATAAAAATCTAAATAATTTTAAATTCTATTCTAAATAATCTTACTTCTAAAATCTAATCTAAATAATGTTATATTACATATCATAAAAAAAGAAATTATGAAATAAATATAATGATAAATATATACAAAAACAAATGCCACATGGCACGCTCTTATTGGGCTAAAAAAGTGAAAAAGCTTATTTTTGCTGAAAAATACGCTACGCTATACAAGCGAGGTAAATTAAAGACAAAGTCAGGTGAATAAAATTTTTGAAAAAGGTAGGACGAATTTGGGGTATAACAGGAGAAAAAGAGAGCGCTTTTAATAAAAAAAATGCTGCTAAAGGTCTTAAGAAAATATACTTTAGAGAGCGCTAAAAGGGGGGAGAAAAGAGAGCGCTTTTTTAGAAAAGCGCTGCTAAAATGGGGCCTATAGCAGCGCTTTTTACTTAAAAAAAGCGTTGCCTTTACCTATAGCAACGCCACTTTAGGCAGCGCTGCTAAAGGCAAAAAAAAGCGCTGCTGAAGGTCTTTTTTGGCATAGTGATACTAGTTAGGAATCCAAATGGATCTAAAATAGTTTTGAGATTTAAAATTTGGATTCCTTATAGACTAAATAATTGGTCACAAGTTTTATATGAGGTTGTCTCGAATAGGTAAATTAAATTCATTATGAATGTATTTTAAATATATCTACCATATCTCGTTGAAAAGAAAAGAAAGTAGTTTGTGATGCTAAATAGATGAATTATAAAAGGGAGAGATTCCTTTTATATAATTTTTAATTTTTGCAAAAAAACAAGGTTCTAAAAGAAGACAATGATTTCATGTGTTGAAAGAAGAAAACTGTCAATGGTTATCAAAAGAGTCAAAGTAGAAGAAACAAGTAAGACTTTTTCTTCATATGATTTTTTATAAAAATCAAATTGTCGACTTCTACATCTTGGGTATGTGATACTAGATGTTGATCTAACATTTTTAAGAATGTGAGGAGTCTTTTAAGAAGTAGGATATTGATTATAATTTGAGTCATCTTATGTCTAGAATGAAACAACGAGTTTTTATTGACTATAAGAGTGTATGATTAGACTTAGATTAAAGCTTATAATTAAGCAAAATAATTGTTATTAAGTTTCATTTAGTAAAAGAAATATTAATTCGAAGCCTTCTATTGACAAGATGAGGAGTGCATGTTTTGATAATGGACAAATGTTGTTATGATTATCCCAAACAATGGTTTCAATACTAAATCAAGTACTTGATAAGCTCATCTATAACAAATGTAGGATGGATCAAATAAGATATGAACCTTGTGTTTATCAATTACATTAATGTTTAGTCCAAATAAGTGAGAGATGCATTTTCAAAGTCTATGAGAATAGATTATTGGATCCATTTGGTTTTATATCATTTGATAGATGCAAGTATTAATTTTGGAAGTTATATCTAATGTATCAAATCATAAACTAAAGTGAAATACATGTGATATATCTTGATTATATACATATGTGATGTATATGGACCTCTAAATATATTTTCTAGATGAATTTTGTTTCTCTTACTTCATTTATATTACTGACAAACTCAGTAATTATGGATTTGTGTATGTGAAACGAGTTAGAATTCTTTTAAGAAGTGTTCAAGAATGAAGTAGAAGGAAACAATTCGAAAAGATATTAAGACCATACGAATTGTTCGTTGTGGTAAATACTTATATAAAGAATATAATGACCATTTAAATTGTATCATGTTTGACATTGTTCGACGTAATATAGTTCAATTATATCTTTGTGACTCTTCTTTATAAATTTTTTTACATACAATTATTCCTATCCATAGCCAATTCCATTTAAAGTAGTCGTAGAGACACCATATTTGATATGGAGGTAAGAGAACCTAGTTTGTCTTTATGATCATCTGGGTTGTAAGGTTTATTAAGTTAACTTGATCCCAACATAGATGAAGATGTATTTATGGATGTATCCCAATGGAAATAAGAGACACATATTCTATAACATGTTATGTGACAAATATGTTTTGTTGCTAGAACTGAAGTCTTCCATTAGAGATAATATGTATCTAAAGGATTCAGTGGGAGTGATGTAGAACTTGAAGAAATTCAAGCACCATAAAATACATATCTTCATGAGAATGAAACATGAACCAATTCAACAAGGAAGTTGTTATTGGATAATTGGTTTGTGTGACACATGAGACTAGAAAAGTATGTAAGTTGTCTATATCCATTTATGGATTAAAGAAAACTTCTTGGAATTACAATTCTGCATAATTTAAATGGTTAGATAAATAGTCTGTCAGCCTGCTGATGTCACAACAGACGCCATGCCATTGGTCATGACATTGGTACAATTTAAAGTAATTTAAATTGGTCATGGTCTGTCCTCGTCCTTGTTGAGGAGAGATCAATGTTCTTGGAACATATGAGATCTGCATAACCGAATTTCAATTGGTATCAGAGCAGGCATCCTGTCTGTTCTGGATGAGATCTTGGGAGATACTTTCTGGTGTTTTGAACAAGGAGAAGTGGTAGCTGAGTTGCTGATCTTTCTAAACATTTGAGCTGCAGCTTATGGAGTTTAGGAGGAGGTTGCAAAGGATTCTGTGTATCTGCTGTTGTGCCCTCTGATATAGGAGCTTCTATGATCTTCTGAATGGTTTGCCAAAGGAGGAGTGGCTACTTCTGTATGATGACTTATAAGATGTTCTGACATCATATTTAAGGTATGTTGAAGATGTTCTTTTGGTTTCTGGTACATATGTTTCTAATGAAAGAATTCTGGTAGCCCTGGGAGAAGATTGACCTATATACAGTTTGATGCATGGCTGTGGCAATTGTGTAGATGGTTGGCAAATGGTGTTTGTAGCTATGTGCTTGGGCTGTTCTGCTGTGTATTACAAGTTGCTGAAGGCTGTTTTAGAAAGGATAGTGGGAGGTGATTTATTTTCACCACTCATGACTTGCAAAGGCTCTTTCAACAGAGGAAGTCATATACAGGTTGAGTCAAGGGTATCAGCCTTGATGTTTCATCCTTGGTATTCCTGAAGTTGTGTGGATTTAAGATTACTTGCTATTTGTGGACTACACACGTATTTAATTGATTATCCATGAAGTTCAGAGAATGATCTATTACAAGGATTTAAGATTCATTGCTATTTGATATATTCTCAAATATTTAATGGATTATCCTTAGTTGATGATCAAGTTGTCTCATCAGTTGTTGCTCAAGCATCATGCCCCAGATCTGCTTTGTCTACTTCAAAGATTTGATGTTCAACTAGATGTTAAGACATTCCATCATCAGAGATTGTACAGAAGTCTGTTGAAGAAGATATAGCTGATAATCTTGTTACCATACTCTTGTGTGGTAGGATCTGACTTTATTCTAGTAAGTTTCCTGGCAAGAAACTAAGACTAGAATGTAGTGTTGGTGGAAGTGCAGATGAAGACATTTCCCTTGGATCAGTTTATTGGAGTGCAGCAGGTATGTTCTAGTATCTACTAGAAGCATCTGATACTTATCTAGAAAGTTTCCTGGCAAGAAACTTGTCTAGAATATGGTGCTGGTGATGGCACTGCTTGGGTCAGTTAATTTCTGATCTAAGTACATAGGAGCATGTGACCTTGCTCATCTTGGAGGTCAATGATAAGTGGCAGTTATCTCTGACCTTCTGAAGAAGTCTCTACTTAAGGAAAGAGGGATTCCTTCTGTAAAGATCTTTTGTGATCCTTCCTCCCTAAAGAATCAAGCCTTGGTATGTTTGGCTTCACTAAAGAAGAGTTTCTGAAGCAAATGCATTTCCAAAATAAAGAACTGATTTCACCACAGGATGTCTGATCAGATGTTGTGACATCAAGCAGAAACTTCAGGTCCATGTCTTGGTGTATCCAAGTGCCTTGCTATGGAGCAAGTAGGATATGTAACTTGAAGATCAAGTTTTCTTGGTGGACCTTCTAGAGCTCTGGAAGCAGTTGAGTAACCAAACAGTGGCATTTGGTTATATTACTCTTGTGTAGAAGGGTGGGTGTTTGAAGATCAAATAAGGTTTTGGTTCTATTCATATATTGGAGCTTGTGGTAGAAGCCCTAAGTTGTGTATGGAAGATTACCCTCTGCCGGAGATGTAATTGATCAAGCTAGTGGGTTTGTGCTCTATGAAGATCTTTATTTGCATTACCAGGCAGTAGTAAGTCCAGTTGTGGGCATATCAAGAACCATTAAATGTTGTGTCTGTGATATGTTAGGATGTCCTAACGAATGTCAGAACATCATTTTTTTAGCTGGTATTGAAGATCTGTTGTGGAACTTGTGATTCACATCTAGACTAAGAAGTACTCTATCTTGTGATACAGGAGAATGATGAGGTAAAGGGACTGTCTTGGAGTATGATGTGAAGGTATGGTACAAGACTGGAGCGGTTATGGACTATGATGAGTTATATAGAAGAGAATATTCACCAGTTAAATCAGAAGCTTTCTAAACTTATCATATGGGAGAATGACGAGGAAAGAATGTCTTGGATTATGGGGTGTCTATCTAGTTCTCTGACTCAGGCCAGAAGTCCTGTGGAGAAGTGGTTTCTTCTACTGCAGAAAGAAGTGGAGTTGTTTGGTACCTTCTCACTGTATGAACATGAGGTTGGTCTTGAGATATACTGTGGTGAGCTTGGAGAAGCTTTTATAAAGGATAGGGAAGAGTTTTTGTTTGATAGGTGTACTAGTTGCTTGTAGTTCAAGCAGTAAGTGAATGCGTTCAGCAGGTGTGTTGAACAAAGAGTGAGCTCTTGAAGACATGAAGATGAGTCTTATATTTTCCATTCACGTGCTTCTGGAAAAAGAGCACTAGTTATCCTTGATATGGGGAGTTATATTTCTAGATCTGTTGCTGCAATAGTACAGTTTCAAGATTGTTTGTGGTCTTAAGCAGGTTGTGATTGTATGCCTCTATAAGGATGGAATGTCATACCAGATGTTGTGACATTGCGTTACTGCTCTAGCTCATGGTCAACCTGACAGTGTTTTGTTATGTCATTGGGTATCAATGGATCAAGTCAGGGTTTTGAGCCTCTATCCAAGTGTTTGTCTTGTTTGACAGGTGAAGATGAAGATCAAGACACCATCAGCCTTGATCTTGTGCATAAGGAAGAACTTTCACTCTGACATCTTGGAGATTTTTTTCAAAGCTAAAATCTGAGAAATCTTCTAGATAGTAATCCTGCAACTACTTCTGATATTAGTTCCAGCATGGTTTGTGAAACAAGTGGTGAAGAGTTGCATGTGTTTCCAGTGTGTGAATATGGAGAAGTTGCAGTGATTCTTCGTATGTTTGGGTTCTCTCTTTTAGGGGGAGTGTTGATTATGCATGACAGGGGGAGCTGTGTGCATGTCTGATGTGTAGCTGCATTGCTTGTGTTTACATTATGCTGATATGGAGCTATGTACAACATTGGTTATTGTCTGGGAGAATTTATTTTTCTCTGCAGAATATTTGTGTCTCAAATTGGGGATTAAAAATAAATTGTTACTTGGCAAGTATTTAATTGATTATCCTTAAATTGGTGATGTCAAAAGTGTCATTCCTGAAGGTGCAACTTCAGACAAGGCAAGAACTCAAGATTCAAGACTGATTCAGGGTGTACTCTCAAGGAGCTATGGTTTAGGACTGATTTTACACTGGTTAAGTCATTGTCCATGATTGTTGGTGCAGTCTTTTTATTAGAGATCAAGAAATGTATGACTTGGACACCATGTGCAGTATGACAACTGAGTATTATGTACATTTACTCCAATTTTTGTCAATTTTTTACTAAACCAAGGGGGAGTAAAGTGTTGGTATCTACTGTACTTATCTACTGCTGCTGACTTGATGTTGGTTGGTTGTTTTAGCCAAAATTTGCCAAAGGGGGAGATTGTTAGTTCCATGATTCTAGGATATAGAATTGTCCATGGATCTATGATTGACTAAATTTTGGTAAAACATGATCCTGCACAGATGTTAAGCAGGACGTTATAACATCTCTATCTGTTGCGGTGACAGAACTCCTGTGGAGTGTTTTAATGTGAATGTCATGCTGAATATCGTGACATCCATCTGCTGTGGTAACAGAACTGCTGTCATGTGTTTTAATCAGGATGTCATTACCAATGTCATGACATTACTGTCTGGTACAACAGGAGCTAATGACAAAACTGTTGTCATGTGGTTTAATCAGGATGTCATTACCGATGTCATGACATTACTGTCTGGTACAGCAGGAGTTGATGACAAAACTATTGTCATGTGGTTTAATCAGGATGTCATTACCAATGTCATGACATCGCTGTCTGGTACAGTAGGAGCTGTTGTTTTATATCACTTGACAGAAGTGCTTTGGATATACCTCATCAGTATGTGCAGGCCAAAGAGACTTAGTAGGAACAAAGTGCAGATTTAATTGGTGTTCATAAAGAGGATCTTTGAGACTTTTTAGTAAACTATAATATGTTTGTTTCTACTGTTGTGAAGAAGATTCTGCAGGAGTGTTCGACAGGGTGAGTTTGGTCAGCTAAGAACAAAGTGTGTTGGATGTCATGATGGATGTTATGACTTCAAACGTATGACATCAGGGTGTGTGTTTAGGTTTACTGTTATATTGCAAGAGGAAACTTAGGCTATACTTCAGACCTGTTATGACTCCTTAGTTATCTCAGGTGAGATTCTAGTCAGGGCTGGGCATAACATGAAGCAGCTGTGACCTAATTTGACATCACCTAGAATTGTGGAAATTAGTTTTACCTTGTTAAACCTAATGTTTGTTACTTGTGACCAACCCAAGCCCAGTCTGCATTGCTATTTAACGAGGCGCAGAAGCAAGGGAAAAATAAGCACTCACAACAAGAAAAACTTGAGTATAGAATTAAGGTTTGGGATTTTAAGAGTCCATTGTGTATGTCTTTGTAAGTCACCGTTTGTATCTTTGGATACAATGTGGTAGACATATTTGTGAGTGAAGAACTTTGTTCTTCACGTGTGTTTAGGAGTCTTAGGATTCCTTATGTGTCAAGCAATTGTCTGCTGTATAATTGCATTGGTTTAGTGTGTATGAACTGTTGTGTTCATTGTCCACTCAAAGCTTTTAAGCAAGACTGTATTATCCTTGATTAAAGTTGTTAAGCAAGATCAAGTGGTGTGACTTTGAAGAGTGTCTTCTAAAGTATGTCTTTTGTAATGAATTGATTATCACTGCGGTGATTGAGGGAGAGTGAGCGGGGTATCTTGTCTAGTGGATTCTAGGCAGAAATGTCATTGAGTAGATATTAAGTGAGGGGTTGTAAACGGGGGAGTTTAGCTCTGACTTAATTCTGCTAATAGTGAATTTCCTTCCTGGCTTGGTAGCCCCCAAATGTAGGTGAGGTCGCATTGAACTGGGTGAACAATTCATTGTGTTATTTATCTTTCAGCATTTACAATTCTACACAATTTAAATGGTTAGGTAAATAGTCTGTCACCCCGTTGATGTCACAACAGACGCCATGACATTGGTACAATTTAAAGTAATTTAAATTGGTCATGGCCTGTCCTCGTCCTTGTTGAGCCGAGATCAATGTTCTTGGAGCATATGAGATCTGCATACCAGAATTTCAAACCCAATGCACACATGCAACCAAACATAATAGGTATAATATATAGATATTTACAAATATACATGTATAAAGAAAACAAACATAAACAAAACACCAATCCAAACAAGGTGGGCTTAACCCTCTCACAGTTCCCTAGTGAAGCCTCCATTTCTGTTGCAGTGAGAATTAGATATCAAACTATTAATTAACTTAAATCACAAATCAATGAAGTTCACCACCGAGCTTTGATTTATCCAAAGAAAAGGGTAAAGATCGAAGAAAACCCTAAGTGCGCTACGTAACAACGAAGCTAAGAGATTGTGGGGTTCGGGGGTTGGTTATACCCAGGGAAGGTGTTAGCATCCTAATTATATGTAGTACTCTACAGAAGCCTCTTTTTAGTATTTGTGTTATTGCTAATGTTTGCTTACTAGTGGTTATCTACTAAGGTAAAGGTGATAAAGGTAAAAACCTATGGGTATATACACTAAGTATGCTCGCCAAGACATCGCATCTCGTGCATACGTATCCTAATAAAGATGCAATCAGAGCAATCGTAGTTCACTTAACTAGGGTGAAGGAACTATTGACTATGGTCAAAGTTCCAAGGGGAATAAGTATTCATAACAATCATACTTACATAGAGTTAACAAACTCTCTAAGTCTAAGTTGAAATACAAAACTGGGGATTAACTTTAACAAAATTCAAGGAGGAAGTGAGTACACATAACAATGGTACACACATAGAGTTAACAAACTCTAGACCTAAACACTAAGTTATAGGACTCCTAACAAGTTATTCTAAGGTCTTGACTTAACAAAGCCAAAGGGATATAGGTTCTAACATAAGGCTAAGTTGAAGGACCTAATAACTCTAACAAGGTCAAGGGAAGGCTAAAAAGATGAGTTATCGATGACATTAAGTCAATAGAGAGACTTTACTTTGGACTAAGGAGCAAAAACTCAACCCTTTAGTATGAGAGCTAACAAGCTACATCACTTAGGAAAAACTTAATAAAGTTAAGAGGTATAAAAAAAGGATGATATTCAAGTAAGATGCTAATAATATTCAAACATGAAGTCACATGTAATATAGGAAAGCAAATAGTAACAACCAAAACATGAGAATAAATGTAAATACATCCAAGATAAAGACTTAACAAAGTCAAAAAGAGAAAGGTAAACACCAAGCATTCATTCAAAGAAGTTTAGAATCAAATAAAATGGTTATTAACAAAGGTAATTTCAAACATGGATGTTACAACATCTAAATAATCATGAAACAAGGTTCTCACAAGACTAAACATCATAAATGACAATTTGAAGTACAAGCAATCATGCATAAGTCAAAACATTACTTATCATGGCAAGTTTCAAAACTCAAGATCAACATGTATAACTCATGACAATGTTTAAAGCATGGATACAAGCCAAATAAAATAGAGGTAACAACCAAACAATCTTGGACAAGAGTGAGACATGTGGACAACAACATGTGGGTAGAGATATGAATATTCAAAGGATAATATGTGAACATGCAAATAAAGATCATATCACATAACTCAAATGTAAACAATACTTGAAAACATCATGGATGTGAAGTGAACATATTTAAACAAGTAGGTAACAACCAACATGTAAATTGGGGTTCAATCATGGCTTTGAGGAAGGAGATAACATCACAAGGTTCTCTCATACAAACATGTATCCTAAGATTACAATCTAGGGCACAAAAGCAATTAAGAAACATTATGACAAGCATAAGCCACATGCATACATCAATATTTACACAAACATGGAGGAAGATTACATGTTAAGAGCAAGGTAACAACCAAGGATTCAAAGGCATAAACAAGAAAAGATTTCAACACACATTTACAGGTAAACAACACTTAAACAAGCATGAAATCAAGATGAATCAAAGAGGTACAATGTTAAAACATCATACAAAGTTTACACAAGATAAACAAGGTTCATAAAAGTCCATAGGTACAAGGAGAATCAAGGGATCATTCAAAAGAAGCAAAAGAAGTCTTAAGAAACCCTAAAAACATCATTCAATTTAAGCATGCCTAAGTACCATAAAAATAAATATTCTTGGTATTTTCTTTTCAAAAATAGAAAATATACACCATCATGAGCATTTTGAAAAAAGAATGGGTCAAAAATGATTTAAAATGAAGAAGTTGTGATAATTTTAAATTACTTAAGAAAACATAGAAAACCAAGTATTAAAAAAAAGAAATGCACACCATAGGGTTTGAACCCTCGCCAAGGAGGTTACAGCCCAAAACCAAGGCCATTTGAGCCACGCGTGCATTGTGAATAATGAAAGCAAGCAAGTAATAATATAGCAACACAATAAAGAAATCAGAAAAGAACAAAAGGGTGTATCAGCAGGATCGAACCCAGGCAAGGCAAGGTTCTACCACTGGGGTGGCGGTTACATCCAGTTATAATACACTTCCAATTGTTTTTATTTTAAAACCAAATCAAACGGTCAAATCAGCGCCCAGTCAGCGCCATGTCATACTGACTGGGTTTCCACTCAACTTCATCTTCTTCCTTCTCCCCGTGCCCTAGAAAACTCCATGGCCAAAATTTCTTCTCAACCTTTCTCCCTCAAATCTCAACCATTTTTAAAACTGTAAAAACCAAACATGGATCATTTTTAACAAGGATTTCAAATATACTATTATCTCACCCTACAAACAATCATGTAATATACATGAAGCCCAACAACAGTGCAACGCCAAAAAACATCAACATGTTACAACATGAAGTATTCAAACTAAACAAAGCCATCACTCACTCAAAATCCCAAAATACCAAACATACTACATTTTTTCTTCACAAATGAATCAACAATAGTGAATGAATATGAGAGTTTTGAAGGTCATAATTCCTTACCTCTTAAAGAAAGTCCAAGGCTTCTTTTCAACTACTGCAAATAAAAGATAACAATCTCCTCAGCTTCCTTAAGTCCTTTAGAACTTGTTAGAATGGCTGGATCAATTGGAAATAGACTTGAGCACAGGTCACGATCCTTCTTGCAACAATGGAGGTTGAAAATGAGATAGTGTGTTTGTTGTGTTACAGAGCCACTTCAATGAATTGAATGATGCCTATGGATAGTTTAGAGATGGTTTATGATGTTTGTTTAGGAAATGCACGAGGGACGTGACTTTGGCCAGAGGTTTTGCAAAATTGGGGTGTTTTTGCAAGAACTCTTAGCTATGAGAAAGAAAGAATATTTTGTGAGGTTTCTGGGAGTTTCTGATGATGTTTTGCAATGAGGATTGACCTTCTATTTGTATATGAAGTGGGAAGTTTTAAGACTTTTAAGAATCCAACTTTTTGCAAACCATCCACTTGCATTTTCAAACAACTCGTGATGATGATATTTGCTTGGTTCAAGGGACCAAGTACAAAGTAGTTGAGCTTGAAGCATGCTTCTGAATACTAGCGTGTACTTGTGAGGGCCGAGGGAGTGGCTCAATGCAGAATTTATGGAAGGGTCATGCTTTACTAAAATGGTAATGAACACTTTATGCCATAAGTGGAATAACCTCTTGGTTTAAACCTTAAAACCTTGTGCAATCCCTTGTAGTTTCGTGTCACACTCTAATTAAGAAGGATCTTGCAAGTAAACACTCTAAAACATCAATATTTGTAGCATAAACTTGGTCTTGCATCATGTCATGCCAAGTCGAAACCTTGAAGTTCAAGTTTATGGACGTCTACTTCAGATAAAACTTGTATCAGCTGAATTCAATTGTGTGATCTTCAATGAACTTGCATCTTTGAACTTTTCAAACATCATGAATAGGCTCCAAGGATGTATATCGACATGTCCCAAGGTTTGGGGTCATGCTTGGAACAAAATCAGGGCACATTTGACTTTTCTTGGATGAAACCCTAATTTAGGGTTTGCTGAAGTTAGGTTTCAATGATCTTGCATTGAAATCAATTAGAACTTTATTCTTGTTGAATATAGGCCTCGTGAGTGTATGGAAACTTTATTTAATGATGATAAATTCAAAACATTGAATGATCAAGCAATAATCCTCTTGATTCCAAAGGTGCAAAACCCTAGTTCAGATGGAACTCACACAAGAGCAAACTTGAAACAAAGTTAGGGTTAGTAAATATGCTTGATGCTCCTAGAATGGTGATGGAATCTAGGGATCAAAATTCGGGGTATGACAGTTGCGTTACCAGCGAAATTCAATTCATAATCGGACTAAACTGGAAAAATTATTCCATGAACAGTTTTACATGGGGCAGTCGAAGATAAGTTTGAAGGAATTAGCCAGCATTAAAAGGAAATTCTCTGAGCCAATAGATGATTACTTGAATAGGTTTTGTTTGCTTAAGGCCAGATGTTTTACACAGGTGCCTGGGCATGAGTTGGTCGAAATGGCCGCTGGTGGCCTTGACTATTCCATTAGGAAGAAACTAGATACCTAATATCTGAGGGAGATGGCCCAGTTGGCCGATAGAGTTTGACATGTAGAACGCCATAAAGCTGAGAAATCCAGGGCAAGTAAGAATAATAGAAAGGAAAGAGTAGCATACGTTGAATTTGAAGAAGTGGATCAAGAGGCGTATAATGATCCTTTAAACTTTGAAGAAAGCAAAGTTGATCTTGCTAAACTGAAGCAAGCAACACCTTATTCCTGCAAAGTCTTAACACCTTCGAATGGAAAGAATCCAGTCGAAATAGAGAAAACTGATAGGTTCCCTAAGAGAACCTACACATTCGACGTTACCAAGTGTGACAAAATCTTTGATTTTTTAGTTAAGGATGGCCATATGATAGTGCCTCCCGATGCTAAAGCACCCCCTTTAGAACAAAGGAAAAAGAGAGGTTTTTGTAAATATCATAACATTTTGGGCCATAAAACTTCTCAATGCTTTCTTTTCAAGGATCTTGTTCAGAATGCAATCAAGGAAGGCTCAGATTTGCTGACAAATTGAAGAATCAAATGAGGATAGATTATGATCCTCTTCCAGTGGTGGATGCACATTACTCTGAGCATACCATGGTCAATATGGTGGAAGTATCAATGGATTTTTATAAGGAAGCTATGATGGTCGAAGCTGCTGAAGGCTTCAACAAAGAAGTCATTGAAGGCTTCGACAAGGAAACCACTTAAGGTTTTATTCAGGAAGTTGTTGAAGGCTTCAACAAAGAAGTCACTGAAAGCTTCGAAAAGGAAGCCACTGAAGGTTTCACCAAAGGAGTCACTGAGGACATCAACAAAGGAATCACTGAGGGTTCCTGCCAAATGATTACCACAATGAAACTGTTGAGGGTTTCCTTTAGATCAACAACACAACTGAGGCCACTAAGGGCCTTAGAGTCAAGTTGCAAGAGTTGGACATCATTGAGGGTGCCAACTTAGGGGTCAACATCGTCAAAGTGACCTAGGAAATTGGTCTGGAGGTTGATGAACAAAGCCTCAGGCAGGAGAATTGTGTTAGAACAACCTATCCCAAGCAAGACGAAAACCTGGTCGAATTCCTCCACATGTGCCAAAGGAAAAACTCTGATGTGATGTTGTGCCCAAGGTGCAGCTTAGTCTTCGATAGGAAAGCTGCATAAAATATATAGGGGGTTGAGCGAGCCAAAAGCAAGAATAACTGGAGAGACTCTCATAAATGCGGTGCCTTCGACAAGAAAGGAGCGCCCATGAAACATGAACTAGCTGGATAGGGACTTCGTGGTAACAAACCAGCCACTTTTAAGCCTACTTCTGACGCCCATAGGGGTAAGTGGGTTAAACTTGTGAAACAAAGGGAGCAAGGCTAGAAGACATGACAAAACTTCGAAGTGAAAAGAGGTTCGTCACTAGCAAACCGTAAGGAGTTCCAAGCTTTGAAACAGCTAGCATGACACTCTGAAATGATAAGGGCAAAAGCCCAATGTCAAGGTCTTAGTGGAGGAGACAACAAAGAAGAAGAAAAGCTAAAAGAGAGGCTGCAAAAAAGTCAAAAGCTAAATCCACCAGCAACGTACCCCTCAAGAAGAACAGGAATAAAGAAAAAAAATTGTTGAAAGGAAATTGTTTGTTGATCAAAAAAAGAATGTGGCAGAGAAATATAACCAAGTTGCTGTAGAAAATGACATGCTGATGGATGACTTTAACTCAGGTTCAGAACCATTATTGGATATCATTTGCAACGTGGTGTCCATATTGCCTAGATAATACGATAGAGTTACGAAGATGGACGGACATGAGGATGAAGTTGAGTAGGAAGTGGCCAGTCACATGCTAGTTTGTTATTATATACTAAACAATAGGTGCATCGAAGAACAGAACACCTTTTATGAAAGGTCAGACGAAACCATGAAAAACCATCTGAAACCTTTGTTTATCATAGGTAAAATATAAAATGTTGGTATCAATAAGATCTTAGTTGATGGAGGGGCGGCTGTAAATTTGATGTTGCATTACATGTTGGAGAAATTGGAAAGGATGACACTGACACCAAACCCAACAACATGGTTTTTGTCAAAATATGAAGGAAAATTGAGTACTACAATGGGGGTAATACAAGTAAATCTCACAGTTGGCACTATCACAAGGCCAACTGTGTTTATGGTAATTGCGTCGAAGGCAAACTACAATCTACTCCTTGGTCGAGAGTGGATTCATGAAGTTGGCGCAGTTGCTTCTTCACTACACCAACACATCTCCATTTGGAAAAGAAATATAATTATGGAGAATATAGAGGTTGACCAAAGCTACTACATGGCTGAGGTCAATCAGGTGAATGAGTGGCACTTCGACAAGAACCTAGCCCATATTGCACCTTGCAATCCTGTAGGGTTCGACCTTACACCTACTAATAATGAATTATGTTCCCTTTACCTGCATCCAACCCATGGCCTCCAAGATAAGGAAATAGTAGGCAAAACAATTTTTGTGTTTGGAACGGAAGGAATCCAACCAACTGGTTGGGGAAGCAAATTTGGGGATGATGACTGAGTTAGAGACACTAAAAAAGATTTCGACTTACATAACTAAAAGTAAATTAAAAGCATCCCTAGAGGCTGAGGTTAGTACATGGTTGTCGAAGCCAAAAACAATGAAGAGCAGTTTGAAGGTTCTAGTAAAGACTTCAATCCAGAACCACCAGACAAGGGTCAAGGTGAAGTGCAAGGCCAAATGCTTGACGCCATTTATGATGACGAGCCTTTGGGTTTCGAAAAGGATCCCCTGGAGACCAACATGAAAATAATGGAGCAAGACCCTTTAGAAGAAATCAACTTGGAAAAGGGGGCAACAAAAAGGACAACATAAATCAGTGCCAACATTACCCCATAACTCAGAGTCTAAGTAATCCAACTACTGAAGGAGTTTAAAGACTGCTTCGCATGGGATTACAATGAAATACCTAGATTAAGAAGATATTTGGTCGAACTGAAGCTGCCTATGAAGCTTGGGAAGAAACCAATCAAGCAGACTCCAAAGGGTTTTGCACCTGAAGTTCTGTCGAAGATCAAAGAGGATGTCGAAAGGCTTCTTAGATGCAAATTCATATGGAAGACCAGGTATGTCAAATGGATTGCTAATATTGTACCAGTCATTAAGAAAAATGGTACTTTTAGGGTTTGCATAGACTTCAGAGTTTTGAATGATGCAACCTCCAAAGATGAATGTCCAACGCATGTGGCGGAGATGTTAGTCGATTCTGCTGCAAGACATAAGTATCTTAGAGTATTCTGGATACAACCATATTTTCATTGCTGAAGAGGATGTGTCAAAAATGGTATTTCGATGCCCCGGAGCCTTAGGCACCTTTGAATGGGGTGGTAATGCCCTTTGGCCTAAAAAAACATTGAGGCAATTTATCAGCGAGTAATGAACTCTATATTTCATGAATTTATTGAAAGTTTCATGCAAATCTATATTGATGACATTTTGGTTTAGTCTGTTTCAGGGAAAAGTCATATAGACCATCTTTGACAATCATTCGAAAGAATGAGGAAACATGGTATAAATATGAATCCTCTTAAGTGTGCTTTTTGTGTGCAGGTAGGGGATTTTCTAGGCTTCGTGGTCCATAAAAAAGGAATTGAAATCAACCAGAACAAGATCAAGGCCATCGTGGAGGCGAAAACGCTTTCGACAAAGAAAGATTTCCAATCATTGTTGGGAAAGATCAACTTCCTAAGGAGGTTCATCTCAAACTTAAGTGGAAAAACTCAAGCCTTCTCACCTCTGCTTCGACTCAAGAAGGAAGGTTTTGAATGAGGGCAAGCGCAACATGAGGCTTTCGGCAAGATTAAAGACTACCTTTCCCACCCTCCAATCCTAGCGCCTCCTTGTAGGAATAGGAGTATGAGACTATATATATTTGCATCTGATAGGACTTTAGGGAGCATGTTGGATCAAGAGGATGAAAATGGCATTGAAAGAGCCATTTACTTCCTTAGTAGAGTCTTAAACGATGCAAAAAATAGATATAGTATAGCTGAAAAGTTATGTCTATCTCTATATTTCTCTTATACAAAACTGGAGCATTATATAAAGCCAGTTGTTGTTTACGTTTCATCTCACTTTGACATTATTAAACATATGTTATATTAACCAACTTTACATGGTCGAATTGGTAAATGGGCATTGGCCTTAATTGAATATTCTTTAACTTATATGCCTTTAAAGGCTGTTAAAGGACAAGTGGTAGCAAACTTTATAGTCGACCACTCTATAGTGAAAGCTCCCTAAACTATGTAGAGCTTGAACCTTGGAAGTTATACTTCGATGGTTCTAGTCATAAGGATGGAACGGGTGTGGGAGCACTGATTATTTCTCCTAACAAAATTCAAGTACAAGGTCGAAGGCCTTTGTTCAAACAACGAAGCGGAGTATGAAGCTTTGATAGCCGAACTTGAGATCTTGTATGAATTGGGGAAACTTGAGTCGATATAATAGGTGACTCAGAGTTGGTTCAAAAACAAATCACAAAGGATTATAAATGTGTTAAGGAAAATCTTATAATGTACTTTGGGACAACCAATAGATTGTTATGAAGATTCGAAATGGTAAGCATTCAACACATACCTCAACTAGAGAACTAAAAGGCCAATGACTTGGCCCAAAATGCTTCTGGATACAAAATTTCAAAAGAAAATTGCAAGATGCAACCGAAGTCAGGGTAAAAGTTGCGTCTACTAGATTATCCCCAACATATTTAGAAACGATGAAGCTAGGATATGCTGATGAAGAGAGTTTTGAGATATTGGCTATAGATAGTTTGGCAGACAAAGATTGGAGATATCCAATAATGGAATACTTAGAAAATCCAACAATATCTGTCAAACGCAAAGTCAGATATCGAGCCTTAAGTTATGTTCTGATGGGGAATGAATTATTTAAAAAGACGTCTGAATGTGTCTTACTCAAATGCCTTAGTGAGTCTGAGGCATACTTAGCTCTCTCTAATATCCATAGTGAGGCATGTGGAGTGCATCTGGAAGGTCATAAAATGAAGTGGTTATTGTTTCGACAAAGGATGTCAAGAATATCAAGTACATGCAGTTATTCAACATGTTCCTGCTACTGAATTGCATTCCATAGTGAAGCCTTGGCCCTTCAGAGGGTGGGCTTTGGATTTAGTTGGAGAAATTCGACCAGCGTCATCCAAAAGTCAAAACTACATTCTAGTAAGGATAAAATATTTCACTTAGTGGATTAAGGCTATACCATTGGTAAATGTTGACCAGGAGGAAGTAATCAAATTTATTGAAAAGCATATCATTTATAGGTTTGGAATCCCAGAAACCATTACAACGGATTAAGGATCAGTTTTTACTGGTCGAAAGGTTCAAGAGTTTGCTAAAGAAATGGGGTTCAAACTTTTTACATCTACACCTTATTATGCTCAAGCAAATGGTCAAGTCAAAGCAGCAAATAAGGTGGTGATTGTCCTAATCAAAAGCATGTATGGAAACAAACCAAGGAATTGGCACAAGACATTGGACCAAATTCTATGGGCATGTCAAACTTCCCCTAAAGATGCTACAAACACTACACCTTTTCGACTAACATATGGTCACGATGCATTGTTACCAGTCGAAATTCACCTATAGTCAACTAGAATTCAGAGACATCATGAGATCCCCTTAGGGTTTTATTGGAGCATGATGTTGTATGAATTAGTTGACTTAGACGAAGAAAGATTAAATGCCTTGGAATCATTAAAGAGGCAGAAAAGAAGAGTAGAGAAATCATATAATAAAAAGGTCAAAGTTAAGTTGTTTTCGATTTGGCACCTAGTTTGGAAAGTAATATTGCCCATGGATCGAAAAGATAGAGCATTGGGTAAATAGTCTCCTAATTGGGAGGGCCCTTTTCAAATTATCCAAGTTTTTTTCTAATGGTGCGTATGAAGTCGAAGAATTAACTGAGGATCGAAGAATCTTGAAAGTGAATGGGAAATATTTTAAAAAATATAAGCCTGCACTTCAATAAATAAAAATAACTAAAGAATAATCCATACATAAACAGTCGAAGCCAAAATGGTGGATCAAGATGCATAGTTTGCCAAAATGGCTAAGTCATTACATAAATGCCATTGAGGGCTTAATATCATTACAACAAAAAAACCAAATATTCGACAGTTACAATCAAACTAAAAAGGAAGAGAAGCTTTCATCTTCTAGTATTTCGACTTGTGAAGCCTCAAGCGTTATTCACAGATAGATTTGTTGGTAACGATGACATCAATTTCCTTCCCAAGCTTTTGAGCTCTTTTGACGTGATGCATTCTGACTTGAATTTCTTTGGCCAAATCATCTTGATCCAACTTCATGAGTTCGTCTTTACGTTCCTTGGCCTTAAAAATTTTAGCCTGCAACTCTTTGATCTATTGTTCCCAAGCTTTGACGTTCTTGTCACAGGCTTCAATTTCCTTTTTATTCTCTTCAATTCTGCAACTCTGGTAGTTGATTCAGTGGTTGCATCCCATTCAGCAGCTTGGGTCTCTGACTTGTTCTTGATCTTGCTTGAAGCATACTTTATTCGATTAATATCTGAAACACTTTGATTAACCAGCAGCCCCAAGTCCATAATGACATCCGTAACTTCTGGAGAAACTGTCAAAACATTGGCTTGTTTTAAAAGACCTTAGATCCCAAAACAAGTAGAAGTATGATTCTCCAAAATTTGGGACAGGTCAGTGTCGAAGAATTTTGCTTTGATTTTTAGAAGCAGATCATCCCCCAGTTTATTTGCAGATTGGTCACCTAATGCAGTTGAAGTGCCAACACTCTTCTCAGTCCAACTTCACCTAGCACTGATCATGGCTTTCAAGTATTCCAATTGCCTGCGTTGCTTCAACAAATCTAGTTCCTCGTGGGAAAGGGTAGTGGTAGTTCCAGTCGAAGGTCCTAATGTTTCCCTTGCAGCATCAGGATTTGGTTTGGCTTTAGGCTGGTGATTTTGTTGCTCATTCTCTTCTTCATTATCATCAACATCATCATCATCTTCTTCTTCTTCTTCTTCCTCATGAGGCTCAGTGTTAAAGTCAAACATAGAGCAATCCTCTTCCACCTCCTCTTCATCATCATATGGGCCACCAGCGCCTTGTTTTTCATTATTGGGAGAGCCATCTTCAGATTTGTCCTTAACAATTTCTTTAGCAGGTGGCATCTCCGTGTCACCTTTCACATTAATGAAGGCCTTAGTCTCTATAGGTTTACTCACCTCATTTGTATACTCTTTGTTAGAATCTTTGGGAGAGGTTGAATGATAAAAAGGAGTGACGTTGGTTGGATGATAAGAAGGACCTTTGCTGCTTAGGGGGATACTCTCTTCGACTGTTGGTTGCTTTGTTCCCTCTGCGGCACCCTAAAAAAATCAAATATGGGTTAGTCGAAAGTCAATAGAAAGCAATTAGAAATTCAAGAGATTAAGGTAGAATGTTTATCTTAGGACCTCCAGCCCCAGGACTAGAGTTGTCACTTTCGACCCCATTAGGATTTGTATTTGCAGTTTGACCCTTAGTGGTTGGTGTAACACCCCACTTCCCAAATTAAATAAAATATAAACATTATAAATAAACATCAGAGTTTTCACCAAAATAGTGGGATATCACATCAACAAATTTTTATAAAAATACTTTATTAATTATTCTCAAAAATAATACAGCGGAAAACATTATTCCAACATTCTCGGTCATCCGCCAAATTTCATAAAATCTTTATTATTATAATTCACAAAAAAAAGTGATACGTCACAGGATTACAACAAGTTTGACATAAAACAATTAAAACACCCATATCCCGTGTTACGTATCAGAGCATCCTGGACTCGTCTGGCACACCACCATCCAAGCTATCTAAGTACCTGGATTATCTGTACTTCCGGAGAAGCACAGACACAACAACAACCAAGGGGTGAGAAAACATGATAAAAAATATATTGGTAATGTAATACATGTAAACAAGGTAGTAAAACACACCAACATACCAATATTCACCCCAACAACTCCATATAACGAACCTACTGTTCAAATTACAATATAACATATTATAATGCAAATATGCAACTCAACACCATGCATGCGGTACCGACTCATTGATTTATTCAATCGAACCTGGATAGATCACTTACGCTCCTCCTGAGACATGACCTATCCCCCACCATTCTCCACAAAGGAGTACGGATGAATCACTTACGCTCCTCCTGAGACATGACCTATCCCCTACCATTCTCCACAAAGGAGTACGGATGAATCACTTACGCTCCTCCTGAGACATGATTCATCCCACCAAAACACCATGATATGCACACACCAATGCATAACTATCATATTTAGGCACACTAAGTGCACACAATCCTCCTGATCATATCATCATATATCAATGCATATATGTGTAGATATATTACACCAACACCATATAAATCAATCAGATAGTAAACAAATTCATACTATAACACCATATATAACCACATCCCAACACCTGGGAACACACGATCCTACTGATCACTACATACATATACAATAACTAATTGTCCACCAACAATATTAAGGGAAATGAGTACTATCACCCAGTACACAGGTTAGATCCCACACTCATCATCCTTACAATGCATCAAGGCCAGAAAGATCACCCCAGACCAATGCTCAAGGCCAAACATCACCAAAGTCACATTTCGGTTCTGCTACACTCGCTGGCATTCGCTAGGCGAAGCTTCGCCAACACTCGCCAGGCGAAGCCCAGCGAATGCTGCGATTCACCAACTTCCCCACAGTTCTGCAGTACTATTCTAGGCCAAATTAAACTTATCATCTCGACTCAAATTCTCAGCCTACTCTAGTACCAACCTTGTACATTACCGTAACTAAATCGGTTCCTAAATCTTATTCCCAAAGTCATCGCTTAAACATTCTACCGATGCCTTAAAAGGTCACACAGAATCTCCCTAAAAACCTTAAACCCAGCCTATACGCCAAATTAACCAAAAACAACAATTCATCAACATTGACCTATACTCTATCGCTATCAATTACTAGTTATCATCAAACACAAACACACCATTATACTTACCAATTATCATATACTTCCTACTCTAGAACCAACATTACGGTACATTACCTACACTTCAGAGTTACTCTGAATCTCACCAAGGTCCTAACCAGAGTCACTAACAACATCACAGGGAACAACACATAATTTTCCCAAATTTATAATCATGGTCATTACCAACGCTACAATAACAACACAAAATCTCACCAAAACTCTATTCATAGTTACTATCAACACTACAGTAACAACATATAATCTCACTAATATCGCCATAATATATATATATATCCAAATTCACCAATACCAATCAACAATTCATCAATATCAAGCATCAATTTATCATTAGCAACAACAATAACAAGCATGCCAATATAAAACTTCATAGATCGACATTTTCCTACGGGGTTAAGGAATCCCCTCTACCCTATACATGTATATATACCATCCCAATCAAATTTCTCCCCCCTTACCTGGATAATTATTCTGATCGGTGATAAATTCCTCCAAGATTCTTCATCCCTAGCCTTTTCCCTTTCTCTTTGTTCTTCGCTCTTCTCTATTCTCCCAGTTTCCCTTCTTACGGTTTCTATCATGCCTTCTCATATTTCCATTCTAACTTCCCCATAACCCTTCCACTTCTTATTTTACTTATTCCAACCACTAATATTCCCAATAATAATTCTAATAATAATAATTATAATAGTCATAATAATAATAATAATAATAATAATAATAATAATAATAATAATAATAATATAATACTATTGTAATATTATAGTAATATTCAACATAATAATAATAATAGTAATACACCCAACAATAATTATAGTTATAATAATAATAATACTAATGATAATAATAACAATTATATTAATACTAATAATAAAATAATATTAATAATAATAATCTTAATATTAATAATACTAATATAATATTACTAATATTAATAATACTAATCATAATAATACTATTAATAATAATAATAATAATAATAATAATAATAATAATAATAATATTATCTCACCAAAATAATAATAATAATAATAATAATAGTAATAATATTATTATCTCACCAAAATAATAATAATATTAATAATACTAATAAATATAATAATATATAATAATAATAATAATACCCCCACCAATATTACTATTATTCATTATATTATCATATTCACACCAAAAATCATAATAATATAATAACTATATTAATAATAATATTATATTCTCCATATTAATAATATTACTATAAATATTAATAATAATCATAAATATAATAATAATAATAATAATAATAATAATAATAATAATAATAATAATAATAATAATAATACCACCACCAATATTACTATTATTTCTTATATTATTATAAACTCACCAAATTACCACCAATGATCCTCCCATCTCAGGGACACCCACCAAACATCATCAAATACACCCTACCAAAGGGCACATCAACATATAATATTTAAATTAACACCAAAGTGACTAAATAAATAAAATGGGTGTTACAACTCTCCCCCACTTTAATTATTTTCATCCTCGAAAATTGCCTGATGGAACAATTCCGGATACGCTTCCCGCATCCTTCATCCCAATTCCCAGGTCACACTGCCTTTGCAGCACTTCCCCAAACCATTTCCACCAAAGATGTCTCCTCCCCTCGGAGTTGACTTCCGTTCGTCCAAACGAACCAGCAATGCCTCAACACTCAAATTATTTTCCACTAGTACATCATCCACCTGATTCATTGTACTTTCTCAACAAGACACATGAAACACGTCATGCCAATTCACGACGGCAACGGAAAAACAGTCTAACATGTTACTCCTTCCATGCCTCCGCTGCGCCACTCTGATACAAACCACAGAACACGGTGCGAACTTCTAAGACTTCGAAGTTCGACCAGCATCAGTCACCGGCGTGACTCTCAAATCACATTTTTCCTTGGATCCTCTTGATCTTCTCAGTCATCTCCAACATAATTTTCAGGTCTGAGCACAACACTCTCACTCGACCCATTCCAATACAGTAGATTCCTATACCCCCTACCTCACCAAGCCACATATAGTGTCATTTCGACACTAGGATGGTAACTGTTATTATAGGTAACTCAATCAACGGTAATTAATCATCCCATGATCCACCTTGATCCAACACCCAAGCTCTCACCAAATCTCTACAGACTCAATAGTCCTCTCTGACTGACCATCAGTTTGCGGATGGTAAGTCGAACTCAACTTCAACTTAGTACCCGAAGCTTCCTGTAAGCCCCTCCAAAATCTCAATATAAACCTCAAATTTCCATCTGACACAATATTCGTCAGTATCTCATCCAACTTCACCACTTTCTCAATATGCATCTCGTATATCCTCAACACGGAATAGTTAATCTGCTCCTAACAATCCAAATTAAAATTATGTCTTTACAAATTCTTTGGAAATCTCAACACCAATTTCGTGAAAATACTACCTGATTTCCACTCTGGAATATTTAACGACTGCATCAGACTCAACAGTCTCTGATGTTCACTCTTCGAATTCCGACAATTCTAACTAGCATATTCCACCTCAACTACTCCTCTCCTTATCCATGGTCTCCAAAACAATCTACTCAAATTCGGTTACTTTTTCATAGCACCGGGATGGATACTCCATCTAACTCAATGTATTTCTTCACGGGTACTCCTACTCCCTTCAACAACATCTGGTACACATACTCTATCATAACATATCATGGTACTATTTCCACAAACCCGACAATCCACTCTTCGACTCTAATTTATCAATTTCAACTAATTCACTACTCAACCCAGGTTTCTGACTTTCTCGATTCTGCTCAAGGATATCACTAGTCAGATCTTAATAATAAAAGCTTAACTCCATAAGAAGTCTCCTTACTCACAAAACTCATATTATGAAATTGCTCAATTAGTTCTAACTCTTTTCACCATCATCTTCGGTATATGCAAATATTTCTAACTCACTGCATCATCTACCATGTCCGCTTTACCCGAATGGTAATTCAACTCGAAGTCGTACTCTTTTCGAAGTCCCAATTATTTCCTATGCCTCATATTCGTCTTATTCAAATTAAACAAACACCTTAAACTCTTAAGATCACCAAACATCTCCGATCTCAGTCTGAACTTTTGAAGACTCCGACTCCGGTACACTCACAATAGTAACCAACTCTAAATCACTGGTCAGATGATTTCTCTTATACACTTCAAGTTGCCTTTTGCATAATTGAAACTCGCTGAAGTTGTCTTTAGCAAATCCCCTAATCATATCAACAAGCATCACAAACACCACAATTAGTTCTATCGGATTCGGCAGAACTTTCCTTACGGAAGTATATCACCGCTCTTTTTCCAACACTGATAACTCCAGTTCCTTATGCTCAACATAATCCTCTATACTCTTCGAATACCTTAAAATATCATTTATTAACACAACCATTGCCTTATATAAATAATTAAAGAAGATCCCATGCCAAGTGGACAAACAAGTTGTGAGTTATAGCGGGAACACATACCGTACCGCCCGTCCTTACCACAACATTCAAACACACTGCATTAATAAATAGCTTAAATCTATTTCAATACTTCACCATCTCATAGATAATTTGAATAGCTTTACAACGCTTCAAACCGCGCGTCATTCCGAGTTACGGTTCTCCCGTTACGGCAAAAACACCAGAATAACATTTTCTGCCCAGGACCCCTTCGCCAGGCGAACACCGCAGTGAATATGGACGTTCGCCAGTATGCTCGCCAGGCGAACATGACAGTCCCAAAATCCTCTTTTCGACCGTTACCCGACTTCCGAGTGTCCGATTTCGATTCCGTAAAAAGCTGCGATCTCGGAATTTAACGTATAACAACAATTTTATACTTAGGAAGCCATCCAACACATTTTAAATCTATGAATAATTTAAAACTCAATTACTTCCAATCTCAACAGCAGATCTTTGAGCCTCCTAATACGATAGAACTTTTGACCTTCGTCCCATCCACCACAAGAACTCTACTCGAGATCACATGACCAAGGGACTCACATCCCTCGATCAATTGTTCCATCAAATCATTAACTCTTGGAAGCGAACACCTATCCTTGATAGTCACCCTGTTCACTTATCTATAGTTCACCTAAAGCTTCACAAAACCTTCTATCTGTCTAACCAACAAAATTGGTGCACATTACGGTAGCACACTCAAACAAAAAAACCTCTCTCCTAGAAGGTCTTCAAGTTGACTCTTCAACTTCTCCAATCCCAACGAAAACACACCATATGGAGTCACTAATATCAGACTCGTTCCAACAACAAAGTCAACGTGTGAGCTTTACTTCACACTCCGATAGTAAATCACCTACCTCATCCGGAAACCTCCGGCAATCGCAAATAATTGACAAATCCCAATTTTTCTCACTTTCCTTCTCATTCCAAGTTTCAGTCAAAATAGACACTTCAACACCGTCTTACGCCAAATTCCTCAAAATAATCCCTTAAGCACTTAGCTTAACTCAAGACTATTCACTGCTCACGCCACCCAAGCTTGCAAGACGCGTCTATCCCATCCAACACAATCTCGTCCAGTATTAACAAGAGATTAAAGGTTATCAGTTCCTCAATTTGTTAATAGACAGCCAAAATCATGATGGGGTACAAACCATCTTTACCAACTATTATATCATTCCTCAACACCATAAGCCACCAAATTGTAGCTTTCCGAAGAAATACAACTTCTCCCCCACTGGAATCATTCCACTTCTACCGACAAACTTAACCAACAACATGTATCGACAGTGTTTTTACGCACATCTCGCATACCAGGGAACAACAATACTAGACAACATTGGCCGGACGGACCGACCTGCTCTAAAACCAATTGTAACACCCCACTTCCCAAATTAAATAAAATATAAATATTATAAATAAACATCAGAGTTTTCACCAAAATAGTGGGATATCACATCACCAAATTTTTATAAAAATACTTTATTAATTATTCTCAAAAATAATACAGCGGAAAACATTATTCCAACATTCTCGGCCATCCGCCAAATTTCATAAAATCTTTATTATTATAATTCACAAAAAAAAGTGATACGTCACAGGATTACAACAAGTTTGACATAAAACAATTAAAACACCCATATCCCGTGTTACGTATCAGAGCATCCTAGACTCGAGTGGCACACCACCATCCAAGCTATCTAAGTACCTGGATTATCTGTACTTCCGGAGAAGCACAGACACAACAACAACCAAGGGGTGAGAAAACATGATCAAAAATATATTGGTAATGTAATACATGTAAACAAGGTAGTAAAACACACCAACATACCAATATTCACCCCAACAACTCCATATAACGAACCTACTGTTCAAATTACAATATAACATATTATAATGCAAATATGCAACTCAACACCATGCATGCGGTACCGACTCATTGGTTCATTCAATCGAACCTGAATAGATCACTTACGCTCCTCCTGAGACATGACCTATCCCCCACCATTCTCCACAAAGGAGTACGGATGAATCACTTACGCTCCTCCTGAGACATGATTCATCCCACCAAAACACCATGATATGCACACACCAATGCAAAACTATCATATTTAGGCACACTAAGTGCACACAATCCTCCTGATCATATCATCATACATCAATGAATATATGTGTAGATATATTACACCAACACCATATAAACCAATCAGATAGTAAACAAATTCATACTATAACACCATATATAACCACATCCCAACACCCGGGAACATACGATCCTACTGATCACTACATACATATACGTTAACTAATTGTCCACCAACAATATTAAGGGAAATGAGTACTATCACCCAGTACACAGGTTAGATCCCACACTCATCATCCTTACAATGCATCAAGGCCAGAAAGATCACCCCAGACCAATGCTCAAGGCCAAACATCACCAAAGTCACATTCTGGTTCTGCTACACTCGCTGGCATTCGCTAGGCGAAGCTTCGCCAACACTCGCCAGGCGAAGCCCAGCGAATGCTGCGATTCACCAACTTCCCCACAGTTCTGCAGTACTATTCTAGGCCAAATCAAACTTATCATCTCGACTCAAATTCTCAGCCTACTCTAGTACCAACCTTGTACATTACCGTAACTAAATCGGTTCCTAAATCTTATTCCCAAAGTCATCGCTTAAACATTCTACCGATGCCTTAAAAGGTCACACAGAATCTCCCTAAAAACCTTTAACCCAGCCTATACGCCAAATTAACCAAAAACAACAATTCATCAACATTGACCTATACTCCATCGCTATCAATTACTAGTTATCATCAAACACAAACACACCATTATACTTACCAATTATCATATACTTCCTACTCTAGAACCAACATTACGGTACATTACCTACACTTCAGAGTTACTCTGAATCTCACCAAGGTCCTAACCAGAGTCACTAACAACATCACAGGGAACAACACATAATTTTCCCAAATTTATAATCATGGTCATTACCAATGCTACAATAACAACACAAAATCTCACCAAAACTCTATTCATAGTTACTATCAACACTGCAGTAACAACATATAATCTCACTAATATCACCATAATATATATATCCAAATTCACCAATATCAATCAACAATTCATCAATATCAAGCATCAATTTATCATTAGCAACAACAATAACAAGCATGCCAATATAAAACTTCATAGATCGACATTTTCCTACGGGGTTAAGGAATCCCCTCTACCCTATACATGTATATATACCATCCCAATCAAGTTTCTCCCCCTTACCTGGATAATTATTCTGATCGGTGATAAATTCCTCCAAGATTCTTCATCCCTAACCTTTTCCCTTTCTCTTTGTTCTTCGCTCTTCTCTATTCTCCCAATTTCCCTTCTCACGGTTTCTATCGTGCCTTCTCATATTTCCATTCTAACTTCCCCATAACCCTTCCACTTCTTATTTTACTTATTCCAACCACTAATATTCCCAATAATAATTCTAATAATAATAATTATAATAGTCATTATAATAATAATAATAATAATAATAATAATAATAATAATAATAATAATAATATAATACTATTGTAATATTATATTAATATTCAACATAATAATAATAATAGTAATACACCCAACAATAATTATAGTTATAATAATAATAATACTAATGATAATAATAAAAACTATATTAATACTAATAATAAAATAATATTAATAATAATAATCTTAATATTAATAATACTAATATAATATTACTAATATTAATAATACTAATCATAATAATACTATTAATAATAATAATAATAATAATAATAATAATAATAATAATAATAATAATAATAATAATAATAATAATAATATCTCACCAAAATAATAATAATAATAATAATAATAGTAATAATATTATTATCTCACCAAAATAATAATAATATTAATAATACTAATAAATATAATAATATATAATAATAATAATAATAATACCCCCACCAATATTACTATTATTCATTATATTATCATATTCACACCAAAAATCATAATAATATAATAACTATATTAATAATAATATTATATTCTCCATATTAATAATATTACTACAAATATTAATAATAATCATAAATATAATAATAATAATAATAATAATAATAATAATAATAATAATAATAATAATAATAATAATAATAATAATAATAATAATAATAATAATAATAATAATAATAATAATAATAATAATAATAATAATAATAATAATAATACCACCACCAATATTACTTTTATTTCTTATATTATTATAAACTCACCAAATTACCACCAATGATCCTCCCATCTCAGGGACACCCACCAAACATCATCAAATACACCCTACCAAAGGGCACATCAACATATAATATTTAAATTAACACCAAAGTGACTAAATAAATAAAATGGGTGTTACAACTCTCCCCCACTTTATTTATTTTCGTCCTCGAAAATTGGCTGATGGAACAATTCCGGATACGCTTCCCGCATCCTTCATCCCAATTCCCAGGTCACACTGCCTTTGCAGCACTTCCCCAAACCATTTCCACCAAAGATGTCTCCTCCCCTCGGAGTTGACTTCCGTTCGTCCAAACGAACCAGCAATGCCTCAACACTCAAATTATTTTCCACTAGTACATCATCCACCTGATTCATTGTACTTTCTCAACAAGACACATGAAACACGTCATGCCAATTCACGACGGCAACGGAAAAACAGTCTAACATGTTACTCCTCCCATGCCTCCGCTGCGCCACTCTGATACAAACCACAGAATACGGTGTGAACTTCTAAGACTTCAAAGTTCGACCAACATCAGTCACCGGCGTGACTCTCAAAACACATTTTTCCTTGGATCCTCTTGATCTTCTCAGTCATCTCCAACATAATTTTCAGGTTTGAGCACAACACTCTCACTCGACCCATTCCAACACAGTAGATTCCTATACCCCCTACCTCACCAAGCCACATATAGTGTCATTCCGACACTAGGATGGTAACCGTTATTATAGGTAACTCAATCAACGGTAATTAATCATCCCACGATCCACCTTGATCCAACACCCAAGCTCTCACCAAATCTCTACAAACTCAATAGTCCTCTCTGACTGACCATCAGTTTGCGGATGGTAAGTCGAACTCAACTTCAACTTAGTACTCGAAGCTTCCTGTAAGCCCCTCCAAAATCTCAATATAAACCTCAAATTTCCATCTGACACAATATTCGTCAGTATCTCATCCAACTTCACCACTTTCTCAATATGCATCTCGTATATCCTCAACACGGAATAGTTAATCTGCTCTTAACAATCCAAATTAAAATTATGTCTTTAAAAATTCTTTGGAAATCTCAACACCAATTTCATGAAAATACTACCTGATTTCCACTCTGGAATATTTAACGACTGCATCAGACTCAACAGTCTCTGATGTTCACTCTTCGAATTCCGACAATTCTAACTAGCATATTCCACCTCAACTACTCCTCTCCTTATCCATGGTCTCCAAAACAATCTGCTCAAATTCGGTTACTTTTTCATAGCACCGGGATGGATACTCCATCTACCTCAATGTATTTCTTCACGGGTACTCCTACTCCCTTCAACAACATCTGGTACACATACTCTATCATAACATATCATGGTACTATTTCCACAAACCCGACAATCCACTCTTCGACTCTAATTTATCAATCTCAACTAATTCACTACTCAACCCAGGTTTCTGACTTTCTCGATTCTGCTCAAGGATATCACTAGTCAGATCTTAATAATAAAAGCTTAACTCCATAAGAAGTCTCCTTACTCACAAAACTCATACTATGAAATTGCTCAATTAGTTCTAACTCTTTTCACCATCATCTTCGGTATATGCAAATATTTCTAACTCACCGCATCATCTACCATGTCCGCTTTACCCGAATGGTAATTCAACTCGAAGTCGTACTCTTTTCGAAGTCCCAATTATTTCCTATGCCTCATATTCGTCTTATTCAAATTAAACAAACACCTTAAACTCTTAAGATCACCAAACATCTCCGATCTCAGTCTGAACTTCTGAAGACTCCGACTCCGGTACAATCACAATAGTAACCAACTCTAAATCACTGGTCAGATGATTTCTCTTATACACTTCAAGTTGCCTTTTGCATAATTGAAACTCGCTGAAGTTGTCTTTAGCAAATCCCCTAATTATATCAACAAGCATCACAAACACCACAATTAGTTCTATCGGATTCGGCAGAACTTTCCTTACGGAAGTATATCACCGCTCTTTTTCCAACACTGATAACTCCAGTTCCTTATGCTCAACATAATCCTCTATACTCTTCGAATACCTTAAAATATCATTTATTAACACAACCATTGCCTTATATAAATAATTAAAGAAGATCCCATGCCAAGTGGACAAACAAGTTGTGAGTTATAGCGGGAACACATACCGTACCGCCCGTCCTTACCAAAACATTTAAACACACTGCATCAATAAATAGCTTAAATCTAGGTCAATACTTCACCATCTCATAGATAATTTGAATAGCTTTCCAACGCTTCGAACCGCGCGTCATTCCGAGTTACGGTTCTCCCGTTACGGCAAAAACACCAGAATAACATTTTCTGCCCAGGACCCCTTCGCCAGGCGAACACCGCAGTGAATATGGACGTTCGCCAGTATGCTCGCCAGGCGAACATGACAGTTCCAAAATCCTCTTTTCGACCATTACCCGACTTCCGAGTGTCCGATTTCGATTCCGTAAAAAGCTGCGATCTCGGAATTTAACGTATAACAACAATTTTATACTTAGGAAGCCATCCAACACATTTTAAATCTATGAATAATTTAAAACTCAATTACTTCCAATCTCAACAACAGATCTTTGAGCCTCCTAATACGATAGAACTTTTGACCTTCGTCCCATCCACCACAAGAACTCTACTCGAGATCACATGACCAAGGGACTCACATCCCTCGATCAATTGTTCCATAAAATCATTAACTCTTGGAAGCGAACACCTATCCTTGATAGTCACCCTGTTCACTTATTTATAGTTCACCCAAAGCTTCACAAAACCTTCTATCTGTCTAACCAACAAAATTGGTGCACATTACGGTAGCACACTCAAACAAAAGAACCTCTCTCCTAGAAGGTATTCAAGTTGACTCTTCAACTTCTCCAATCCCAACGAAAACACACCATATGGAGTCACTAATATCGGACTCGTTCCAACAACAAAGTCAACGTGTGAGCTTTACTTCACACTCCAATAGTAAATCACCTACCTCATCCGGAAACCTCCGGCAATCGCAAATAATTGACAAATCCCAATTTTTCTCACTTTCCTTCTCATTCCAAGTTTCAGTCAAAATAGACACTTCAACACCGTCTTACGCCAAATTCCTCAAAATAATCCCTTAAGCACTTAGCTTAACTCAAGACTATTCACTGCTCACGCCACCCAAGCTTGCAAGACGCGTCTATCCCATCCAACACAATCCCGTCCAGTATTAACAAGAGATTAAGGGTGATCAGTTCCTCAATTTGTTAATAGACAACCGAAATCATGATGGGTACAAACCATCTTTACCAACTATTATATCATTCCTCAACACCATAAGCCACCAAATTGTAGCTTTCCGGAGAAATACAACGTCTCCCCCACTGGAATCATTCCACTTCTACCGACAAACTTAACCAACAACATGTATCGACAGTGTTTTTACGCACATCTCGAATACCAGGGAACAACAACACTAGACAACATTGGCCGGACGGACCGACCTGCTCTGATACCAATTGTAACACCCCACTTCCCAAATTAAATAAAATATAAACATTATAAATAAACATCAGAGTTTTCACCAAAATAGTGGGATATCACATCACCAAATTTTTATAAAAATACTTTATTAATTATTCTCAAAAATAATACAGCGGAAAACATTATTCCAACATTCTCGGCCATCCGCCAAATTTCATAAAATCTTTATTATTATAATTCACAAAAAAAAGTGATACGTCACAGGATTACAACAAGTTTGACATAAAACAATTAAAACACCCATATCCCGTGTTACGTATCAGAGCATCCTAGACTCGACTGGCACACTACCATCCAAGCTATCTAAGTACCTGGATTATCTGTACTTCCGGAGAAGCACAGACACAACAACAACCAAGGGGTGAGAAAACATGATCAAAAATATATTGGTAATGTAATACATGTAAACAAGGTAGTAAAACACACCAACATACCAATATTCACCCCAACAACTCCATATAACGAACCTACTGTTCAAATTACAATATAACATATTATAATGCAAATATGCAACTCAACACCATGCATGCGGTACCGACTCATTGGTTCATTCAATCGAACCTGGATAGATCACTTACGCTCCTCCTGAGACATGACCTATCCCCCACCATTCTCCACAAAGGAGTACGGATGAATCACTTACGCTCCTCCTGAGACATGATTCATCCCACCAAAACACCATGATATGCACACACCAATGCATAATTATCATATTTAGGCACACTAAGTGCACACAATCCTCCTGATCATATCATCATACATCAATGCATATATGTGTAGATATATTACACCAACACCATATAAACCAATCAGATAGTAAACAAATTCATACTATAACACCATATATAACCACATCCCAACACCCGGGAACACACGATCCTACTGATCACTACATACATATACGTTAACTAATTGTCCACCAACAATATTAAGGGAAATGAGTACTATCACCCAGTACACAGGTTAGATCCCACACTCATCATCCTTACAATGCATCAAGGCCATAAAGATTATTAGTAATAATTCATATTTTATTATATTACTTTCTTAAGCCCATAAGTTTATTAGAGGGTATTTTAGTATTTATCTTATTCTAGTAACCCTAGTTTTAGTTTATAAATAGGGTGACAATCATTGTAACTCTTAATCCTGTTTCTTCTGCCGTCATTCTCTTTAATAGAATATTTCCCTATTTCATCATTTATTCTATCTTTGCACCAACAATTGGTATCTAGAGCTCCGGTTCAGATTCATTGGGAAACACGGGAAACACGAGTGAACGTGAGGTCTTGTGTGTTTGATTTTGATTCTTAGATTCGTGTTGAATCTTGAACAAAATCTGATCAGAATTTTATTCTGTGGGTTGGGGAACACTGTGTGAGAAATCTGAGTGTATTGTGCAAGGTAGAAGATGAACGGAAACGGCAACATGAACACCAAACTTCCAGTATTTGATGGTAAAAACTGGAATTGTTGGATGATCCAAATGCATGTACTGTTTGGTGCTCAAGATGTTTTAGATCTTGTCACTGATGGTTATGTTCCGGTAGCAGCAGATGCAACAGATGAACAGAAAAACGCGCAGAAGGAAGTAAGGAAGAAGGATCAGAAAGCATTGTTCTTCATTCATCAATGTGTGGATGTAAACGTGTTTGAGAAGATTGCAGACTCTACAACAGCAAAGGCTGCATGGGACACTCTGGTGAGATGTTATGGTGGTGACGCATCAGTGAAGAAGGTGAAGCTTCAGTCCTTGAGAAAGCAATATGAGAATCTCAACATGAAAAATAATGAGAAAGTTTCTGAATACATCTCCAGAGTGATTCTGATCACTAATGAGATGAAGGCATGTGGAGAAACTCTTTCTGAAGAAACAATCATGGAGAAAGTGTTGAGATCCCTTACTCCTCAATTTGATTACATTGTGGTAGCAATAGAACATTCCAAAGATCTGAGCACAATGAGAATTGAAGAGCTGCAGAGCAGTCTAGAAGCGCAAGAGTTGCGTCTGACTGAGAGAAACTCTGAAAAGGAAGTAGAACAGCAGGCTCTGAAAGCAACTTCTGATAGGAGGTATCAGAAGCAGTCAGAAGCTAGGAGAAGATCTGATGGTGGTCAGAAGTCAGAAAGCGCAACCTCTGATAGACAAAAGAATGCTCAGAAGGGAAAAGAGAAGTATGACAAGAAGAAGATCCAATGTTATTGTTGTAAGAAGTTTGGTCACTTTGCTAGAGATTGTTGATCAAACAAGGAGAAGAAATCAGAAGAAGCAAATATAGCCAGAAGTTCTGATGACGAATCTGTGCTATTGATGGCCTCTGAATCTGATGATCTGACAGACTGGTGGTATATGGACACTGGCTGTTCAAATCATCTTACTGGAAACAAGAAATGGCTGGTTGACTTTGACTCTGAAAAGAGAACAAAGATCAGATGTGCTGATGACAAATATCTTAATTCAGAAGGTATGGGAAATGTCAGAGTGACTCTGAACAATGGGAAAATAGCATTGATTCAGAATGTGTGGTATGTACCTGGCATCAGAAGCAATCTGATGAGTGTGGGACAATTAATTGAGAAAGGTTTTTCAGTTACCATGAAGGACAATCTTCTGAAGCTGTATGACTGCAATCAGAAGCTGATTATGGAGTCAGAACAGGGAAGGAATAGAACATTCAAGGTGAATGTCAGAACTGCAGACTCAGAATGTCTTAGTGCAACATGTGCTGAGAAGGAGAGTGAGCTGTGGCACAGAAGATTTGGTCATTTGAATTTCAGAAGCTTAAAACATCTGAATTCAAAGAAGCTGGTACATGGAATTCCTGCAATTAAGAAGCCTGAAAAGTCATGCAAAGTTTGCATGGAAGGAAAACAACCAAGATTGCCATTTGCATCAGAAGTTGCTCCAAGAGCAAAACATGCCTTGGGAGTTGTACATTCTGATGTGTGTGGTCCATTTCCAGTAGCATCAATTAGAGGGAATAAATACTTTGTGTTATTTGTTGATGAATTCACAAGAATGACATGGGTATCCCTTATTAAATTCAAACATGAGGTGTTTGATGAATTCAAGAAGTTCAGAATGAAGGCTGAGAATCAGAGTGGTCAGAAGTTGAAGATTCTTAGAACTGATGGTGGAGGTGAGTATAACTCCAAAGAGTTCCAGAAGTTCTGTGAGGAGAATGGAATTGAGCATGAGGTTACTGTTCCTTATACCCCTCAACACAATGGTCTTGCTGAAAGAAGAAACCGTACTTTGCTTGATATGGTGAGAAGCATGCTAAAGGAGAAGAAGCTTCCTCAGAAGCTCTGGGGAGAAGCTGTTGCCACTGCAACGTATGTACTCAACAAATGTCCTACGAAGAAGTTGAAGGAAATAGTTCCAATGCAGAAGTGGACTGGAGACAAGCAAAGTGTTAGTCATCTGAAGGTGTTTGGTTCTGTTTGCTATAAACATGTTCCAGAAGCCAGAAGACAGAAGTTGGATGATAGAAGCAAAGTGATGATTCTGATAGGGTACCACAGTACAGGTGCATACAAGCTCTATTGTCCAGAAACCAATAAAATTGAGTTCAGCAGAGATGTGATTGTGAAGGAATCAGAAGTTTGGAATTGGGATAAATCTCAATCTGATTTTGATGTTAGAACCTCTGAAGAAAGGCCAGAGTTAAGAATTTCTGAAGTTGAATTAAACCCTGATATTGACTCTGACTCTGATACTGATTCAAACTCTGAAGAAGACTCAGAAGATGAAAGTGACCCAGATGACCCAGACTCTGATGATTCAGACTCTGATGGCAATCCAGATCTTGGTGGCAATTCAGACTCTGAAAATATGCCAGACTCTGAAGATGGTCAAAGCTCTGGAGGTCAATCATCTGAAGCTAGAAACTCTGAAGCTCAAGACTCTGAACAAGTTCAGAGACCACAAAGAATAAGAAACGTTCCTAGAAGATATGCAGAATTTGACATGCTGCAAGACACTGAAGTAGACTCTGAAGGAGAAATTATTCAGTGTGCCATGATGGTAGATTCTGAACCCATAAGTACAGAAGAGGCTCTTAAGCAGAATCTTTGGCTGAAGGCCATGAAAGAAGAACTTGATGCTATAGAGAGAAACAAAACTTGGAAGCTGACAGAACTTCCAAAAGACAAGAAAGCCATCAGCGTCAGATGGGTTTTCAAGCAGAAGTTAAAGCCAGATGGTTCAATTGGCAAACATAAAGCAAGGTTGGTAGCCAGAGGATTTCTACAGAAACCTGGGCTGGATTATTCTGAAGTGTTTGCACCTGTAGCAAGACATGAAACAATCAGAATGGTGATTGCAATAGCTGCTAACAGGAATTGGCCTCTGATGCATTTAGATGTAAAATCTGCATTTCTGAATGGTCCATTAGAAGAAGAAGTTTACGTGTCACAACCTCCTGGATTTGTGAAAAAGAATCAGGAAGGGATGGTGTACAGATTATACAAAGCTCTATATGGATTGAAACAAGCGCCCAGAGCTTGGAATCAGAAGATTGATTCATTTTTCAAGAAGCAAGGCTTTCAGAAATGTGAGATGGAGTACGGTGTCTATGTTCAGCATACTTCTGAAGGAAATATGACTCTGGTATGTTTATACGTTGATGATATACTATTGACTGGAAGTTCTGAACAGGAGATAGCCAAGTTCAAGAAGGTTCTAATGAATGAATTTGAAATGACTGATCTAGGCAAAATGACATACTTTCTAGGGATGGAGTTCAGATATTCTGAGAAAGGTATCATTTTGCATCAGCTCAAGTATGAATTAGAACTTCTGAAGAGATTTGATCTGAAGAATTGTAAGATGGCTGTCACACCTTCTGATACAAATCAGAAACTGGATTCAGACTCTGAAGGAAAGGATGTGGACGCTACAACCTTCAAAAAGTTGGTTGGTTCTCTGAGGTATCTGTGCAATACCAGACCTGATATTTGCTACTCAGTTGGGATGGTTAGTAGGTTCATGAGTAAACCTAAGTGGTCCCATTACCAAGCTGCTGTCAGGATTCTGAGGTATATCAAAGGAACTCTGAAGTATGGAGTGTTATTTCCCTCTGGAGGAAATAATGAGTCAGAACTTCTGAGTTATTCAGACTCTGATTGGTGTGGAGATAGAGTTGACAGAAGAAGTACATCTGGGTACTTGTTCAAATTTCTGGGAGGTTCCATTTCTTGGTGTTCCAAGAAGCAACCTGTTGTGGCGTTGTCAACCTGTGAAGCTGAATACATTGCAAGTGCTGTTACTGCATGCCAAGCTGTGTGGATTCTGAATCTGTTGCAGGATCTGAAGATTAAAGTAGACAAACCTCTGAAGTTGATGATTGACAACAAGTCTGCAATCAATCTTGCCAGAAACCCAGTGTTGCATGGGAGAAGCAAGCATATTGAGACCAAGTATCATTTTCTGAGACATCAAGTTCAGAGTGGAGTGTTAGAAGTTGTACACTGCAACACTCAGAAGCAGTTGGCAGATGTTCTGACGAAAGCTATCAAGACTGATCAATTTCTCAGATTAAGGGATGGAATTGGTGTTACAAGTTTTGATGGAATATGAATTAAGGGATGGTATTAGTAATAATTCATATTTTATTATATTACTTTCTTAAGCCCATAAGTTTGTTAGAGGGTATTTTAGTATTTATCTTATTCTAGTAACCCTAGTTTTACTTTATAAATAGGGTGACAATCATTGTAACTCTTAATCCTGTTTCTTCTGCCGTCATTCTCTTTAATAGAATATTTCCCTATTTCATCATTTATTCTATCTTTGCACCAACAAAGATCACCCCAGACCAATGCTCAAGGCTAAACATCACCAAAGTCACATTCTGGTTCTGCTACACTCGCTGGCATTTGCTAGGCGAAGCTTCGCCAACACTCGCCAGGCGAAGCCCAGCGAATGCTGCGATTCACTAACTTCCCCACAGTTCTGCAGTACTATTCTAGGCCAAATCAAACTTATCATCTCGACTCAAATTCTCAGCCTACTCTAGTACCAACCTTGTACATTACCGTAACTAAATCGGTTCCTAAATCTTATTCCCAAAGTCATCGCTTAAACATTCTACCGATGCCTTAAAAGGTCACACAGAATCTCCCTAAAAACCTTAAACCCAGCCTATACGCCAAATTGACCAAAAACAACAATTCATCAACATTGACCTATACTCCATCGCTATCAATTACTAGTTACCATCAAACACAAACACACCATTATACTTACCAATTATCATATACTTCCTACTCTAGAACCAACATTACGGTACATTACCTACACTTCAGAGTTACTCTGAATCTCACCAAGGTCCTAACCAGAGTCACTAACAACATCACAGGGAACAACACATAATTTTTCCAAATTTATAATCATGGTCATTACCAATGCTACAATAACAACACAAAATCTCACCAAAACTCTATTCATAGTTACTATCAACACTGCAGTAACAACATATAATCTCACTAATATCACCATAATATATATATATATATATATATATATATATATATATATATATATATATATATATATATATATATATATATATATATATATATATATATATATATATATATATATATATATATATATATATATATATATATATATATATATATATATATATATATATATATATATATATATATATATATATATCCAAATTCACCAATACCAATCAACAATTCATCAATATCAAGCATCAATTTATCATTAGCAACAACAATAACAAGCATGCCAATATAAAACTTCATAGATCGACATTTTCCTACGGGGTTAAGGAATCCCCTCTACCCTATACATGTATATATACCATCCCAATCAAGTTTCTCCCCCCTTACCTGGATAATTATTCTGATCGGTGATAAATTCCTCCAAGATTCTTCATCCCTAGCCTTTTCCCTTTCTCTTTGTTCTTCGCTCTTCTCTATTCTCCCAATTTCCCTTCTCACGGTTTCTATCGTGCCTTCTCATATTTCCATTCTAACTTCCCCATAACCCTTCCACTTCTTATTTTACTTATTCCAACCACTAATATTCCCAATAATAATTATAATAGTCATTATAATAATAATAATAATAATAATAATAATAATAATAATAATAATAATAATAATAATAATATAATACTATTGTAATATTATAGTAATATTCAACATAATAATAATAATAGTAATACACCCAACAATAATTATAGTTATAATAATAATAATACTAATGATAATAATAACAATTATATTAATACTAATAATAAAATAATATTAATAATAATAATCTTAATATTAATAATACTAATATAATATTACTAATATTAATAATACTAATCATAATAATACTATTAATAATAATAATAATAATAATAATAATAATAATAATAATATTATCTCACCAAAATAATAATAATAATAATAATAATAATAATAATAATAATAATAATAATAATAATAGTAATAATATTATTATCTCACCAAAATAATAATAATATTAATAATAATAATAATAATAATACCCCCACCAATATTACTATTATTCATTATATTATCATATTCACACCAAAAATCATAATAATATAATAACTATATTAATAATAATATTATATTCTCCATATTAATAATATTACTACAAATATTAATAATAATCATAAATATAATAATAATAATAATAATAATAATAATAATAATAATAATAATAATAATAATAATAATACCACCACCAATATTACTATTATTTCTTATATTATTATAAACTCACCAAATTACCACCAATGATCCTCCCATCTCAGGGACATCCACCAAACATCATCAAATACACCCTACCAAAGGGCACATCAACATATAATATTTAAATTAACACCAAAGTGACTAAATAAATAAAATGGGTGTTACAGTTGGGTTTGGATCAAATTCGACTACTTTAGGAGTAGAAGGTTTCTTCGCCTGAGGCTTTACAACCTTAGGTTTAGGTTGAGAGCTAGCATCAGAAATTTTTGCTTTCTTCTTCTTCTTTTTTGGCTATTTGGAGGTATCTGGGGAGAGATCTTCGTCATCAGACTCAATCACTTAGACTTGAGTTTCTTTCTGCTTCCTTTTCTTGGGAGTGGGTGGTGGTCTTCGACTAGCCTGAGAAGAAAAGATATCTCAAGTATTAAAATACAAAGAAACTATATAAGAAGAATGGTAATAGTAGGCGAAGTATACCTTTGCTAGTGCTTTAGTGGATTTTTCCTCGTCCTTTTCTTCGACGATGCCTTTCTCTATAGTAGCCTTCTTGGCAGGAATCCTTACAGATGAAAAAATCAATACAGTTATCACAAGTAAAAAGAGGGATAAGGAATTTAAAAAAAGGGAAAGTCAAAAAACCTCTCATTCCACACCTTCGTATATTGGAGACTCGACACGAAAGTGTTCTATATCAATATGAAGGTGCCCTTTGAAACTGTCTAGAGTGTGCTTAGACATCCCCACAGACAAGCCTGTCTAGAAATGGAAGACTAAAAGCCACACCAAATTCATCACTTGGAAGTTGAGGAAATTTTGGGGGATACATGTTAAAAGCTACTTCGTACTATTGTTCAGGTTTAATGAATAAAGGAAGTTTTAAACCCTCCAAGTTCTTCATAAATTTTTCTGTTAAGGTGATTTCTGCTTCAAGGGTTGTTCGACTAAGATCATCGGGTCTGTAGGCAGTTTCAAAGTACTTTTGGAATGCTTGGATTTCTTTGATGTGAGTCGAAGTACCTTTGTTGACTCTTTCCTACACAGAGGAAAAAGCATGAGTTAAGTGTTGATTAATGGCAGAAACAACGAAAAATTCTGTTGTATAATAATCCTTCCACCAAGTGTCAAATTCTTTGGTGCAAAGGAATGAAGTCTTAAAAGCAACAGGAGTAAACTTTGTAATGATAGTGTATTTAGCCAATCTTTATTGCACTGGGCTTCATTGTGAATCATGTTATAAATAATCAATAAATTAATTTTGTTGAAAAGTGGTTGTGGCATGATTTGAATAAGACCAAACTGTCGAGAGACCAGATTTGGCTGGTAGATGAGGAGAGTGAACTAAAGTCTTGAAGGTCGAAGACTTGTGGACAAGAGCCTAGGGGTAAGGAATGCTTCACAGATGGCAAGGAACTATTCTTCTTATTCCTTCAATGGGGGCAGAGAATTGTCTTCTAAACCACTCAGTGCCATGCTTTTTGTAAGCAAAAAGGGCGATGCTTGGTGTGATGTTATAGCGTTTGGCGAACATCATCATATAACCAGTGAAGGTTTGGTGGAGATTTAACCCTTCATAACTTGGGGTCAGCAAAGCAAGTTTTGTTCCTTCGACTTTCCTATTCTTCACTTCGTCAGCTTTTGCATTGATAAGGCTGCGAACTGTTCTTCACTTCGTCATTGGACTTATTGGTTTTGAGATTTGTAACGCTTTCCCCTGAGGACTCATAGAGGTTGGCCAGAATCAGTTTGTTAAGACAAAGTTGATGTCCATCATGCAATTGGTTCGCCATGGTTAAATATCTCTTTGCCACTTTGAGGGATCTCATGCAAAATACGAAACAAGATAACCATAGAGCAAGAAAAGTAATATACTCTTGATCAGATACTTCATCAGAGTCTTTATCATGGTAATAGGAGATGTAAATGGTGAAAGCTGCTTTGTTGGTGTTGAAGCCTATAGAGTCTTCAGCCAGGAAGTTAAGGTTATAAGTTTCTCCAGTTGGTTTAAGATCGATAATGGCAATAATGTCGGAGTCATCATTCCACAGGGAAGATAGAAATTGTTATGGGTGCTACCCCAGAAGTACAAAGAAGCTACTAACATAGACTGACAATAGCCAGGGCCAACCTTTGACAAATGAATCATGTCAAAGATACCCATTTCTTTCTAGACTTTGGATTTTTCTTTTTCTATTTTCCCTAACCAGGCTAGGTAATCCGAGGTAACCTTAAACAATGGGCATGATTTAAATACCCTAAAGTTATTCATATATTCTAGATTGATGGGTTCTTTAGAAACCTCAGTTGAAGGGGAACCTTGGTTATCTTTTTTTAGTTTCTCATCAGCCTCAATGTCTTCACTAGCCCTGGGTCTTTTTCCATTAGATATGGGTTTGTAACAGTGATATGTTGGGAAAAAATCCTTAAGTTTATTGGGGTTAACAATAGAGTTTGATAAAGGACCTAACATATCATGTATTTTTCCAGTAACAGATATAGGAATTAATACCTGGGATTGGTATATTCTTCTTTTCTCTTCTTCAAGAGAAGGCTCAGGCATATATTGTTGATTACCCACAACTGTTGGACCTAAGGTCTTGTGGACTGGAGCAAGTTCAGGTTTCTTGGATTCTTTGACGTTCTTGGTTGAATCTTTGGAGTTTTTAGTAGAAGACACCATTGATGTAGTAGATTTTGAAGGAAATGGTTGGTGTTTGCGTAAGAAATGAAGAGTTCAGAAGAAAATTGTTCTTGCTAAGAAGTTCAGGAAGTGAAAAAGATTGAAAATGGCGGATACCGCTATTTATAGATTAAAGAAAGTGAAGTGGTTTACTGCTAGCATTGATGCATGAAATAAATAGTAAGGCACATGGTAGTTAGAGAATGCATGATGAAGCGATGGAAATTGAGCTGACCCACGATCTCCCAGGGACTAGGTGTGTGATGATTACAAAGATTCACGCATGGGTTTTTGAGGAGACGTTTGATAAAAGTTGTCATGATGACTATGACGTCATAGCAAACAAAGCATTTATGGCGTCGAAAGTGAGTTTCAAAAAATACCCTTTTCTCCATTTAGTCGAAAATGATATTTTTGGGGGGCAGTTTGTTAGCTGGAAATTTCGACGCCAAGGATTTGATTTAAATATGATAAGTAAAAAGAAACATTTTTGAAACATTTTTTACTTCGATAGGAATATTATTGAGGGTTCCAGTCGAAATGATGATCTTTTATGAGAAGGATGCGCTGAAACAAGACTTAGAAATATTTCTAAGTTTGGATGGCAAATTCGACGGAGGCGATATAGAGCTTACGTTCAACAGAGATTTTGAATTTCAAATAAGGATGATAACTATCTTTTTTTCTTATTTGTTTCTTAGAAATGATGCGTGTAAAGTTGTGGCGAATTGAACACATGCAGAGAAAACGTGTAATTTTCTGGAGAAAAGACCGTTGATGACAGTTATTTTTGACATAGTATAAATATGAGTCTTAGTGCATAGGATTTCTGTGTGTTCAATTATTTTACAAATACTCACAAATCACTCAAAGTATCTAAGTTAATTGAGAAAAGAGTTTTCATTGAGAATGTACGTCTGAAACACCATTATTTTCATTTCAATTGAAACTTATTTTCAATTTACCATTTATTTCTCCATTGCAAATTTACCAATTTTCACGGTAAACACCATGCCAGGGCATGAACAACCTTATGAGATGCCAACAACATTGGTGGCAAGTCTATATAATAATCCATTGACATTTGCTGACAATGCTGCAAATACATATTCACCCATTATAGCGTCTGGCTCGGCAATAGGCAACCATGGTCGAACCATACCACCCCAGATAGGAATAGGATTTGGTTCCCAAGCAATGCCAAAATTCACAACAAATTTTGTATTAGTAATGATATAATAGATGGATGAGGGTAACCATGACATGGTGAACACGTTGAATCAACACATGGGTACGATACAATCTATTGATTTAAAATATGAATTAGAGTTACCATCAGGTGGTAACTCAGATGAATCTAATTGCAAATTTCTTTAGCGCTCCCCCAACAGAGCTTCGACCAGCTGTTCAACCTCAAGTTAGTTGACAAGTTCGAAATAAAGGGGTAATGTTGGAAGAAAACACAGTGAACCAGGGATAACAAGTGGTGCTCCAAGTGGTCGAACAAGAGATGCTTAGGGAGCTAGAGCATCCACCTATCCTGATAGTAAATCAAAACCAGGATGTCGACCGAGTCGTCCATCAGGTATGACAAGGAAATATGTTAGGTGAAAATAATCTTGCAACCATTGTCCAAAGGATAATGGCACAAAATGGGGTGAACATGGGCCTGCAGAGGCCAAATTACACATTTTCTCTTTTAGAGTACATGTTGCAGACTGAACTGCTAAGGGGTTGGAAAGTCCCTAAATTTACGAAGTTCATTGGCGACACTGATGAGTCTACCGTTGAGCACATTTCCTGATACTTGATTGAGGCAGAATACATAGCCAATAATGAGAACCTAAGGATGAAATAATTTAGTAGTTCTCTAACAAAGAATTCTTTTACATGGTTCACTACCCTGCCTTCTCATTCAACCAATGATAGGACTAGATTATAGGGGTTATTTCATTAGCAGTTTTACATGGGGAAATCCAAGATTAGTTTGAAAGAATTTTTGAGCGTGATGCGAAAGTTTGCTAAATCAATTGATGATTACTTGAATCAATTCTGTTTATTAAAAATAAGGTGCTTCACTCATGTTCCTGAATATAAGCTTGTCAAAATAGCCACTGAGGGATTAGATTATTCCATTAGGAAGAAGCTGGATACACAATATCTAATAGATATGACCCAGTTGGTAGACAGAGTTCGACAGGTCGAAAGACTAAGGGTAACAAAGAGCGTGTGGCTTACGAAGACATGGAAGACCATGAACTGATGTCAGATGTAGAATATAACCATGTCGAGGAGTCTGAGGACGACGTGGATGAATTAAAGTAAGGTCCCACATATGTGTGTAAATTAGTTACAGCTGCAAATGGAAAAATTCCTTTCGAGTCTGAAAAAAATGATAAATTTCCTTAGAAAACCTACACCTTCGGCATAGCCAAATCCGATGTGATTTTCGATTTGCTGGTTGCAGATGGTCAAGTAATTGTGCCACCATGCGTAAAAGTACCACTATTAGAAAAAAGAAAGAATCCCTTTTGTAAATATCATAATTTTCTAGGGCATAAGACCTCACAATGCTTTCTTTTCAGGGATGTTATTTAGAACGCACTGAATGAAGGCATATTGAAGTTTTCTAAGGGAAAGACACCTATGAAGATTGACTCCGACCCCTTGCAAGTTGGGGATTCTAGCTATGTGGAGCCTGTGGCGATTAATATGATTAAATTAATGAAGATTTCGATGTGGTTGAGTTCGAGGAGAGCGAAAATTAGATCGAAGCTGTGTACCCAAAGGCTGGTGAGAGACTTGTGGAATTTCTCTACAGGTGCAAAGCTGAAGTCTCGGAGGCGATGTTGTGTCCTTGATGCAATGTTGTATTTGATAAGAAATTTGTGAGAAAGGTTGAGAGTGCTCATAAAGCAAACGGGAAAGATAATGAGAGGAAAAATAGGCCCCAATTTCATTTCAATAAGATATGGGTTCCCTAGAAGGAGGTATGTGCTCCTACTCAACAGAAGGTTATGCCTAATACTTACAGGCCTATGTCCAATGCTCCTCAAGGGAAATGGACCAAACCTACTGGTAAAGAACATGCTGGATATCCTAAGTGGAGGAACTTTGAGATGGGTAGAGTGTCTTCTATGACTTATCGAGAGAATTTCCAAATGTCGGAGAGGCGATCCTATGAGCCTAGTAATCACAAAGGAATAAAAACTCATGTCAAAGACCTAATAGAGGAGGTTCCAGAGAAAGAAAAAGGCTGAGAGGGATACTAAGGAGTCGAGTAACATTAAGAAAAATCATAATCAAGAAAAGGATCAAGTAAAGAAGCCAGTGGGAAGGAAATTTTTTCTCCCAAAACAAGTCAGGAGAAAGGAAAGGTTAAGGAAAAAGAGTAGGAAAAGGAAGATGAGTTAATAATAGACAATTTCGACTCATGGTCGGAATATGATTTCAACGTAATTTGCAATATAGTTTCTGTGCTCGCTAGTTTGTACTACTATGTGACAAAAGTTGTTGAGATTGAAGATTGTGAGGAGGAAGAGCTAGTGAAACACAATCCAATATGTTACTTTGTGATGAACAATAGATGTATTGAAAATAAAATGCATTCTTCGAAAGGCCCCATGAGGGTATGAAAATCCATCTAAAGCCCCTTTTTATAAGGGCAAAGGTCGAAATCACTAATGTGAATAAATTATGGTGGATGGTGGGGCAGTTGTGAATTTGATGTCTTATTTCTTGTTGGCAAAAATAGGAAAATTTGATACATATTTAAGACCTCATAACATGGTGCTTTCCAATTATGAGGGTGAGACTGGCCACTATGGGGGTCATCCAAGTGGATATAACGGTGGGATCCATCACTAGACCCGCAGTCTTAATGGTGATAATGTCAAAGGCTAGTTACGATTTGTTGTTAGGGCGAGAGTGGATATATGGAATAGAGGTGGTCCTTTCGTCCTTCCACTAAAGGATAATGATATGGCATGAGGATGGAATAGTCGAAAACATTGAATCTGATTAGGGATACTACATGGTAGAAGTCAACCATGTAGAAAAAATGATTTTTGACAAAAATTCGGCCAACATAGCGCCATGTGCACCAACAGAGTTAGCATGCATGCCTCTAGAGGAGGCATTATACTATTTGAAACTTCACCCAACCCATGGATTTACATGTGATCGAGACATCATGGGGGACGAATTTGGTGATGATGATTGAGGAGCCCAAGGGGCTTGAGCAGAAGTCTTGGGTTCGCGGAAAATGAGCAAGGAAGTCTTGAGTTCGTGGAACTTAAGTAAGGAAGTCTTGGCCCGAGAGGCTTGAGCAGAAGTCTTAGATTTTTGGAATCTGAGCAGGGAAGTCTTTGACCATGGGTCTGAGAAGAAGTATTGAGTCTGAGGGGCTTAAGCAAGGAAGTTTTAGGTTCGTGGAATCTAAGCAGGAATCTTGGACCTGAGAGGTTTAAGCAAGAAGTCTCGGGCTAAGGGTCTGAGTAAAGGAAAGTCTTATGCTTAAATGCATAAGGGATTGTAATCATATTTTGGTTATAAATAAAATCTCTTGTGATGCGAGGGGACTGGACTACTCTCTTTTGGGAGGATCCAGTATAAATCTTTGTGTGTTCTTTATCTTTTATTTTCTTTTGTTAAAATTCCGATGCAACGTATAATCAAAATATGAACACTAGTTTTAGATTTTGAACTCTGATCAGAGGAAAAGTTAAGAAACAAAAAACACAATTCAACCCCCCTTCTTGTGTATTTTTCCCACCTTCAGTTGGTATCAAAGAATGCTTTGTGCATAACACTTAACAATGGTGCAGATAATGATCCAATGAGAAAAATATATTTGCCAAAGACTTTCCTTAAAAAGGAGTTAAGTACTTTATGAAAAATATTATACTACTAATCCTATCATATTCAAAAATGTGATTATGCTGAATTTAAATGACAGATTAAGCAAAATATATTTTTAATTCATCGATCTTAATAAAGAGTTTTGATAAAGATCTATAGAATACTCTTGAGAAAGGTATTACTATAGAAGTTGATGGTGTATAGATGATCACGGCCTGAAAGTCTCACCAGCTCAGAAGAAGCTTATTAAAAGAATATCTTTACAGTTAGATGCATTCTGGTATGTGTTTTATCTCATTCTGAGTGTATCAACATTATAGATATGTCTAATGCTAAAGACTATCTTTGATTTCATGTCTTCTTATTTAAAGGGAATCAGGTTTAAGCTTATTAATTTACACTTCATCTAATTTTTCAAGCAAATTCTAAGAAGTCTGCTTACTAATATTAAACCATAAAGTCACATCTACTCAGGAAGTCAAAATTTTGAGTAGACAGTGTAGACTATACCTTGAAAGGTTTTATAGCATTCTTCGAAGAAAATAAATGAAATTAGATGATGAAAAGCTATCTAACAAATCATCCTTCCTCAAGCCTGTTGAAAAAAAAATTCCTTTAAAATGTTCGATGACTTGGAACTAACCTTCCCTATCAAAGGACTCTAGTTCCAAGAGAAAAGGCTTGATTCTGAATAGAATATTAAGGACTGATGACTATCAGAAGACGTCTCACTCGAAGTTTAATCCTACTAGACGTTGATGACAGATAGCTTCTAAAAATTGTCAGTCTCTGAGATTTAGAAAAGGAATCTTTACTTCTGATAAAGCAGTTTGAGTAAATAAATAAAATCTTTTCAAAAACTCTCTTTACTTAAAAATCCATAAATTTGATTATCATCTGGTGGATGCAAGAAATCTGTTGGGTAAGAATCTTAGGGTAATTATTTTTTCTTTTATATATTTCTATTATTTTTATCCCCTATCTTTGTGAAACATCATTTTGTGTCTTTCTTCTGTTCTTTTGACAAGATTCTTATTCCTTTAGAGTCTTGTTCAATTTCTTTCTTTTGTTTTCTTTTGTGTTGTTCAAACCAAACTTGAGATGAATTCTCTAGTCAGTTCTCCTTCGAACCAACTAGTTATCATTATTGAAAGGTTTCTAGATTTTGATGAGCTTCTTAACCTTGGTTTCAACTTTCAGAATATTGTGTCTAAATAAGTTCGAAATGGATACTTTGATACGCTCTGTGGTTTCACTTATCCAAGTCTTGTCAAAGAGTTTTGGATCGATGCCTTTATTGTTGAGCTAAGTTCTGAGTGTGCTATTCTTTCTAAAGTTCCTAGTGTTTCTATAAAAGTAACCTCTAAGACGATTGCCAATGTAATCAACCATGAGGAAATTGGGGAAATTCCATGCACTTTTTGTTAGAACACAGATTGGTTCTTAATAATAACTCTTTGTTTTGATGATAACTGTTAGGAAATTTTATATTTAAGAATTATATACTCTAAAATTTGTTTGAGAGTTTTACTGCAGATTGAAATGAAATTAACTCTCTAGAAGAAAATCTGAAGTATATACAAGAAGTTATCCTGACTCTGAAGCGCCAGATGCACTCATTAGAAGATTCTGATTGCTGTTTACAGAAGATCCTGAGCGTAGTCTCCAGAAGGATCTGAAGCAAGTAGCTCCATAAGATTCTGAAGCTAGTCAGAAGCATCTGAAGCAAAGAAGAATATTGTTTGAAGAGTTTCTCAAAGCATAGTTTCTACAGAAGTTTCTGAAAGTACTAACGCTGCCAAGTACTGAAGTTCTATGTCAAATATGCTCTGATGATCAACACGCTGAAAGCACACATGCTGCAGAAGACTCTGATACAGCAAAGTTCTGAACATCATTAGAAGACTCTGACTCATTCAGATTCTGAAGAACTTGCTGAAAACTGAAGAAGAAATATTCAAAGATTATATCCGTTGGAGTAAATCAAACGTCTCTTTCCTCATTTGTGCTAGATACAAGAACACAGACAAAAAGGATTGTTCTGTGCTTTCTACTTCTAGGAAAGGTCACTTGATGTGAAGACAAAAAGGCTTAGACCTTTTTGGGACTCTCTTTTCAACGCTCAGCATCCTTGGATCAGCTGCCTATAAAAGGGAGACTCCACCAAATTCTTCAGTGACACAATTTGCTGAAAAGAATTCATATTATTCAAAGCTCTCATTCTTTCATTTTCTTCTTAGAATTTCTTGTACTTAAACTTAAGAGAAAAATCACTGTTGTGATAAAAGCTTTATAGAAGCATTAATACTCTTGTATTTGATTTACATTGATTGTAAAGGTTTTCCTTAAGAGGATTCAGTTGGAATCAGTAGCTCTTGAGAAGACTAAGAACAGTTGTTCTTAGGTGTTACTATTGTAATCTGTTTGATTAAATAGTGGATTAAGTCCTTGTTGAGAAAGGCAAATCACTCTAGGAAGGGTGGACTGGAGTAGTTGATTTCAACGAACCAGGATAAAAATAATTGTGTTGTTATTTTTAAGTCTTAATCTTTCATACTTATTCAACCCCCCTTCTAATCACTGTTGTGATAAAAGCTTTATAGAAGCATTAATACTCTTGTATTTGATTTACATTGATTGTAAAGGTTTCCTTAAGAGGATTCAGTTGGAATCAGTAGCTCTTGAGAAGACTAAGAACAGTTGTTCTTAGGTGTTACTATTGTAATCTGTTTGATTAAATAGTGGATTAAGTCCTTGTTGAGAAAGGCAAATCACTCTAGGAAGGGGGGACTGGAGTAGTTGATTTCAACGAACCAGGATAAAAATAATTGTGTTGTTATTTTTAAGTCTTAATCTTTCATACTTATTCAACCCCCCTTCTAAGTATTATCTCACCTTCACTTTTTTTTGGGATTACTATCTTCCTACTTGGTATACTTTTGTGGATCCATCAAACATCTTCTACGTTTCAAATGTTGTCCTAATGCAATTATTTGGAATCAGATTCTAAATTCAAACTTGATACCTAAAGATAGAGATAAGGATCTAGTGAGCCCTATTATTATAAGTTCAAAGGATGATTCTTCTGAAATATGGAGAGAAAATCTTGAAGTTATCTATGAGAGTTTTTGATGTTTGATTTATGCAGATATATGCCTTATAATTGTTAAACATCTTATATTAAGCAGTCTTGTCATTTAAAAATTGTTCTTGTTCAATTTCTAATTTATATTAATTGTTATGTATATGTTGATCATGTTGTTCAAGAGAATAACAATCAAGATAAAACTTTAAAAAAAAGTATCATTCTTATTGAAAGGTTCAGGGCTATTATCATTTATTAACTAAAAATTCTAGATATTTGGATATGCCTTAAGGTATTCCCTAGGATCATCTGACATATCCAGATTGTTTAAATAATCTTCCCAATATTCTCAAGCAAACTCCATAGCCTCCTTCCTCGGATTATTCCTGTGTTTTGACCTAGAAGTTTTTCTTCTTCTTTGTGTGAAGTATGTGATTCTGAGGTTGTTTTCTTGCTTGTAGACCCCCCAATTGCTACGTTCTTTATGCTTGCTTGAGCTGCTCATTTAGCATTGCTTTCTTTCTAAAATCTCTCTTTGGAACCCAATTTTTTTTATGCTTATACATTTTTGTGTTCAAAAGATTAAGAGATTAGGAAAATCAGTTTGCTGAGAGTTTTATAGAGTCTATTCATCCAAGTACCTTGAGTTTTTAATTGTTTTAATTTTGATTAGTCAAATCGATATTTTAACATTCTGACTCTTAGGAAATGATGCTTAGTATTCGGTCCTATTACGATTCTCTTAAACATCTATAAATATTATTATTAACATGTTAATTATTGTTCATGTTTAGTCTGTTACTTCATTTATGCTTTTGTCGGAATCATAGAGAAAAATTAAAAGAGGTACGCATGTAAAATAGTATTGGTCCAAAACAACTTTTTCATTAATAATTTTAAGGATTACAAAAAAAAGGGAACTGGTAGGTACAAATATTATTCAAATCTAATGCCTCAATTTCCTTGCAATGCATCCAGTTTCCCCAGCCAACGTCAGGTTTATCTTCATCTACCTCATCCTCTAGCTCTAAGACAATCAGTTCCAAGAATATCTCATATCTGACACCCTTCTTCTTTTTCTTCCTCATTGACTTTCTCCTCTATTTCAACTCAACAAAAGAAGGACCTTCTTTTGGAGGTCTCTGAGGTGCTGAGGACGAACCCTCTTCAGAAGTATTCAGTGTTGAGGATAAGGGACCAATTGCAGATGCCTCAGATTTTGCTGGCCTCTGTGTTAGAACAAGATTTGTTCTTGATATATTCTCTTTTAGTTTTGATGATAAAAAAAGTATTAAAAGAACAATGATTTACTTGATGTGTGTTTTATTTATGCAGGTTCTTGTTCTTGTACATAAATAATAAGAATATGTTTACTTAAGATACACTTGGAGTTGCTTCATTGCTAGCTTCTGGTGGCAAATCTGAAGAACAATTTTTAGTGTTGTTTGATGAAGACTCTGAGTTGAAGGCCTTAACATTTAGACGAGTTTCTATACTTAGTAATTGTATATCAGCTTCTAGTACCATTCAGAGTTAGTGATAAAGTTGTGGACTATGTGTACTACTGAAAGCATGTTGTATTGTCTTATCAGCCTGTCAGCTCGAGTTTACAAGATTGCAAGGCTCAAGAAAAGCTGGTACGTTCTATGGGTGTATGCTCCCAACGGATATATATATATATATATATATATATATATATATATATATATATATATATATATATATATATATATATATATATATATATATATATATATATATATATATATATATATATATATATATATATATATATATATATATATATATATATATATATATATATATATATATATATATATATATATATATGGCTGAAGATTCAAGCTTAAATTTTAAAAAAGGATTATTCTATTGAAGGAGTAGCAAGATCAAGCAATTATTAACTTTATGTAATAGGCAGATTTTTTGTTGTATGTTGTAATTGTAAAAGCCTTAAGATTTCTTACCCCTGTATACATTTAAAAATCTTAAGTGTTTTAGGTCTTTGTTATGGTGATCTCATGTACCTCTGATGCTTGCATCATGTACACCATATTCTCTATTCTATTGAGCCTTCACTCATTTAGATTAAGTCTCTTGCTATGTGCTAGAGCAAAAAGTCTTGTCTCATTAGGATTCATGCAACAAGTCTTGAGCCAAGATGCCTAAGCCACGTAAGTCTCATTGCTTAAGTGCTTGAGCTGTGAAAGTCTTATTTGTTGCACCCTAAAATTTGCCCAACCTATTTCAATTGGTTTATGTTTCAACTACATTAGCATTTGCATATAGAGTCATGTACATAGTCTAATCATTTGCATAGCATAGCATAGCAAGTCATCCAACAAGGGACCAAGTACTATTCTCATCTCCATGAGCCTATCAAGAGGTTATTGTTCAAATTCAAGCATATTCAAGTCATCAGAAAGAAATTGAAGTCTGAATAAGTCATTGGATCAAGCAGTGAATCTATCTCCTATCTGAGGGTATCTGAGGATCATCAAAGAAGTTGTGAGCTGTGAATTGAGCTGAGCATGGAGAGTATATAGACATCATGGAAGACTTAGAAAGTCATTTGGAGAAGGAGGTAAGTCATTGATGTGGTCACAAGAGTTGCAGTTGAAGACAGTCAACTAGGGTTTCATCTGGGTCAACCCTGGGTCAACCCTAGGTCAAATGATTGATTTGAAAGGTATTAAGGTCTATTTGAGAGATGTGGGGTTCATCATTTGACATGTAGACAAGGATATGGTGATGTGCCAAGAAGAAATCAAGAGAAATCAAGAAGAAGAGGAGTTTCTAAATTAGGGTTTCTGTGTAAAATCCCCTAGTTTAGGTCAAACTTCCAAGCAAGATAAGTCAAAATGCAAGCTTCAAATGGATCCTTGGCCAACATGAAACTTGTAGAGGATCCCAATACCTTTAATTTTAGTGGTGGAAGACATTAAGGATATTTATAGAACTCAAGTTATGGTCCTTGCAAGTTACAGGTCATCTGAGGTATCTGAAATTTTGTCTGTGAAAGTTACTTGTCTTCCAAGCAACTTGTACCCCTCAAGGAGATTTCAAATGAATTTATGGTCAACATAAGAGTTGTTCCCCATTGTCTTAGCTTTCTAGAAAGGTATGGTATGTCTTCATATGATTTGTGGAACTCTACTTATGGTCTTGGCAAGCAAAGGGTATTTTGGTCATCTAAGAATTACAGGTCATTTCAAGCCTATGCCCAAAACTCATACAAGGAAGCTTCAAATGGAAAACTTCACAACATCAAACTTGCTCCAAATGACATGTTGAGTCTAGAAAAGTGATCATGAAAGATTGGAAAGGCTCATAGCTCAAGGTTTCAAATTTGGTGAATTTAATGAATAAAAAGTGACCTAAAATTGAGATTTTTCATATTTTGACCAAATGGGGTGAAATTATAGGTCATTTTGATTGGAAAAAATGTTTTAAGAACATTGGCAAAAGTGGATTTTTGAGTTTGGTTCAAGATTTGAAAGTTATGCTTGGTTACTTACAAAAGAAGTTACATAATCAAAATCCAAGGGAATTGTGTGCAAGAAGATTCTACAAAGTTCTAGGGCTTTCCAAGGTCATCTATATATTGCATTGAGTAGCTTCATGCCATGGTTGGTGATTCATTTGTTCATAATACCAAGTTACACTTCATTCTTCCATTTTTGCAAAACCCTCTCAAACTCCATCAAATCTCCATCACTTTCCAAATTTCTTGATCTGATCATCATCAACATCTTTCATAGATCACAATTCCATCAGAATTTGGTTGAATTGAAGAAGAACTCATGTTGTTCAATTTCATCATCCAAAGAGCAAGAACTTTGTGATTGCAAGATTCAAGGCATTGGAGCAAGATCTTTTGCATACAGAACTCAAGAGCAAGCTTATTGATCAATTTCCAATCATTGCAAGCATCAGATCCAAGGATTTCTATACCTGTTTTCATCATTTACACCAGGTTGGTAATCCATTCGAATTGCTTGATTTAGTTAGCATGTTAGAGATTTGTTAGGTTAGAACTGTTAGGTTAGGTTAGATGATTAATCCTGGTGAGTTTGAGAAGGTTTCATGGAGGTTAACAATGGTGCACCAAATCTGTTAGGGTTTAGAACTCATAGAATATTGCACTACAATCTTGAATATATAGCTTAAAATGATCAGTGTAGAGTGTAGATTGTGTTAGGGTAAAGATTGGAAGGAATTCTCATGGTTGATGACAGTGCATAATGGTGGAACCGAGTTGTTCTACCTATCGGGTTTGATTGTTAGTTGAGTTTTGGAGGAATCCATTGCCATGGCTGTGTAGAGGGAAGAGAAAGGGTCAACTTTGCTCTTTACATCGTGTGAATTCATGGAGAATCAAGGGAGAACAGAGAGGTATAAAATTCGTGCATGGTGAGGTTTTTCTGAAACCCTAGGGTTCCAAGGTTGAAGACGAACCAAAGGCCGTTGGATGACCATGTTGACTTGGACTCAGATCTTAATCATATGGCCATGGTTTAAAGTTGAAATTTGGAGGGAGAGGTTGTGCACAGAACGCACCGTTTCATTTATCTTTCTGACTGGGCTCAATAATCGCTTGCTAATGCCACCCCCATCAACCAAGGCCCAAGCAATTTGAACTGAAACTTTTACTAAATGCACCGTTTCACTTTATTTCCTTTTTTTATTTTTTCTAAAACCAATTGGGCCCAGACGCGCTTGCTATGCGCGCCCCCCAGTCTGGGCCCATCTCTCATTTCCAATTGAAATATATTCTTTCTGCACCCCTCAACCAAATTAACTCATTTTAATTTTACTTAATTTTTCATTTCTTTAAAAAATCATAAATAATTGAAAATTGTATGTTTTTAATTGGTTGTTTTTGCATATTGTTCATAATTTTGTTAAGAAAATTATCATATAAAAAAATTTAGCATTTCATTTTATTTTGTATTTTTGGCATATTTTTCTTTTAAATAGGATTAAATAATGTGTAGTTTAATGCATGAATTTGGTGATTTTAGTTTGATTAAATGCTTTTATATTTTTAATCCATTCTTTTTAGGTTGATTAGCTTAGACCTTTAGCTTGTACATAAAATTTAATTCATAATTTTAGGATTAATTTTTAGGTGTTTTGTTTAGGTGTGATTAGTGTGATCAAAACTAGGGTTTAGGAGATAACATAGGAGAATTAAATCATTTCCCTTAGGAGTTGTAGATTGAATATTTGGGGTATGGGACTATAGGGATTATGGGTAGATAGTAGATCCCTTAGAAATTACTAGGTTTCCCCTATTCTACTATTACTATCAGTATACTGCTTGTATTTGATTGACTGTGTGGTGTGCCCTCTCTAGGGTTATTATTTTGTCTGTGTGGGGTATTGGGTTTGCTTGGGGATTGGGAGAGCTGAAGACCTGTGATGATGAAGTCCATTGGATATCCAAGAGATTGAAGACCAACTTCCAGAGTTGATGAAGAGTATCCTTTGCTGGCAACTGTTGAAGGCTATAGGGTTTAGGAGCTAGGCAGAGCTCTAGAGTAGAAAACTTGATTCACAAATATGGAAGGTCTTGTCTACCTCCATTCTTTCTCTATGATTCAAAGTCTCTTTCAAATATCCACCTCCTTCCTTTGGAAGGATTAGTGAATGTATTTGAAAGATAGAACTTTTGAGAGAAAATTGTTTGTATAATGTTAACAGTTAGTGAGCCACCCTTGGTAGGCCCTTGACTGTTTAACATGCATTTCATATTGTTGACTGATATTCATCTTGGAGGTTGAGACTTGAATAAAAGCCATTGCAGATGGAAGACTGATGACAGAGACCTTGCTTGGAGGCTATGGAGATGGAGATTGATGCTTGCTTGAAGCTTATAGCTGTTGGAGATGACTTGAAGACAGATGTTGATGCAGAGCTGCTGTGGCTGTTTATTTTTGTTGTTTTTAATTCTTGATGTATTGGTTGGTTTTCCCTGACTGTATTGCTTGTTGTTTAACCTGTTAGGTTGAAAGTGAACCTTGTTCACTTTTGCCTGTTGTTTTCTAGGTTCGAGGTTGAGTGGGACTCCCTTGCCTCGCTTGTATTGCTGCATCCATGCATTTTACTGCTTTATTGTATATATGCTTTTGTTTCTGTTTCCGTCTATTCCCTTAGGATATCTGTTTCTCTCTGTGCAAGAGAGAAGCATGATAGACACTAGGTCTTAACCCATGCAGGATAACATTAGGTTAGTCTAATTCCTTTCGCAACCATAGGTTAGAGTTCTGTCTCTTCTTTCTCAAAGCAAACAGAAAAATACAATAAATATTTCAAACACAATAAAAGACACTTCTTCCGTAAAAGAATGTGAACTCATCAAGACGTCATTTTTGTCCGCTCGGACCAGTAATCAGAAAAACCCTTTTTTAGAAGGAGATAAAAGCAATCAAAACAGACTTGTGTCGTACGTGGCCCGAACTACGTTTGCTCTGATCTTTCATGCTGTATGAAAGTACGTAGGCATAGGATGCGATATCCTAGCGAGCAACCTTCCCTTCCTTTCCAGTAGGTAGGCGAACTACGTTGACTCTGATTTCTCGTTCCAGACGGGAATACGTAGGCATAAAGTGCGATACTTTGCCGAGTCATTTTCTTTTCTTTTACCCCAGACCTATAGAGTAGATAGAAATAACAATCCATACCCGAAAACAAGCGTGGATCCCGTCGAGTACGACGGACGTGAGGGGTGCTAATACCTTCCCCTTGCGTAACCGACTCCCGAATCCAGGTTTTGGTTGCGATGACCATTCCTTTCCCGTCTTTGCGGTAGGTTTACTCTGAGCGTTTCCTTTCCCTCCTGTGGGATAAATAACGCACGGTGGCGACTCTTCTGTTCAGCCGGCGCCGATTTTCGCAGTAGCGACATTATTCAAATAGTCTGATTGAGAAAAGGTAAAGTCTTAGACATGTTCTCTTAGCAAATGTAAGTCTCATCCAGAAGACAGATGAGCAGGCGGATCAGTCTGATGGTGTAAGCAAAGGAAAGTCTTAGACCTGAGCTCTAAGAAAAGGAAAGTCTCAGCCATAAGACATATGAGCAGGAGGTTCATCCTAATGGTGTAAGCAAAGGAAAGTCTTAGACCTGAGCTCTAAGAAAAGGAAAGTCTCAACCGGAGGACAGATGAGCAGGCAGGTCAGTCTGATGGTGTGGGCAAGGGTAAGTCTTAGACATGCTCTCTAAGCAAGGGAAGTCTCAGACAGTTGGTATGAGCAGTTGCAAAAGACTTATGCAGAAGCATAAGAGATTGTAATCATGAAGTGGTTATAATTAAAAGCTCTTGTAAGGCAAGGGGACTGGACTACTCTAAGTTAGGGGAGGAACCAGTATAAGTCTTTTGTGTCTTCTGCTGTTATTTTATTTACTTCTGTTGTATCCGCTGCCAATTGATTTAACTCAGAATCTGAATATCAGTTCTCATTTTGAAACTCTGATCAGAAGCTAAATAATAAGAAAATGTGAAACATAATTCAACCCGCTTCTTGTGTACTTTTCACACCTTTAATTGGTATCAGAGCATGGTCAGTGCTTAACACTTAACAGTGGTGCAAATATTGATCCAATAAGAAAAGTATATTTCTTCTTCAAGAAGGAATCAAGTGCCACATGAAAAATATCATACAGATTTTCCTACCATATTCAAATGGGTGATTCCATTGAATTTAAATGATGGAAAAGCTAAACATATTTTTAACTCATTGGACTTGATAAAGGGTTATTGAAGGTCTATAAAATATCCTTGAAAAAGGCATTACTATAGAAGTTGAAGGTGTTATAGATGATCTTTTTGAAAATCTCTTTCACCAAATCAGAAGATGCATATTGAATATCTTCAAAGATAGTTGCATTCTGGTAGATGCACTATCTCACTTATGAGTATATCAACATCATTGATATGTCTGATGCTTGGACTATCTTTGAAGTCTTGTGCTTGGATTTTTGGGATCAGTTTATGAAGCTTGAAGTAGTTACACTTCATCTAATCTTTTCAAGCAAATTCTTAGAGGATTGGTTCTTGATTTAAATCTAAAGTCACAATTTTTTTTTATGTTTACATCCTGAATCTGCAGTGTTCTGAATGTTTGTCTTAGAGTCTTTAAAGAAAAGAAATGAAGTTGGACAATGAAAAACTATTCAATAGATCATCTTCTCTTCTTTAGCTTAAGTTCTTTGGAATGACTACTGATGAGAAACTTAGGTTTCTTTTCATAAAGACTTGCATACTGGCTGAATGGATTGAGATATCTGTTAATAGAAAAGTAACTTCAATAGCTTCTGAAATATGTGTATTTCAACTGATTTCCCAAATCTAAAAGTAAGAAGAAAATTCTACCATAACATAATAGCAGATGCTCCTCAATGCTTAAACGAAGTGGTTCTACCTGCATAGTAAGGAAAACTAAAACCCAAAAAAAAAGGGTCATATCGCATATTCCAGAAGCTCCCTCATGGAGCATACAAGTTGTAGGAGTTAGTAGGACTTCTTTCGCCCATAACCTGGAACGCTCTACATCTCAAATGTTATGATAGTTAAATTTTTTTGTTAAATTGATTACTTGCAATCTCCTAATAGACACCATGACTATGTATCTATGAATAATTTCTTGAGCATTTATGACCAACAGGGATATTTATTTCAATATTTTGTATGCTAAACTTCATAGTGAAGATCCTTGTCGCCCCTTAAGGTAATACTTGTTGGACTTCACAAAAAATATTGTTGGCACCCTTTAAAGCAATACTTGTTAGACTTCATGACAAAGATCATTGTCGTCCTTTAAGGTAATACTTGTTGGACTTCATGGCAAATATTTTTGCTGCCCTTTGAGGCAATACTTGTTGGACTTCATGGTGAATATCCTTTCCACCCTTAGAGGCAATTCTTGCTGGACTTCATCATGAAGATCCTTGTTAGGGTGGAAAAATAGGCCCGGCCCGTTGGGCATGCCCGTTTTGCCCACACTTCAGTGCGGGGCGGGCCAAAGTTTTATGCCCTCACTCTCTAATGAGTCTGCCATGCCTCGCCTTGTTTTCTTCAAGGGCTTTTGTAGGCATGGACATTTGCATAAAATTTTACGTTTTTAGGCTTAAAAGGTTTAATGCCCACGGGCTTTCTCTGCCCCGCCCTCACATTTTTGTGGGGTGGGCATAAGTTTTAAGCTCGCATCCTCAACTATGACCTCCCCACCTTACCCCGTTTTTTTTGGCGTACTTTTGTGGGGCAGACATGCTCATTTTCCACCTCTAATCCTTGCTGACCTTTGAGGAAAAATTTGTTAGGCTTCATAGTGAAGGTCCTTGCCTCCCCTCAAGACGATACATATGAGCTACCTAACACCTTGCCATTAGGACTTGCAGTTTCATCAGTCGTGCTACAAATAAATGATCCTGAGGGATTTATACCTACCAAACTAATTAAAACCTCTCTAGAGGGACTTAGTGTTTACTTGGGCAGTATGAGACAAATAAATCACATCTATGTGGCACGATCTAAGTATGGCACAAGAGACTTGATCACAAGTCTTGTCCGAGAACTTAATAGAAGTTCGACCCGAGAGGTCCACCGCCTCTCCTGAGGGACTTAGACCTCTTAGAATAATTAAAATATCACCTAAGGGACTTAGTGTTTCCTCGAGTGGGATCAGAAAAAGAAATCACACCTAAGGGGAACGACCGTAGAATGGCCTAAGAGATTTGCTCACAAGTCTTATCTGAGGGGTTGATGGAAGTCTTGCTTGAGAGGTCCGATGCCCCGTTTGAGAGATTTGTAATCTCATCATCCAGACCACATATAATTTCTCCTAAGGGACTTAGTTCTTCTAGACTAATCAAAACCTAACCTGAGGGAGTACGTCGTCAACAAATGTAGGTCCTCGGGATACTCCTCTAAGCCTCGATCTAAAAACAATTCATCCTCTATCAAAAACCTTGTGCTTTAGGGACTATGTAGTATTATATTTGTAAAAGGGCCCGCTTAGGATAATGATTGTAGAATGCCCTAGGAGAGGTGACGATAACATGTTATCCCATGGAAGGTATCACCTTAGCCCATGGTTTTCCCATCGCACTGTCATGGGAAACGTGGGATATGACGTTTTTGGGTCAAAGAGAAGTCAAGGTCATTAACTGACCCACATCTCCCTTGAAAATAGGGATTCAACGGTCCACCATTGTCTGGGTGGGTGATGACACTCAGTCATTAGGTAATATTTATGATTAATTTCAGACAAAATCGATGGAATTATGAGCAAAAGCTAAGTCAAAATGTGGAAGAAGTGAGCAAAAATAACTAAGAGGAAGAAAGTTGGGACTTAATGAAAATTTGAAGAAAAATGAAGAAAATAAATGATTTTACCTATACTTTTCTCGCAATTGCGATGCTCTCATCGTGGGAGCGATGACATCACATAGCAATATATGCCAAAGCGGTCGCCATGAAGCGCTTTTTCTAACACACACTATCTGCTATATATAAGGCTTTTTGCTACGTTTTTTAGGGTTTTGAATTTAAGATAGAAAGTGACGGCCATAAGTTTTGGAGATTAACAAATTTGGAGAGAATTGAAGCCATTGGAAAGCATACTTTCCATTGATTTCGATGAATAATTCTTCTCAACTCATGGTAATGGTTAGTTTCACTTTGAGTAGTTAAGTTACTTTAGATTACATCGTTTAAGATGAACTTCCTTGTACTCTGTTGGATCATATGATTGTTTGATATTATTTGAATACCTGTATGTTATAATGATTATTTAATTGTTCTTGTTCTTGATGTTGTTTGTGTGTTCATGAAAATTAAGAACACACAACTATCGAATTAAATCAATATACTATATGAAAATCGAATTAAGCATACACGAATCACAAAATAAAATTGAAAGGAATATAAATTGGATTGAAATTATTAGAACCTCAAAGTGTGATGGAATCCGTAATCAGCGAAAATTGCCTTTGTTATTACTTTTTGCATTTGATGCATCAAGTATGTCGGAGATAGGTATACAGACTTCAGTCCAGAGACGCGTTTCTGGTTCAAAAATGGGGACCATCTAGGAGTCTAGAATTTTGTTCCAATGACGAGTTCCAGTTTCAGAAGTGGGGACCTAAGATGACTATTGGTTCAAAGAGGAACCATCGGTGGATGGATAAATTAGTAACATAACTCTGATATTCAAAAATTGGTACCATATGCATTGGAATAGAGGTGTTAATTGCATTGCATGCGTAACTGCATTAGTGATTGATTATTGCTGTGAATGAATCTATGTAATTGGTGAATAATATGTTTAAGCTATCCTCATTGTTTTATACACCATAAACATTTATGAATGAATTCTCACCCTCTGTTAGTTTCAGGTGTTGGTTTTACGCCTATGGTGCAAATACTCAAGTAGAGACTGAGGAGCATTATATTCTTCTTGTGTGAAAGATGGCTAGTGACCCTCTTTGCTTATGGTTTTCCGCTTCGTTTAGTTACCTTGTGTCGCGTCGTTTTAATTTGTGAGTTGTTATGTTACCTAAACTAATATTTCATTGAGTTAAAATGATTTCTATTTTGATGAGACAATGAAGTTATTTTTTTTAATTGTTCAATTTTCCCTGCTATTAAGTGTAATTTGAGGAAGATGGTTAATTGAGAAAAAAAAACGTGACACTCTTTTTGAGAAAAATACTTTGATTACTTTATAAATTACGTGTTGGGGTTTAGGGTGTTACACATGCTATTTGTAATGATCATGAAGAAGACATGTGGAAAAAATGTGATTATGCTGAATTTAAATGACGGATTAAGCAAAATATATTTTTAATTCATCGGTCTTAATAAAGAGTTTTGATAAAGATCTATAGAATACTCTTGAGAAAGTTATTACTATAGAAGTCGATGGTGTATAGATGATCACGGCCTGAAAGTCTCTCTCACCAGCTTAGAAGAAGTTTATTAAAAAAAAATATCTTTAGAGTTAGATGCATTCTGGTATGTGTTTTATCCCATTCTGAGTATATCAACATTATAGATATGTCTAATGCTAAAGACTATCTTTGATTCCATGTGTTCTTATTTAAAGGGAATCAGGTTTAAGCTTATTAATTTACACTTCATCTAATTTTTCAAGAAAATTCTAAGAAATCTACTTGCTAATATTAAACCATAAAGTCACATTTACTCAGGAAGTCAAAATTTTGATTAGATTATACCTTGAAAGGTTTTATAGCATTCTTCGAAGAAAATAAATGAAATTAGATGACGAAAAGCTATATAACAAATCATCCTTCCTCAAGCCTGTTGGAAAAAAAATTCCTTTAAAATGTTCGATGACTTGGAACTAACCTTCCCTATCAAAGGACTATCTTAATTGGATGAATGGAATGTGACATATGTTGATAGAAGATTAATTTCAGAAGCTTCTGAAATATTCTTATTTCAACCGGTTTCCTAAATCATAAGAACAAGTAGAAATACTACCACGAAAAACCCAAAAAGAAAAATGTCAGAGGTCTTCAAGGTCCCTTCTAATGAAACTTACATAATTGTGGATTCAGAATCTGATGAAGAATGTAATCAGACATTAATGGTTGTTACTTCTTCTGAAGAACCAATGTGAATCTGAGAATAAAAATCAATTATTAAAGAGAAAGAGATAACTCCAAATCTATCTTGCTTCAATATTGATAATAAGGAGTCTGCAACTAAAGATAATATTTTAAGTGACTCCATTGCTCCTTAGGATTTGTGCTAAAGGACAATTCTATGAGAGACCTTTTATTTCTTCTTCTGTATGTAGCAATATTATGACAATGCTGTAAACTTGTTTTATGTCAATCTCTGATAGCAAACAATATCTAAATCTTTGCTTGTCAAATTTCAAAGTCAAAAGTTTTAATCCAAGATAGTGAAACTAATGACTCTACTAAGAACAAGATTTTGTTAGTATCATTATGCATTCTAGGCTTATACACTGGAATGAATTATGGTACTGCTATTTGATTGAGGCATAAAGCAAAATGAAGCATGTCAAGATTAAAACTTCTGGACTCATAGAAATATGAGTACTAATATATTTATTTGTATTTACTACATATATGACAGAAGAAAGGAGAAATGCATCTTCCATGGTTGGATACAACAAGTGATGGAAGAAGAGCCTACATTCCAGACTCATGTGATAAAAGCTTGAAGTTTGATGGAGAAAGTGGAATTATTGGTGTAAAAGCCAATGAATCAGAATCCACTTAAGAAAATATTCAGATTCCATGGTCAGATTTGAATACTCATCTGGAGCATGACCAAGAAAAACAAAAAAAAAGGTATGTTATGTTCTTTGTCTGCATATTTCTTGACTCAATGAAATATTTATGTATGAATAAATACAAATTCTATGTTAGATCTCTAGATAAATTCTTTTAAGAATCTTCAAAGATCTTTAAAAAGAAACTATGTTATATTTTTCTATACCGAATATGTCATTAACTAGGTGATGATCATATTTATGGAATCAACACCTTCACCCTTTGTGATGATATTATTGCTAGTTAGTTAACAAAGAAACCAATTTAATATTCTTTAATCAAGTTTGACTCCAGTTTCAAGAGAAAAGGCTTGATTCTGAATAGAATATCAAGGACTGATGACTATCAAAAGACGTCTCACTCGAAGTCTAATCCTACTAGACTCTGATGACAGATAGCTTCTAAAAATTGTCAGTCTCTGAGATTTAGAAAAGGAATCTTTACTTCTGATAAAGCAGTTTAAGTAAAAAAAAAACTTTTCAAAAACTCTCTTTACTTAAAACTCCATAACTTTTATTATCATCTGGTGGATGCAAAAAATCTGTTGGGTAAGAACCTTAGGGTAATGATTTTTTCTTTTATTTATTTCTATTATTTTTATCCTCTATCTTTGTGAAACATCATTTTGTGTCTTTCTTCTGTTCTTTTGACAAAATTCTTATTCCTTTAGAGTCTTGTTCAATTTCTTTCTTTTGTTTTCTTTTGTGTTGTTCAAACCAAACTTGAGATGAATTCTCTAGTCAGTTCTCCTTCGAACCAACTAGTTATCATTAATGAAAAGTTTGTAGATTTTGATGAGCTTCTTAAACTTGGTTTCAAATTTTAGAAGATTGTGTCTAAACAAGGTCGAAATGGATACTTTGATACGCTCTGTGGTTTCACTTATCCAAGTCTTGTCAAAGAGTTTTGGATTGATACCTCCATTGTTGAGCTAAGTTTTGAGTATGCTATTCTTTCTAAAGTTTCTAGTGTTTCTATAAAAGTAACCTCTAAGACGTTTGCCAATGTAATCAACCATGAGGAAATTGGGGAAATTCCAGGAACTTTTTTTTGGGATTACTATCTTCCTACTTGGTGTACTTTTGTGGATCCATCAAACATCTCCTACATTTCAAATCTTCGTCCAAATGCAATTATTTGGAATCAGATTCTGAATTCAAACTTGCTACCTAAAGATAGAGATAAGGATCTAGTGAGCCTTATTATTATAAGTTCAAAGGATGATTCTTCTAAAACATGGAGAGAAAATCTTGAAGCTATCTATGAGAGTTTCTGATGTTTGATTTATGCAAATATATGCCTTATAATTGTTAAACATCTTATATTAAGAAGTCTTGTCATTTAAAAATTGTTCTTGTTCAATTTCTAATTTATATTAACTATTATGTATATGTTTATCATGTTGCTCAAGAGAATAACAATCAGGATAAAACTTTAAAAAAATGCATCATTCTTATTGAAAGGTTTAGAGCTATTATCATTTCTTAACTAAAAATTCTAGATATTTGGATCTGTCTTAAGGCATTCCCTATGATCATCTGACATATCCAGATTGTTTAAATAATCTTCCCAATATTCTCAAGCAAACTCCATAGCCTCCTTTGCGTTTTGACCTAGAAGTTTTTCTTCTTCTTTGTGTGAAGTATGTGATTCTGAGGTTGTTTGCTTGCTTGTAGACCCCCCAGTTGCTACATTCTTTGTGCTTACTTAAGCTGCTCATTTAGCATTGCTGTCTTTCTGAAATCTCTCTTTGGAACCCAAATTTTTTTCTGCTTATACATTTTTGTGTTCAGAAGATTAAGTGATTAAGAAAATCAGTTTGCTGAGAGTTTTATAGAGTCTATTCACCCAAGTACCTTGAGTTTTTAATTGTTTTAATTTTGATTAGTCAAATCGATATTTTAACATTCTGACTCTTGGGAAATGATGCTTAGTATTCAGTCCTATTAAGATTCTCTTAACCATCTATAAATATTATTATTAACATGTTAATTGTTGTTCATGTTCAGTCTGTTACTTCATTTATGCTTTTGTCGGAATCATAGAGAAAAATTAAAAGAGGTACGCATGCAAAATAGTATTGGTCCAAAACAACTTTTTCATTAATAATTTTAAGGATTGCAAAAAAAGGGAACTGGTAAGTACAAAGATTATTCTAATCTAATTCCTCAATTTCCTTGCGATGCATCCAGTTTCCCCAGCCAACGTCAGGTTCATCTTCATCTACCTCATCCTCTAGCTCTGAGACAATCAACTCCAAGAATATCTCATATCTGACCCTCTTCTTCATTTTCCTCCTTATTGACTTTCTCCTCGATTTCAACTCAGAAACAGAAGGACCTTCTTTTGGAGGTCTCTGAGGTGCTGAGGATGAACCCTCTTCAGAAGTATTCAGTGTTGAGGATAAGGGACCAATTGCAGATGCCTCAGATTTTGCTGGCCTCTATGTTAGATCAAGATTTGTTATTGATATATTCTCTTTTAGTTTTTATGATAACAAAAGTATTAAAATAACAATGGTTTATTCGATGTGTGTTTTATTTATGCAGGTTTTTGTTCTTGTACATAAATAATCAGAATATGTTTACTTAAGATACACTTGGAGTTGCTTTATTGCTAGCTTCTGGTGGCAGAGTCTAAAGAATAATTTCTAGTGTGGTTTGATGAAGACTCTGAGTTGAATGCCTTAACATTTAGACGAGTTTCTATACTTAGTAATTGTATATCAACTTCTAGTACCATTCAGAGTTAGTGATAAAGTTGTGGACTATCCATACTACTGAAAGCATGTTGTATTGTCTTATCAACCTATCAGCTCGAGTCTACAAGATTGCAAGGCTCAAGAAAAGATGGTACGTTCTATGGGTGTATGCTCCCAATGGCTCTATTACTACATAACCTCTTGAAGACTCAAAGGTGAAACGTGTTACACAAATGATTCAAAAATCTGATGTGCATCCATCTTCAACATCTCTTGTACTATGGAGAAAAATCAAAGACACTTAATCAAGTCACCTTCTCAATGGCTAGTTTCTGGAAAGGCTATATATATGGCTGAAGATTCAAGCCTGAATTTTTAACAAGGATTATTCTATTGAAGGAGTAGCAAGATCAAGTAATTAGTAACTTTATGTAATAGGCAGATTTTCTGTTGTATGTTGTAATTGTAAAAGCCTTAAGATTTCTTACCCATGTATACATTTAGAAATCTTAAGTGCTTTAGGTCTTTGTTATGGTGATCTCATGTACCTCTAATGCTTGCATCATGTACACCTTATTCTCTATTCTATTGAGCCTTCATTCATTTAGATTAAGTCTCTTGCTATGTGCTAGAGCAAAAAGTCTTGTCTCATTAGGATTCATGCAACAAGTCTTGAGCCAAGATGCCTAAGCCACGTAAGTCTCATTGCTTAAGTGCTTGAGCTGTGAAAGTCTTATTCAACTAGTCTGATTGAGAAAAGGTAAAGTCTTAGCAAATGTAAGTCTCATCCAGAAGACAGATGAGCAGGCGGATCAGTCTGATGGTGTGAGCAAAGGAAAGTCTTAGACCTGAGCTCTAAGCAAAGGAAAGTCTCAGCCAGAAGACATATGAGCAGAAGGCTCATCCTAATGGTGTAAGCAAAGGAAAGTCTTAGACCTGAGCTCTAAGAAAAGGAAAGTCTCAACCGGAGGACAGGTGAGCAGGCAGGTCAGTCTGATGGTGTGGGCAAGAGTAAGTCTTAGACATGCTCTCTAAGCAAGGGAAGTCCCAGACAGTTGGTATGAGCAGTTGCAAAAGACTTATGCAGAAGCATAAGAGATTGTAATCATGAAGTGGTTATAATGAAAAGCTCTTGTGAGGCAAGGGGAATGGACTACTCTCAGTTAGGGGAGGAACCAGTATAAATCTTTTGTGCCTTCTGCTGTTATTTTATTTACTTCTGTTGTATCCGCTGCCAATTGATTTAACTCAGAATCTGAATATCAGTTCTAATTTTGAAACTCTGATCAGAAGCTAAATAATAAGAAAATGTGAAACATAATTCAACCCCCTTCTTGTGTACTTTTTGAAGGTGGAAAAAACACTTAGAAGGGGGGTTGAATAAGGGTTTTGAAATAATTATGGCAATAAAAACAACACAATATTTTTATCATGGTTCGTTGAAATCAACTAATCCAGTCCACCCTACCAAGGTGATTTTCCTTTCTCAACAAGGACTTAATCCACTATATTCAAACAGATTACAGTGTCAACCATTAAGAACAAATGTCTTAGTCTTCTCAAGAAATCCTGACCACAACTTGGTCTTCTTAAGGAACCTTTTACAAATATATGTAAACTAACAAGTGTTTAAGATGCTTCTAAAAAGCTATATCACAACTGTGATTTTTACACTTAGATTAAGAACGAATAAAAACTATTCAGCTTATGAAATAAATTGTATGAGAGCTTGAGAGTATTTTTCAATTTGATTTCTCAATAATTCGTCAACTTTGAAATGTTGTTGAAGACATCCTTTTATATAGAAGAAAGTCCAATGCTTGAAGACTGTGCGTAGCAGAGTAGCTGTAGCCTTTTTATCTTCTATTGACTTTAGCTTTCCCAGAAGAGGAATGTTTAGACAAATCCCTTTTGTCTGATTTCCTGTGCCATACATGAATAAGGAAAGAGTCGTTTGGAATATGCCAACGGATATATCTTTGAATAATATCTTCTTCAACAAGCTTCTGTCTCAAAGTTATCAACATCAGAGTCTTGAAGTTATCAGAGTTTAATGGTATCAGAGTCTTGATGTTATCATAGTTTTGCAGCCAATGTGCTTCAGCATGAATATCAATCAGAGCAGAGTTTGATTAACAAAGCCTTTGTACTTGCAGCGAAAAGTACTTTCAGAGTCTTCTTGAAACAATGCTTGAAACTCTCTATACAAATTCTTCAACTATGCTTCAGAGTCTTCTGCAGCTTCTACTTCAGAGTCTTCTGCAGCTTCTGCTTCAGAGTCTCTTCTGGCAGCGCTCAGAGTCTTCTGATGACTTGCTTCTGATGCTTCAGATCTTTGCGTAGAGTAATGTTCAGATGCATTTTTGCTTCCATAAGAATATTTATTTTAATATCTGAAACAAAAACACTTGAACAAAATTAGAGTATATATTTTCTTAATACAAAATTTCATTAGTGATATCATCAAAACATAGAGATATATTAAACACCAATCTGTGTTCTAACACTTTTCACACCTTCAATTGGTATCAGAGCATAGTCAGTGCTTAACACTTAACAGTGGTGCAGCTATTGATCCAATAAGAAAAGTATATTTCTTCTTCAAGAAGGAATCAAGTGCCACATGAAAAATATCATACGGATTTGCCTACCATATTCAAATGGGTGATTCCATTGAATTTAAATGATGGAAAAGCTAAACATATTTTTAACTCATTGGACTTGATAAAGGGTTATTGAAGGTCTATAAAATATCCTTGAAAAAGGTATTACTATAGAAGTCAATGGTGTTATAGATGATCTTTTTGAAAATCTTTTTCACCAACTCAGAAGATGCATATTGAATATCTTCAAAGATAGTTGCATTCTGGTAGATGTACTATCTCACTTATGAGTATATCAACATCATTGATATGTCTGATGCTTGGACTATCTTTGAAGTCTTGTGCTTGGATTTTTGGGATCAGTTTGTGAAGCTTGAAGTAGTTACACTTCATCTAATCTTTTCAAGCAAATTATGAGAGGATTGGTTCTTGATTTAAATCTAAAGTCACAATTTTTTTTATGTTTACATCCTGAATCTGCGGTGTTCTGAAGGTTTGTCTTAGAGTCTTTAAAGAAAAGAAATGAAGTTGGACGATGAAAAACTATTCAACAGATCACCTTCTCTTCTTTAGCTTAAGTTCTTTGGAATGACTACTGATGAGAAACTTAAGTTTCTTGTCATAAAGACTTTCATACTGGCTGAATGGATTGAGATATCTGTTAATAGAAGAGTAACTTCAATAGCTTCTGAAATATGTGTATTTCAACTGATTTCCCAAATCTAAAAGTAAGAAGAAAATTCTACCAGAACCTAATAGCAGATGCTTCTCAATGCTTAAATGAAGTGGTTCTACCTGCATAGTAGGGAAAACTAAAACCCAACAAGGAGGGGTCATATCGCATATTCCAAAAGCTCCCTCATGGAGCATACAAGTTGTAGGAGTTAGAAGGACTTCTTTCATCCATAACCTGGAATGTTCTACATCTCAAATGTTATTATAGTTAAATTGTTTGTTAAATTGATTACTTGCAATCTCCTAATAGACACCATGACTATGTATCTGTGAATAATTTCTTGAGCCTTTATGACCAACAGGGATATTTATTTCAATATTTTTTATGCTAAACTTCATAGCAAAGATCCTTGTCGCCCTTTAAGGTAATACTTGTTGGACTTCACACAAAATATTTTTGGCACCCTTTAAAGCAATACTTGTTAGACTTCATGACAAAGATCCTTGTCGTCCTTTGAGGTAATACTTGTTGGACTTCATGGCAAAGATTCTTGCGGCCCTTTGAGGCAATACTTGTTGGACTTCATGGTGAATATCCTTTCCACCCTTAGAGGCAATTATTGCTGGACTTCATCACGAAGATCCTTGTTAGGGTGGAAAATCAGGCCCAGGGTGTTGGGCATGCCCGTTTTGCCCGCACTTTAGTGCGGGGCGGGCCAAAGTTTTATGCCCTCACTCTCTAACGAGTCTGCCCTGCCTCGCCTCATTTTCTTCACGGGCTTTTGTGGGCATGGACATTTGCATAAAATTTTACATTTTTAGGCTTAAAAGGTGCAATGCCCGCGGGCTTTCTTTGCCCCACCCTCACAATTTTGCAGGGTGGGCATAGGTTTTAAGCTCGCATCCTCAACTATGACCTCCCCGCCTTACCCTATTTTTTTGCGTACTTTTGTGGGGCGGGCATGCTCGTTTGCCACCTCTAATCCTTGTTGACCTTTGAGGAAAAATTTGTTAGGCTTCATAGTGAAGGTCCTTGCCTCCCCTCAAGGCGATACATATGAGCTACCTAACACCTTGCCATTAGGACTTGCAGTTTCATCAGCCGTGCTACAAATAAATGATCCTGAGGGATTTATACCTACCAAACTAATTAAAACCTCTCTAGAGGGACTTAGTGTTTACTTGGGAAGTATGAGACAAATAAATCACATCTAAGTGGCACGATCTTAGTATGGCATAAGAGACTTGATCACAAGTCTTGTCTGAGGACTTGATAGAAGTTCGACCCGAGAGGTCCACCGCCTTTCCTGAGGGACTTGCAGTCTTATTATCCAGGTTACATATAAATTATCCTGAGGGACTTAGACCTCTTAGAATAATTAAAATCTCACCTAAGGGACTAGTGTTTCCTCAGGTGGGATCATAAAAAGAAATCACACCTAAGGGGAACGACCGTAGAATGGCCTAAGAGATTTGCTCACAAGTCTTGTCTGAGGGGTTGATGGAAGTCCTGCTTGAGAGGTCCAATTCCTAGTTTGAGAGATTTGTAATCTCATCATACATACCACATATAATTTCTCCTGAGGGACTTAGTTCTTCTAGACTAATCAAAACCTAACCTGAGGGAGTACGTCGTCAAGAAATGTAGGTCCTCGGGATACTCCCCTGAGCCTCGATCTAAAAACACTTCATCCTCTATCAAAAGACCTTGTGCTTTAGGGACTATGTAGTATTATATTTGTAAAAGGGCCCTCTTAGGACGATGACTGTAGAATTCCCTAGGAGAGGTGATGATAACATGTTATCCCATGGAAGGTATCACCTTAGCCCATGGTTTTCCCATCGCACTGTCATGGGAAACGTGGGATAAGACATTTTTGGGGCAAAGAGAAGTCAAGGTCATTAATTGACCCACATCTCCCTCGAAAATAGGGATTCAACGGTCCACCATTGTCTGGGTGGGTAATGACACTCAGTCATTAGGTAATATTTATGATTAATTTCAGACAAAATCGATGGAATTATGAGCAAAAGCTAAGTCAAAATATGGAAGAAGTGAGCAAAAATAACTAAGAGGAAGAAAGTTGGGACTTAATGAAAATTTGAAGAAAAATGAAGAAAATAAATGATTTTATCTATACTTTTCCCGTAATTGCGATGCTCTCATCGTGGGAGCGGTGACATCACATAGCGATATATGCCAAAGCAGTCGCGATGAAACGCTTTTTCTAACACACACTATCTGCTATATATAAGGCTTTTTGCTACGTTTTTTAGGGTTCCGAATTTAAGATAAAAAGTTACGACCATAAGTTTTGGAGATTAACAAATTTGGAGAGAATTGAAGCCATTGAAAAGCATACTTTCTATTGATTTCGATGAATAATTCTTCTCAACTCATGGTAATTGTTAGTTTCACTATGAGTAGTTAAGTTACTTTAGATTACGTCTTTTAAGATGAACTTCATTGTACTCTGTTCGATCATATGATTGTTTGATATTATTTGAATACCTGTATGTTATAATGATTATTTAATTGTTCTTGTGCTTGATGTTGTTTGTGTGTTGATGAAAATTAAGAACACACAACTATCGAATTAAATCAATATCCTATATGAAAATCGAATTAAGCATACACGAATCACAAAATAAAATTGAAAGGAATATAAATTGGATTGAAATTATTAGAACCTCAAAGTGTGATGGAATCCGTAATCAGCGGAAATTGCCTTTGTTATTACTTTTTGCATTTCATGCATCAAGTATGTCGGAGATAGGTATATAGACTTCGGTCCAGAGACGCGTTTCTAGTTCAAAAATGGGGACCATCTAGGAGTCTGGAATTTTGGTCCAATGACGAGTTCCAGTTTCAGAAGTGGGGACCTAAGATGACTTTTGGTTCAAAGAGGAACCATCGGTGGGTGGATAAATTAGTAACATAACTCTGATATTCAAAAATTGGTACCATATGCATTGGAATATAGGTGTTAATTGCATTGCATGCATAACTGCCTTATGTTGGTGCAAAGGTAGAATAAATGATGAAAGGTAGAAATATTCTATTTAAGAATGACGGCAGAAGAAACAGGATTAAGAGTTACAATGATTGTCACCCTATTTATAAGCTAAAACTAGGGTTACTAGAATAAGATAAAATACTAAAATACCCTCTAACAAACTTATGGGCTTAAGAAAATAATATAATAAAATATGAATTATTACTAATACCATCCCTTAATTCATATTCCATCAAAACTTGTAACACCAATTCCATCCCTTAATCTGAGAAATTGATCAGTCTTGATAGCTTTCGTCAGAACATCTGCCAACTGCTTCTGAGTGCTGCAGTGTACAACTTCTAACACTCCACTCTGAACTTGATGTCTCAGAAAATGATACTTGGTCTCAATATGCTTGCTTCTCCCATGCAACACTGGGTTTCTGGCAAGATTGATTGCAGACTTATTGTCAATCATCAACTTCAGAGGTTTGTCTACTTTAATCTTCAGATCCTGCAACAGATTCAGAATCCACACAGCTTGGCATGCAGTAACAGCACCTGCAATGTATTCAGCTTCACAGGTTGACAACGCCACAACAGGTTGCTTCTTGGAACACCAAGAAATGGGACCTCCCAGAAATTTGAACAAGTACCCAGATGTACTTCTTCTGTCAACTCTGTCTCCACACCAATCAGAGTCTGAATAACTCAGAAGTTCTGACTCATTATTTCCTCCAGAGGGAAATAACACTCCATACTTCAGAGTTCCTTTGATATACCTCAGAATCCTGACAGCAGCTTGGTAATGGGACCACTTAGGTTTACTCATGAACCTACTAACCATCCCAACTGAGTAGCAAATATCAGGTCTGGTATTGCACAGATACCTCAGAGAACCAACCAACTGTTTGAAGGTTGTAGCATCCACATCCTTTCCTTCAGAGTCTGAATCCAGTTTCTGATTTGTATCAGAAGGTGTGACAGCCATCTTACAATTCTTCAGATCAAATCTCTTCAGAAGTTCTAATTCATACTTGAGCTGATGCAAAATGATACCTTTCTCAGAATATCTGAACTCCATCCCTAGAAAGTATGTCATTTTGCCTAGACCAGTCATTTCAAATTCATTCATTAGAACCTTCTTGAACTTGGCTATCTCCTGTTCAGAACTTCCAGTCAATAGTATATCATCAACATATAAACATACCAGAGTCATATTGCCTTCAGAAGTATGCTGAACATAGACACCGTACTCCATCTCACATTTCTGAAAGCCTTGCTTCTTGAAAAATGAATCAATCTTCTGATTCCAAGCTCTGGGCGCTTGTTTCAATCCATATAGAGCTTTGTATAATCTGTACACCATCCCTTCCTGATTCTTTTTCACAAATCCAGGAGGTTGTGACACGTAAACTTCTTCTTCTAATGGACCATTCAGAAATGCAGATTTTACATCTAAATGCATCAGAGGCCAATTCCTGTTAGCAGCTATTGCAATCACCATTCTGATTGTTTCATGTCTTGCTACAGGTGCAAACACTTCAGAATAATCCAGCCCAGGTTTCTGTAGAAATCCTCTGGCTACCAACCTTGCTTTATGTTTGCCAATTGAACCATCTGGCTTTAACTTCTGCTTGAAAACCCATCTGACGCTGATGGCTTTCTTGTCTTTTGGAAGTTCTGTCAGCTTCCAAGTCTTGTTTCTCTCTATAGCATCAAGTTCTTCTTTCATGGCTTTCAACCAGAGCTTCTGCTTAAGAGCCTCCTCTGTACTTATAGGTTCAGAGTCTACTAACATGGCACACTGAATAACTTCTCCTTCAGAGTCTACTTCAGTGTCTTGCAGCATGTCAAATTCTGCAAATCTTCTGGGAACGCTTCTGATTCTTTGTGGTCTCTGAACTTGTTCAGAGTCTTGAGCTTCAGAGTTTCTAGCTTCAGATGATTGACCTCCAGAGCTTTGACCATCTTCAGAGTCTGGCATATTTCCAGAGTCTGAATTGCCACCAAGATCTGGATTGCCATCAGAGTCTGAATCATCAGAGTCTGGGTCATCTGGGTCACCTTCATCTTCTGAGTCTTCTTCAGAGTTTGAATCAGTATCAGAGTCAGAGTCAATATCAGGGTTTACTTCAACTTCAGAAATTCTTAACTCTGGCCTTTCTTCAGAGGTTCTAACATCAGAATCAGATTGAGACTTATCCCAATTCCAAACTTTTGATTCCTTCACAATCACATCTCTGCTGAATTCAATTTTATTGGTTTCTGGACAATAGAGCTTGTATGCACCTGTACTGTGGTACCCTATCAGAATCATCACTTTGCTTCTATCATCCAACTTCTGTCTTCTGGCTTCTGGAACATGTTTATAGCAAACAGAACCAAATACCTTCAGATGACTAACACTTTGCTTGTCTCCAGTCCACTTCTGCATAGGAACTATTTCCTTCAACTTCTTCGTAGGACATCTGTTGAGTACATACGTTGCAGTGGCAACAGCTTCTCCCCAGAGCTTCTGAGGAAGCTTCTTCTCCTTTAGCATGCTTCTCACCATATCAAGCAAAGTACGGTTTCTTCTTTCAGCAAGACCATTGTGTTGAGGGGTATAAGGAGCAGTAACCTCATGCTCAATTCCATTCTCCTCACAGAACTTCTGGAACTCTTTGGAGTTATACTCACCTCCACCATCAGTTCTAAGAATCTTCAACTTCTGACCACTCTGATTCTCAGCCTTCATTCTGAACTTCTTGAATTCATCAAACACCTCGTGTTTGAACTTAATAAGGGATACCCATGTCATTCTTGTGAATTCATCAACAAACAACACAAAGTACTTATTCCCTCCAATTGATGCTACTGGAAATGGACCACACACATCAGAGTGTACAACTCCCAAGGATTGTTTTGCTCTTGGAGCAACTTCTGATGCAAATGGCAATCTTGGTTGTTTTCCTTCCATGCAAACTTTGCATGACTTTTCAGGCTTCTTAATTTCAGGAATTCCATGTACCAATTTCTTTGAATTCAGATGTTGTAAGCTTCTGAAATTCAAATGATCAAATCTTCTGTGCCACAGCTCACTATCCTTCTCAGTACTTGTTGCACTAAGACACTCTGAGTCTGCAGTTCTGACATTCACCTTGAATGTTCTATTCCTTCCCTGTTCTGACTCCATAATCAACTTCTGATTACAGTCATACAGCTTCAGAAGATTGTCCTTCATGGTAACTGAGAAACCTTTCTCAATTAATTGTCCCACACTCATCAGATTGCTTCTGATGCCAGGTACATACCACACATTCTGAATCAATGCTGTTTTCCCATTGTTCAGAGTCACTCTGACATTTCCCATACCTTCTGCATTAAGATATTTGTCATCAGCACATCTGATCTTTGTCCTCTTTTCAGAGTCAAAGTCAACCAGCCATTTCTTGTTTCCAGTAAGATGATTTGAACAGCCAGTGTCCATATACCACCAGTCTGTCAAATCATCAGATTCAGAGGCCATCAATAGCACAGATTCATCATCAGAACTTCTGGCTATATTTGCTTCTTCTGATTTCTTCTCCTTGTTTGACCAACAATCTCTAGCAAAGTGACCAAACTTCTTACAACAGTAACATTGGATCTTCTTCTTGTCATACTTCTCTTTTCCCTTCTGAGCATTCTTTTGTCTATCAGAGGTTGAGCTTTCTGACTTTTGACCACCATCAGATCTTCTCCTGGCTTCTGACTGCTTCTGATACCTCCTATCAGAAGTTGCTTTCAGAGCCTGCTGCTCTACTTCCCTTTCAGAAGTTCTTTCAGTCAAACGCAACTCTTGCGCTTCTAAACTGCTCTGCAGCTCTTCAATTCTCATGGTACTCAGATCTTTGGAATGTTCTATTGCTACCACAATGTAATCAAATTGAGAGGTAAGGGATCTCAATATCTTCTCCATGATTGTTTCTTCAGAAAGAGTTTCTCCACACGCCTTCATCTCATTAGTGATCAGAATCACTCTGGAGATGTATTCAGAAACTTTCTCATTATTCTTCATGTTGAGATTCTCATATTGCTTTCTCAAGGACTGAAGCTTCACCTTCTTCACTGATGCGTCACCACCATAACATCTAACCAGTGTGTCCCACGCAGCCTTTGCTGTCGTTGAATCTGCAATCTTCTCAAACACATTTACATCAACACATTGATGAATAAAGAATAATGATTTCTGATCCTTCTTCCTTACTTCCTTCTGCGCGTTTTTCTGTTCATCTGTTGCATCTGCTGCTACTGGAACATAACCATCAGTGACAAGATCTAGAACATCTTGAGCACCAAATAGTACACGCATTTGGATCATCCAACGATTCCAGTTTTTACCATCAAATACTGGAAGTTTGGTGTTCATGTTGCCGTTTCCGTTCATCTTCTACCTTGCACAATACACTCAGATTTCTCACACAGTGTTTCCCAACCCACAGAATAAAATTCTGATCAGATTTTGTTCAAGATTCAACATGAATCTAAGAATCAAAATCAAACACACAAGACCTCACGTTCACTCGTGTTTCCCGTGTTTCCCAATGAATCTGAACCGGAGCTCTAGATACCAATTGTTGGTGCAAAGGTAGAATAAATGATGAAAGGTAGAAATATTCTATTTAAGAATGACGGCAGAAGAAACAGGATTAAGAGTTACAATGATTGTCACCCTATTTATAAGCTAAAACTAGGGTTACTAGAATAAGATAAAATACTAAAATACCCTCTAACAAACTTATGGGCTTAAGAAAATAATATAATAAAATATGAATTATTACTAATACATTAGTGATTGATTATTGTTGTGAATGAATCTATGTAATTGATGAATACTATGTTTAAGCTATCCTCATTGTTTTATACACCATAAACATTTATGAATGAATTTTCACCCTCTGTTTGTTTCAAGTGTTGGTTTTACGCCTATGGTGCAAATACTCAAGTAGAGACTGAGGAGCATTATATTCTTCTTGTGTGAAAGATGGCTAGTGACCCTCTTCGCTTATAGTTTTCCGCGTTGTTTAGTTACCTTGTGTTGCATCGTTTTAATTTGTGAGTTGTTATGTTACCTAAACTATTATTTCATTGAGTTAAAATGATTTCTATTTTGATGGGACAATGAAGTTATTTTTTTTAATTGTTCAATTTTCCCTGCTATTAAGTGTAATTTGAGGAAGATGTTTAATTGAGAAAAAAACGTGACACTCTTTTTGAGAAAAATACTCTGATTACTTTATAAATTACGTGTTGGGGTTTAGGGTGTTACACATGCTATTCGTAATGATCATGAAGAAGACATGTGGGGAAATTAACAAGTAACTATTTTTATTATTTATTCATAATTGATTGTATGTTATAATTTTTAAGGTTATTTACTAATAAGTATTATTATTTGAAATTATAGGTGTTTAAAGCCAAGACACCAATAAACAAGACACGTTCCTCACGTGGTAGATATATGTGGTGTAATGATATGTAAATTGTATGTTGTTTTGTACCATTTTGATTTTAATTTAATACACAATTTTTGGTTCTTAATGCAATTTTTGGTTTTGATGTAATATAATTTTAAAATCATTTTAGTTTCTAACTATATGTGTGGTTCATAAATAGTTTGTGTTGATGTTTCTACTCTATTTACGAATCTAAGAAATACGCGTTAAAAAATTGGAAATATTTTAAAATAAAAAAATTATATTAAAGAAAAACAAATTTTTTCAACACAATTGGTTCATTCAACTTGGTTATATGTAAGCGCGTAATCCAAATTGAAAAACTCTCAAAATAGTGTTTATAGGTATTGTATCCAGAATCTTACGTCATTTCATTATGGTTGTTTATTACAACCGTAGTTATATATACCGCGTTTATCACCTTATTACCACAACCAATAGACAGAGGTTATACGTAGTTAATTTGCAACCACACTCTATTTTACTAAAGACCATCAATCGTGGTTATATCTCTTTCACAACTATTGCGAAAAATATATTAATTGCAATAGTGCTCTTATCTAGATTATTCATTTACATGTATTGTGAACATATTTGATGTATAAGTATGCAAAAATCATGTACTCATATATTATGGTATACTATTGTATTTTGTTTGAGTATTAGTATTAACAATTTGAACGGGATAATTCTAGACATATCTCGTTTAAGATTGTTACAAATTATAAACTCTCATGCAACTACCTAAGCTTCATTATGCTCACAATATTAGAGTTTTTGTGATAAGAAAAAGAAAAAAAAAACTTAAACTAACTATTTCTTTTTATTATAATACTCCATTTTTTTGCTTGAATAGGTGTATAAGGTTTGGTGCATTAAGTTTAAGGGCTAATTTGTTTCAGTTTTTATTAATAAAAGAAATTATATTACAACATATTTTTGTTAAATTAAAATTTATTTAAAACATTTTTAAAAAATTTAAAATGGAAAATTGGGTAAAATTATATACTTAATCATTTTGACGTAACTTTTTTTAGATATTAAAATTATATTCATAAAAAATATTTTAAATTATATATTTGAAAAAATTATGTAATTTTAATTTTTAATACTATATATTTATATTGCTAAATCTCAAAACTAATATTTAATTTATAGAAAAGGAATTAAAATAACTTCTAATATTTAGAAGAAAAAAAACCTATTTTTTAAAACAATCACATAAAGGGCCAAGTCTTGTCAAAACGACTTATGTATTACATTCACTTTAGTTACTCGAGTATTCCTGAAGTTAATAAAGAATATAATATAAGAACTGGATGATTTCAAGTTCCATCTCTTTTATCTGCGACCCTTCAGCTTTCTTATATTTAAGAGTTGCAGTAATAATAATAATAATCATATATTTGACCTAACTTGAGTAAAATAAAAAATATATTAATGCGATGATTAGGAAATACTCCATCACCTGAAGCAAAAGAAAGAGACAGAGATCCAAAATAAAAGTGTGTAGGTGTCAGTAGAATCTCAAACAAAATAATGATTTTTATGAATGATCCCTACAGAACCAATAAAAGAGAAAGAGAATAAATAAGCAGTACAAAGAAGTAGGGCAAGATGTTGAAGACACAGAAGAGCGTGTGTATGTGTGTGTACTGTGTACTGTGTAGCACAGATTAGAGAGAATATGTGAACCAAAATTGTACACCAATGCCAACACAGCATAAATTTAGCACCAAGTCAATCAAATTAAAGATTTTGCAAAAAAGATGTCATTTTGAACATCTTTGAACTAACCAAATAGTCCTCACAACAAAAAATAATCAAAAATAGAAAACTTCAAATTAATAAGATTTACCTCTGACCGATTCAATATAGAAGACCAGACCTCAGCTCAACGTGCTGCCATTATACAATCAATAAATAAATGAACATGAGTCTCCTCTGAATCAAAACATATCTGACAAACCAGATCATATGCTCCTGAAATAACGCCTCGCTTTACCAACTCGGCCCTCATTTGAAACCTACAATAAAGCCACCTCCATCCAAACATTTTCACAATCATTTAGACATTGACAACATTATGTAATGTAAGGGTTAGTTAGTGCTAAGAGATTGGTTTCCTTAATAGAATTGATTTGGAATAGACATGTATATATTATTTAAAAATTTAAGCACTATAGAAAAAGAGTAAATAATTGATGAGTTGAAATATCTCTGCAATTGAGATGACTAAGCAATATGATGCAAGAGTACAATTTCACAGCCATGAGTACTATACTGAGTGAGTGAGTCAGTGCATGCTAAAACCAAGCTTTTACAAGTAAGAAACTGACACAATGTACTCTCTTGATTTTCCATATTCATTTCCCAACTTACCTTCAATTTTCATTCATCATGGAACAACAATCTTCATATTTTTACTTTCTTTAATTAATTCATTCATGGGAACTCAAATTCTCACCACTTCCCCAAAATAAAAAACACATTTATCTTTAAGAATCTGCATCTCAATGTAATTAACTATTCACAAATATTTTTGTTCAATATGAATATATAATCAGGTAAAAATATAAATGTATACAATATGGTTATAAGTCTTATATCAGCAAATTATACTAATCAAATTATAAAATAATAATAATAATAATAAAAATAAACTTATATCATCTTTCACTAAGTGACCTAAAAAACTCAAATATTAATTTCTCTATTTATAGTTTATTCTCTTTGGATTGGATAAGGTTATATTTCTATATAAATAAATTTAAAAATAAAAAAAATAAAAAAAGACAGTATTATTACTCCAGTTAGTATTTCTGTTGTAAGAGAATATTCATAGATCTGTTTGAAGTCAGCACAAAAAAGAACCTAAAACATTAACAGCCACACTCCACTCATTATTGTCTACAAATTCAAAACATCTAATTATGAAATCATAAATAATATTTTTGAAATTAATAATAACAGGAAAAATCTCATACAACAAATTAAAAAAAAAAAACCCACCTGAAAGAAATCATAAAGAGTCTTATGAATATTTTTGTTCAAGATCTTCAATTAGAAACTCATACACACAACCGTAAATATCAGGGTTTGATCCGTGGTGATAACGTTCAACCTAGCAATATCGGTTTCTTTCTTCAGGTTGAGTTTGGATTTATAAAGTCGTGTATGGCTGATGCAGCATCATCAAGATTCTCATTTCAAACCATCAATGGAGATTATAGGTAATTTTCCATCATCATTCACATGTGAATCTTGATGATGCCACATCTGCAAACAACGACTATGATCATCATCATCATCATCATCATCATCAATTAATCTTCAACCTCTAGCTCCACCATATAAAAACTTTCATAGGTTACTATATATATATAGACCAATCTCCAAAGATATAAATGAAGAAAAAGAAAGAATAGAATAGAAAAGAAAGAAGGGTTCACATAAAATTGAGATATTTTTTTATATATATGTGGACAAGGCCACGAGGAGAAGCTGACGTGGCAAGATATAAGTGGTTAGAAGAAGTTTAACACACGAGGACCTTTGAAAGGAATCTATACTCATTTGAACTCAGTTCATACTTGAACTCAACAACAAAACAAAACAAAATTTCAATTTTTTATGAATAAAGTGAATAAATATAAAATTAATTGGATCAACTTCTTCATAAACAACAACAACAAAAGCATGCTTTCTTTACCTTCAAAGATCAAAGATAACCTAAACAAATCTTATTAAAAAAGTAGGTTAACCATACTTTCAAACCCTTTTTCTCCTTAATCAAGAGATTTTAAAATTTAAAATAAAAAATAATCAAAAGTATAAGATAAAACCTAGCTCTAAGAAATTAAGATATTTTTTATGGAAAAATAAAGATATATACAGAAAATTTCCTGAGATCTATATCTTTGAGAGGACAGAAAAGGAGAGAAAAAAAGTGAGAAAAGAGAGAGAAGAAAGGATGATTTAGAATGGAAACTGTAGATGGCACAAATATATAGAGAAATGAATGAGTCTATGTGTTGGTTGAAAAATATATTGGTGGTTTAATTTGTTTTTCTTTTTATTCTTATTGGTTGGACTTAGCTGTATATAATGGTAGTGTACTAAATGTTGTACATGTGGACAGATACACATTTTTTAATCTTTGCCAAACCCTAATTTGAAAAGTTCATTTGTGTATGCTTGATTTGTAGTTAATAATTAGACACTTTTGAGTTATTTTTTATTTTTTATTTTGAAAGTTTTAAAAATAAGAAACAATTTTACTTTTGAGCTATGAAAATTGTAAAAGTTAAAATCAGTTTCAAATATAAAAATGAAAACTTATTGTAAATATATCTTAATTCATGTTATTGAGTTTGAAAAATATTTATTTAGTAATAAATTTAATAATTGTGATTAAAAGAAATTGTCGTTAGAAGGCAGTTTTTTGTTTGGAAGAATTAGTCGGTTGTTTCTTGTTGCCTGTAATAAATTGTCTAAGAACGTGAAGAAGAACAGAAAAGGAATTATTTGGTGGGAAATTTTATGGGGTCTTTGGAAGTATAAAATCGAAATTCTCTTCGATAGTCAGAAGTGTATCGTAAGTAACATTGTTTAGTCTATTATGTATTATATATAGTTAGAGATGATCTTTAATAGGAGATATATCATATTCCAATTTTAATTTTTATGAATTTTGTTTTGCTCCTTTGATATGTATGTTATAATTTAGTTGAATTGACATTTCTTCGTGTATTCTCGGGTTTAAATACCTCTTGTGCTTATTTATTGAAATCTATTGCTTATTAAAAAAAAAGAATATTAGAGGTCGACTCAACAATTTATAAAATTCATTTTGCATTCTCTTCTTTTCTTTTTCTCAATTCATCTCATTCTTTTATATCTATCTTTCTTAATCTCATGTGCTCTCTCTCTTAAACAAAAATAATTTTATAATGTAGAGAGAATGAGATTAAGAAAGAAAGAAAGAGATAAAAGAGAAGAAGAAAATGGAGAAAAAAAGAGAAGGGGATGATCCAAACCCTTTCTTTTATAAGAGTTCAATTAAATTTAATTTTTTGAACTTTCGAGCTCAACACTTTGAGGCCTAAAGCCTTAATTTAGATTACCTGTCATTTGAGTTAACTATAAAAGTAGTTGTAGCAGATAATCAGAATGATAATTTATAATAATCAGAATAGTAGTCAGTGGTGGTTAAATTGATAATTAAAAATAGGTGAAGGAATGATTGATATAATGGTGGTCGTGTCAGTGTTGGTTAAATTAATTATCAAAAATAGATGATATAATGGTGATTGTGTCAGTGTTGGTTAAACTGATTATCAAACATAGATGAAGTGATAATTGATATAATGGTCATGGTTATAATGTGATTGGTTGACGGTTAAAGTGGTAATAAATTGTGATTTGAGATGAAACGATTGATGATTGATGATGGTAAAAATAATGATTGATCGATAATCAATAATTATTAGAATTGTGATTAAATAGTGACAGATGACCGTTATTTATTAGATTTTATATTTCAAAATTAAAACCAAATTTATACAATTGTTTGTCACATCTTAGCATTAAAACAAAGACATAAATTGTTTTTAAAACAATGATTTTAAGTTTTAGTTGAAAACCATTTTAAAAATAAATAAAATATCAACTCATTCTTATTTAAGACAAATATATTTGGATTTTAATATTGACTAAAAAAATAAAAAATTCACAACAAACTTTTTAAGAATCAATTTGACATAATATTTGATATATTTGATAACATCAGATATAATAAAAAATAGAAATGAAATATATAATAATATTTTAAAATAAACCTCATTACTTGTGTTTATCTAGTGGAAGGATATATAAATTAACTAAATTTGAATTTTTAAATTTTATCTTCAAAATATATTATGAAAACACTTTGTCAGCAAATTTGATCTTTTATATATATATATATATATATATATATATATATATATATATATATATATATATATATATATATATATATATATATATATATATATATATATATATATATATATATATATATATATATATATATATATATATATATATATATATATATATATATATATATATATATATAAAAGTGAAATCAATTTACTTTAAGAATATATTTTTTTAATTTATTCTAAATTATAGTCTTTGAATTAAATTTAATTTAGTGATTGGATTCGTCTTTTACTTAATCAATTATTAAATTCAATTCAATTTAAAAATTATAATTTACAATAAATTAAAATAATTTACTTGTAGAATAAAAAAAATTATACAAATTAATAATGTGGCCAAAATGTATATATGGTTATGGATCTTTATTTTGGTATTTTAAAGTGTCAAGAGTAGTGAAGGTCCACTACGATAGGGAAGATTCCTTATTCCATGTATCTTTCAAATATGCTTTTAACTCAAATCTTTAGCTTTTAAATCATCAACACTTTCAATTTATTAAGATTACATTAAATAATATTTAAGTTGCAACATGCATGCATTCTTCTATAATTAGTTTAAAAACTGTAAATGAGTAATGGGATGCCAAAAAGTGATGTAGTTAAGTGAGAGTGGTATTTTGGATAAGATTGTTTTAAAACCAATAGATATTATGGATAAGATTGTTTTTAAACAAAATAATAAGAACTAGTAAAGTACTTCTCACTAATCAATTAGTTGGAAATGATGTCATACAATAAATTATGACTACTTCTTTTAGCAAGAATATATATATATATATATATATATATATATATATATATATATATATATATATATATATATATATATATATATATATATATATATATATATATATATATATATATATATATATATATATATATATATATATATATATATATATATATATATATATATATATATATATATATATATATATATATATATATATTCTTTAAAAAAATATTAATAACAACTTAAAATAATTAAAAAAAATTTATAGGACCATAAAATGCATAAAGAAAATATTTTTATGAAGTTTTATCAAACATATTAATTTTATATGGATATAAAAAATAATATTTTACTTATTTAAAATTTTATAAATATATTATAAAATGATAATTTTTAAATATATTGTATTATTAAATTTGATAATGTGATGTCATGTAATTATGTTTGACACGATAATATTAATTGATCCCATATATACTAACACTTTAAAAAGGAGTCAAATTTAATAAGATTTTTTAATAAAAATTCATTATCATAAGGATGCACTCTTATAAAATTAACTATTTGTATAAAAATTCATATTAGAAGCACCCTTATAAAATTAACAATTTTATTAAAAATGACAAGGATCTACCATTAAACATTTTTTTTCAAAAAAAAAATATATATTAGAGAAATTTGTGATATATATGTGTACTTTTGTTGAATGTTGTGCCAACCCATCTGTCAAAAGTTAGGATTTCACTGATCAATAATTGGATTTTGATCTTTTGGAAATAGAATGGACCCCCTTTATTATTTTGAATCTACATATCTAGTGTGAGGTTTGTTGTGCCACAAGTAGTAAGCATGTTGAAGAAATTCATGCATACACACCATCCCAAAATAACCAAATAGAGAGATAGGATCTTTCCCAAAAATTTTACGATATGTCACATGTATGTTCAGTTAGGTACATGATTCTCTCAACGATCACCATTCACAATAAGTTTCTTGTTGGCATAATTGGCTTTTATTCACAATGTTTTTGTGCACTACTCATTCTGGTTTTGTCAAGTTAAGTTGTAGGACAACATATTTTGAAGGGTTTACTATAGATTTTTAAAAAATTGTTTGTAAAGATAGAAGGACACTCTTGGTTTTAGGCCACACATCTAACTCAATGTGTCCAAAGTATAGGTTGGGACCAAATAAGCCATCAATCAAACGAGTTTGATTCTCTAGCTTGTTGCTCTAAAGTAATTATAAGTTCTCAATTTCAACATACTACATTATTATTATTTTTTTCAGCATTATTAAATTGTGTTTACGTGGAAAGGAGAATAGGTTAAATGAAGAGGAGTCAAATAATTATAGATTGAGAAAAATCTATAAAAAAAATTATGAAAAAATTATTAAGAAAGATTTCGAAATTAATAATTTAGATAGTATAATAATTGTTCTGGGTTGACCATATCGATCTCGGCCGACCACTATGAGGGAACAATAATATTTTCAAAATCTTCTTATCACACGAGAATTCTCCTCATGACAATAACAAAGATTTCAACAGCAAGTGTATTCAACGACTCTCAATAGACTTCTCAAATAGCTATATATGTCTAATTGTCTCCGATTTGACCTCATATTCCACATCCTGTTGCATAATCGGAAGCCTTATCTGATTTCCAGTTACTGCGTGTAAACCTTGGGTTGCAAGGCGTTAACGAGCTACTGAATAACATGTATATTATTGTTTGACACAGAACTCGCATGCGGGAGAAGAAACGTTGTTGCACCTCGATATGATGGGACAAAGAAAGACGAATCTCCTAAATAAAAAAAATTAACATAGAAGCAAGAGACATCAAAGTCCTCCTCAAAGCCCAGACGGAGACCGAGGTAGCTACATCCTACTCCAGATCAAGTAGAAAATCAACCAGTGAAGGTGCAGCTGAAACATCCGTTGTGTGTCACTATTTTGAAAAGAAAAATACCATAATCAATGGACAAATCTCCAATCTAGGGGACAACAATGGAAAGGGAGATCTCGACAAGCAAGTATAACTCATCAATGAGTGGCTGAACTGCTAAAATTCTGATAAAGTGTAACACCCCAATTTTTAAATAGATTATTTTATTTAATTATTAGGTATTTCATTCATTATGCTTGAATTTTAGTGTTTTTTGATGTGTAAGGGTATTTTGGTAATTTAATAATTATTGGAATTATAGAATTGGAGAGTAGAAAAATAAAATATTATTATTGAGATTTTTGTAGATAATTAACATATTTAATTATTTTGTAATAAGTTAAAAGAGTGGAAAATATAGGAACCATGATTAAATAATTATTTGAATTAAATATTTATTTAAATTAAATATTTATTTAAATTAAATATTTCTTTAATTTAAATAATAATTCAAATAAATAAATAGGAGAATTAGGCCATTTGTGTGAATGGGGGAAAATATGAGGTGAGGGAGGAGAAGTTTGGGAAAAACTATAATTTTAAGAAATAGTTAAAGCCCATATAAATTCTAAAAGTTAGGAGAAGTTAGATTTTAGAAAACTTTTGCTATACGTGAAAAAAGAGAGAAGAAGAACAAAGAGCTTTTAGGAAGGAGAGTTAGGTTTTAGAAGAGGAATCCATAAGAGTTGCTAGAATCATCATTGTTGTTAGCAATCTAAGGTAAGAGGGAAAACTATCTTCATATATGGGTGATTTATGCATGCATGATAGTGAGGGTTTCTTACCCTCATTTCAACGCCTTGGGGTTTATATTGTTTTTCTTAATTTTCCCTTTTTCTTACGATTTGTGTAAATTGACCAAATAAGGTTTGAGCAAAACCTTATTGGTACGACTAATGAAAATGTTATTCTATACAATTACTCTGAGTCCCAAAAGGGGATTTGGGATAAATATCATATGGTCTTTATAAGGGATGTTGTTTGTATGTTTATAACCTTGTTGTTGATGATGATGATATCGCATAAATTCTTTTGCTTGTCTGGTTAATCACTTATTTTTGAGTTGGCATTTTGTCCCAGAAATTGAAATGACTCTATTTAGATTGTTTGGTTTCTCAATTTTGTAATGACCATAGTTTTTAGTCGATCTGCGATCTCATAGATAACATAAGGTTTTGACTATAAGGTCTTTTGATAACGTGAGAATATAAACATGTAACATTTGAATTACTATTATCCATGGTTAACCTTCTCTGTTTTTAGGCGGTTGGAACTTCATTGAGCGAATTATTCGAGTTTTGGAACTGTTCAATAAAGTGAAAAACACATAAAATCGCAGGTAGTCATAGGAAGGGGTTGACCGTCTTATTTCAGACATAACTTGAGCTTCGTAAGTCGATTTAAGATTCCGTCAGTTGCTTTGGAAAGCTAACGGGATAATATTTCTTTTGAAGTGGATAAATTGGGTATAAGGGTGCTACAACTGAAGAATTTTTCTAGTTTTTATACCAGAGGCGTAGTCAATTTCAGTCATATGTTGGTCATCATGTTTCACGTGTAACATGAGTTTCGTAAGTCCTTTTGGGATGTCGTCAGTTGCGTTAGAAAGAGAATTTAATGATATTTCAAACTTGATAATTTCATAATTTTATCATGATTATATAATGTTTCACGCTACTTTGAAGTCAAGTATTTTGTTTTAGAGTTAATGCAGAAATTATCGTGATAGGGCTGTGTCATAACCCAAATTTGTCCTACCCGTGTATAGCTTTCAGATTATAAATCCGGCCATTGACAATTATTCAGAAAATCCAAAAAAATATATGTTGTTCTCGTTCAAGGAGTTGCTAGGGTGAATCAACTTTCAGGCAGGGATGTCAGGTCAAGTATATGTGTAGTATAAATTAAGGTTCAATGGTTTGACCTAATCTTGGCTAAACAAAAGTTTATTTCATGATCAAGGCTAGGATGGGCATAATTTAAGTGATTTGTGATCCTAGTTAGGGTTTTTTGTATAAGTTCAAGTCAAATTCCTCTGATTTCAAGACAATTTTTTGATCATCTGGTTTATAATGAAAGCCTTGGCTCATCAAGATTCAAGTTGTTATAAGATCACGATGGATTCATCTTGCAAGGGTATAACTCATGTAAAGATCAAGGCTGATTTTTGGATTAAAATTTTCATTTATTTCAAGAAGTTGGGAATTTTAGAATTTGGTGCTAATGAAATTTCAAGTTTAATTGTCATTATTTTAAATCAAGGATTTCAAGTTCACTCATTATGATCTTGTGATGTGTCGCTACCGCGAAAATAAGGTGCCGGCAAAACAGAAGAGTCGCCACCTTTCGTTATTTATCCCACGGAAAGGGAAAGGAAACGATCGGAAAAACCTGACGAAAAGGTATAAGACAAGGTCATCGCAACCATGTCTGGGTTCGGGAGTCGGTTACGCAAGGGGAAGGTATTACCACCCCTCACGTCCGTTGTACTCAACGGGATCCATGCTTGTTGTGTTTATCTGACGGGTTGGTTTTATCTATCTACCTATCAAGGCTGGTATGAAAAGAAAAGAAAACTGACTCGGCAAAGCATCGCGCTTCGTGCCTACGTATTCTCATCAGAGAACGAGAAATCAGAGTCAACGTAGTTCGGCTAACTACGGGTAAACGGATGGGGGAAGGTAGCTCGCCAATATGTCAGTATTGTGCCTATGTACTCTCAACAGATATGAGAGATCAGAGCTTACGTAGTTCGGGATAATACGAATTACGGGGGTTCAGATTCATCTGTTTTTCCGAGTAGGGTTAACAAACGATTCCAGCAGTTTGGTGTATGCAGCTCGCTCGTCAGAGACTTGTGCGTTACCGTTTGCGGTAGAACTGAGAGTTAACGACACTCTTTTCTTCAGAAAAGTTTTCCTTGAGTTATGGGCCCACGGGGCAAAAAGAAGGTTTGAAGTTTGTTTTTTGTCTTTTACGGAAGAAGTGTTTTTTATGGTTGTTTGCAACTAATATCGCACTAGAGACTATGACATAGGAGTGAATGCGACGCATGTGACCCAAAGGGTACCATACTAAACATCCTGATTATTGGAAGGAAACTCTCCAATAATCATTTCCTAAGTAGCTTAAGGCTCGTAACGCACGATATCAATTAACCTTTATTACTGTATTTTGATTTGTTTGAAGAGAGAAGGAGAAAGGACACAACTAAGGGGAAACTATCAAGTCCTAACAGTTGTCATGCCAAGGATTCATCCTATGGTGGAGTCTGAAACAGGGAACTCCTAGATGTTGTCATGCAAAATGTAACACTTCGTTCCCCAAAATAAAATAAAACAAATATAATAAACACATATTAGAGTTTTTCCCTCAAAAACGGGATGTCACATTTCACCAAACATTTCTTAAATGATTTTCCAATAAAATTGCAGCGGAAAAAGAAGTCTGCCATAAACACATAATACATATATATACATCATCAACATCATCATATGTACAACAAGTCGGCCATCTGCCCAAAATGTACAAAACATCATCATCATATTCAACACAAAAAGATACGCCACAGGGGCACACAAAATCATCAATAAACATGAAAACTCCCAAAAGCCCCGGTGTTACGTATTAGAGCAATCCCTATGACATCGCCATAATCCAAGCTAGCTAAACACCTGGATTGTCTGTACTTCCGAAGAAGCACAGACCACAACAATCAACAAAGGGGTGAGAAATCACGATCAAATATTAACGGTATAAATGTACATGAAATAAAAGGCAGAAACATATAAAACGTCATTTCATATACAACACATCCGGACCTACTGTCCCATCATCAACAATCACTACACACAAAAATGCAACACACACCACTCACACAATGATATGCGGTACCGACTCACAATAACGATGGGCACCGGGCCATCAACCCTCCACACAGGGAGCACAACAACAATATCGATGGACACCTGACCATCACCCTCCTCACAGGGAGCACATCTCCGATGGTCACTGGGCCATCACCCTCCTCACAGGGAGCAACACAATCGATGGAAACCTGGCCATCACCCCTCCATTAAGGGAGCACATCAACATAATCGATGGACACCTGGCCATCGCCCCTCCACTAAGGGAGCACAACAACACAACATGCTATGCATAACCCCAATGCACAACACACACATTAAACATACACAACAACACACAAGCACACACGGTCCCCTGACCACATCTCATCATGTATCATAAATACATATACCATACATCGCATACACATCTGGCACACAAGGTGCATTCGATCCTACCGATCCAATCCATCATACAACATATACACACAACGCACACAAGGCGTATCGATCCTACTGATCCACTCATCACAACATATCAACACAACATACTCAATGCGTAACGATCCTACTGATCCACATATCTCACACCTAGCACATAGTGTATACATATCACATACACATCCATACATATCTATTCTTAACACATAATCCACCGATTATGTCAAATGCGATAAACGTCGGCCACACGGCCCTTATAACCCTCAACATATTCTCAACCCTCATATATCATCACTGCACATCAATTCGATCGCCCTCGGCATCATCAGCTGCATGCGGCCCTCAAAAACCAAATCCTGCTACAATCGCTACCTGCTTGCTACGCGAGCTCCTAGCGAGTGTTCGCTACACGTTCGCTTAGCGAACCCCCTCACGAACCCCACTTCTGAGCTACTGGAAGTGCTCGCCACTACCTCGCTCAGCGAACTTGCTAGCGAGTACAGGAAAATAGCCATTGTCAAGGCTCGCTATGCGAGCTACTAGCGAATGCTCGCCAAGCATTCGCCTAACGATGGGCTAGCGAATGTCTGCGATTCTGGAGAAATAAAAATGCTGCGTAGAAATCAGCAGCTCTCCCACTCTCCAATTTCCATCGAGACAACACTAAAATCATCGGCTTAAGGTTCTATAACCTAGCCCCAACATCCAAACTCAATTTTGCCCGATAAACCTCATTATCTGCTCAATTATCCAACTTCCGACAGTAAACCTCGAACTACCCGAAACCCCAATTTCACATAAACCATTGCCCCACAGCACATGCAATGAACTTTCAACATAACAATCACAATCATAACAGAATTAGTACATGTATCAACATCATTCATCATCATCCATGGGAATTAGGGGATTTCCCTCTACCAATTTATTCATGCAAATACCCATTCAACCGATCAACCCCTCCCCCTTACCTCAAATTCGATGCTGATGTTGATGAAGCTTCTCAATCCACACGAATTGATAATCTTGATGATCTCCTGGCCAAGCTTCAACTCTTGCTTCAGCCTTCCTCAATCGTGTCCTTCGCTTGCTTCCCCGTGCATGTGTTTCTCTAATTTTCCCAAATGCCAATGTTACCCGTCATCCCGAATAATTCTCTTTTTAATCCCAATAAATCATATTCTTATAATTATTTTAATCCAAAAATCCAAATAATAATAATCCTCTTATTTCTTTTAATTCGCAAAATCCACTTAATTCCAAAATTCCATTTAAATTTTTCTCATATTTTAATATTAGTAATAATAATAATAATAATAATAATAATAATAATAATAATAATAATAATAATAATAATAATAATAATAATAATAATAATTAATAGCAATATTAACATCACTACTAGTTATCACATTTTATCACTATATATTAATATTATGATTTCTTGATTCTTCAAATAATTCCACACAAAACACGTCAACGGATACAATAACACCGAAACTAAAAATAATTAAAATTGGCGTTACAACTCTCCCCCACTTTAATTATTTTCGTCCTCGAAAATACTTGATGGAAACAACTCTGGATACACTTCCCGCATCCTGCTCTCCAATTCCCAGGTCACACTACCTCCTGCAGCACCTCCCCAAGCCACTCTCACCAAAGGTATCTCTTTCCCTCTGAGTCCCTTCATCTTGCGGTCCTTGATCCGCAACGGCATCGTCTCCACAGTTAGATTCTCTCTAACTTGAACCTCATCCCTCGGAATCACATGAGACGGATCGGGTACATACTTCCGAAGTTGCGACACATGAAACACGTCATGCAAGTTCGAAAGCTCTGGCGGCAACGCCACCCTATACGCCACAACGTCAATCCTCTGCAAAATCTGATACGACCCGATATACTTCGGATCCAACTTCTTGGGCTTCAATGCACGTCCAACACCAGTCACTGGGTTAACCCTCAAAAGTACATGGTCACCCTCACTGAATTCCAACTCTTTCCTTCGGTTGTCATAATAACTCTTCTGCCGATCCTGAGATGTTTTCATCTTCTCACGGATCATCTGCACTGTCTCAGTAGTCTACTGCACCAACTCTGGTCCCAACACAACGCTCTCACCTGACTCATACCAACATAGATGAGTCCTACATCTCCTACCATAAAGAGCTTCAAACGGTGCCATCCCGATACTGGAATGGTAACTGTTGTTGTACGTGAACTCTACCAAAGGCAATTGAGTATCCCACGTACCACCTCTTTCCAACACACAAGCCTGCAACAAATCCTCTAAAGTCTGAATAGTCCTCTCCGACTGACCATCCGTCTACGGATGATAAGCCGAACTCAGCTTCAACTCGGTACCCAAAGCTTCCAGCAAACTCTTCCAAAATACTGAAGTAAACCTCAGATCTCTATCCGACACAATACTCAAAGGCACACCATGCAGCTTCACAATTACCCGAATATAGATCCCTGCCAGCTTCTCCAACGGAAAACTAATACTAATCGGCACAAAGTGTGCAGACTTAGTAAGTCGATCCACGATCACCCAAATCGCGTCAAATCCCCTCGCCGTATTCGGAAAACCTGTAACAAAATCCATGGCGATACAATCCCACTTCTAAACCGGAACCTCTAATGGTTGCATCATCCCAGAAGGTCTCTGATGCTCCACCTTCGATTTCTGACATACCAAACAAGCATAAACATAACGAGCGATATCCCTCTTCATACCCGACCACCAAAATAGCTTTTTCAAGTCCTGATACATCTTCGTAGCTCCTGGATGAATACTCAGGCTACTACGATGTCCTTCATCCAAAATCAACTTCTTCAGTTCATCATTATCCGGTACACAAATTATTCCCCGAAACCTTAACACACCCGCATTATCCAACTTGAAATCACTACCGGAGTCACTTTCGGCCCCACGCATCAAATCCACAAGTTTCACATCCAACTTCTGATGTTCTCTTATCATATCCAAGAAATCATTCTTTACTTGCAATTTACCCAACATCACACCATCATCCGTAAATTCACAAACCATGCTGAAATCTCGAAACTGCTCAATAAGCTCTATCTCTTTTACCATCAAAGCTGACATATGAATTGTCTTCCTGCTCAACGCATCTGCAACAACATTCGCTTTTCCTGGGTGATAACTCAAACTGAAATCATAATATTTCAGGAATTCTAACCACCTTCTCTGCCGCATATTCAACTCTTTCTGATCAAATAGGTACTTCAAACTTTTGTGATCACTAAACACCTCAAACCTCGAACCATACAAATAATGTCTCCAAATATTTAAAACAAAGACCACCGTAGCCAATTCGAGGTCATGAGTAGGATAATTTCGTTCATGCACCCTCAATTGCTGCGAAGCATAAGCTACCACTTTTCCATTCTGCATAAGAACTCCGCCCAATCCCATCTTAGACGCATCACAATACACCACAAAAGGCTCACTCGGATTCGGTAACACCAACACCGGCGCCGAAGTCAATCTCTTTTTCAGCTCCACAAAACTCTCTTCACAAGCAGCATCCCACACAAACACTTGATCCTTCCTCGTCAACTGAGTCAATGGCAACGCCAATCTGGAAAAACCTTCAATAAATCTTCGGTAGTAACCAGCCAAACCCAAAAAGCTTCTAACCTCTGCTACCGTCTTCGGCGGTTCCCACTGTAACACCGCACTCACCTTAGATGGGTCTACCGAAACACCATCACCAGAAATAACATGCCCCAAGAAACTCACCGTCTTCAACCATAACTCACACTTCAATAACTTAGCAAACAACTTGTTATCTTTTAACACTTGCAAAGCAATCCTCAAATATTCTGCATGCTCTTCATCAAACTTGGAATAAATCAGTATATCATCAATGAACACGACAATAAACTGATCCAAATAAGAATGGAAGATACGGTTCATATACTCCATGAACACGCCCGGCGCATTAGACACTCCGAAAGGCATTACTGCATACTCGTAATGTCCATATCGAGTTCTAAATGTCGTCTTCTGAATATCTCCTTTCTTCACTCTGATCTGATGATAACCCAACCTCAAGTCAATCTTACTGAACACACGAGCTCCCACCAACTGATCCATCAAATCATCAATCCTGGGAAGAGGATATTTTTTCTTGATGGTCACTTTGTTCAACTGAAGGTAATCGATACATAACTGCATGCTACCATCCTTCTTCTTCACTAACAACACTGGAGCTCCCCACGGCGACACACTTGGTTTGATAAACTTTCTATCCAGTAACTCTCCAATTTGAGACTTCAACTCGGCCAACTCTGCTGCCGAAATCCTGTACGGCGCCATAGAAATAGGCCTCGTACCAGGAATAAGATCAATGCTGAACTCAACTTCTCTATTCGGAGGCAACTCTGAAATATCATCCGGGAACACCTCCGAAAATTCATTCACCACAGCCAACTCATCCAACAACGCCTTATTGTCAACCGACAATGATGCAAATAAAGCAAACACCTGAGCTTCATCTTCCAACAAAGTCCTCAATTCCTTACTAGACAAGGAATCTGCCAAAGCTTCCTCTTATGGAGTCAAAAACAATAACACCTTCCGAAAACAATCGATGTACACTCGGTTGAACTCCAACCAGTTCATACCCAGTATAACATCCAAACCACCAAGTGGCAAACAAATCAAATCCACACCGAAGTCTCAGCCAAAAATAGTCAGTGGACACTTCAAACACACTAACGAAGTAGTCACTGAACCAATCGAGGGAGCTTCAATAGTCATCCGCCACTCAAGAGTAGTCGGCACCAAACCTAACTTCTTCACACAATCAACAGAGAAAAATGAGTGGGTCGCACCCGTGTCAATCATAGCAGTCAAAGGAATGTTATTGATAAAACAAGTACCTTTGATCGAACGCTCCTCGTCCACCGACTGAGTTCCCACCACAGCAAACACTTTCCCGCCAACCTGAGGCGCCTGAGCCCTCATTGGCTTCTCACAATGAGTACTAATATGGCCTTTCTCACCGCAGTTATAACAAGTAGGCATATTAGTCCTACAATCCGCCATCACATGGCCCGTCTTCCCACACTTGAAGCACTTCTTCGCTTCATGAGGACAATTATTGGCACGATGACCCATGCCACCGCACCGGAAACACTTTGTACCAGCAACTGCCCTTCCTTCTCTGGGCTTCCTATCAACAGCACCCTTGAATTTCCCCTTACCAGTCGGAACACTGTAAGGAGTACCACCAAACCTTTGTTTACCCTTACGGTCATTCACCGTCTTGTAGTGTGCAATCCTTGCACGGTTATCATTATCATAAATTCGGCTTCTACTCACCAACTCAGGATAGCTCCTGATCTTCTGACACGCAATCCCCATCTTGATCTCCGGCCTCAGCCCATTCTCAAATTTCAGGCATTTAGAAGTCATTGCCTCCTTAGTATTGTAATGGGGACAATACTGAGCCAATTCCTCAAACTTGGCCGCATACTCGGCCACCGACATACTGCCTTGCTTCAGCTCTAAAAATTCAACCTCTTTAGCACTTATGATATCTTCTAGAAAATACTTCTCCAGAAATCCGGATCGAACCACCTCCCAAGTAATCAGAGTCCCCAAAGCCTCCATCCTCTGACAAAAATTGTCCAACTAAGCTTCCGCTTCTCCCTCTAACATGTGAGTGCCAAATCTCACTTTCTGCTCGTCACTGCACCCCATGGTTCTGAAGATCTTCTCTATCGCCTTCATCCACTTCTGTGCAGCGGCCGGTTCAAAATCCCACCTTCAAACTTCGGTGGCTTGTTGCTCTGGAACTGCGTCAAGTCTCTAAACTGAGCACCCGCAGCCAGATTCTGATTGGCCACCACTTGTGTCATTGCTTGCATAGCTGCAGCCAACGCAACATCATTCCTCCCAGCCATACTGCTCAACAACAACAATCCAGGTTAACAGAAAACAACCAACTATATCCTACAGACAGACTCAAAACACTACACTGGCCAGACGGACCGACCTGCTCTGATACCAACTTGTAACACCCCGTTCCCCAAAATAAAATAAAACAAATATAATAAACACATATCATAGTTTTTCCCTTAAAAACGGGATGTCACATTTCACCAAACATTTCTTAAATGATTTTCCAATAAAATTGCAGCGGAAAAAGAAGTTTGTCATAAACACATAATATGTATATATACATCATCAACATCATCATATGTACAACAAGTCGGCCATCTGCCCAAAATGTACAAAACATCATCATCATATTCAACACAACAAGATACGCCACAGGGGCACACAAAATCATCAATAAACATGAAAACTCACAAAAGCCCCGATGTTACGTATCAGACCAATCCCTACGACATTGCCACAATCCAAGTTAGCTAAACACCTGGGTTGTCTGTACTTCCGAAGAAGCACAAACCACAACAATCAACAAAGGGGTGAGAAATCACGATCAAATATTAACGGTATAAATGTACATGAAATAAAAGGCAGAAACATATAAAACGTCATTTCATATACTACACATTCGGACCTACTGTCCCATCATCAGCAATCACTACACACAACAATGCAACACACGCCACTCACACAATGATATGCGGTACCGACTCACAACAACGATGGGCACCGGGCCATCAACCCTCCACACAGGGAGCACAACAACAATATCGATGGACACCTGGCCATCACCCTCCTCACAAGGAGCACATCTTCGATGGTCACTGGGCCACTAAGGGACCACATCAACACAATCGATGGACACCTGGCCATCACCCCTCCACTAAGGGAGCACAACAACACAACATGTTATGCATAACCCCAATGCACAACACACACATCAAACATACACAACAACACACAAGCACACGCAGTGCACACGGTCCCCTGACCATTTCTCATCATGTATCATAAATACATATACCACACATCGCATACACATCTGGCACACAAGGTGCATCCGATCCTACCGATCCAATCCATCACGCAACATATACATACAACGTGTATCGATCCTACTGATCCACTCATCACAATATATCAACACAACATACTCAATGCGTAACGATCCTACTGATCCACATATCTCACACCTAGCACATAGTGTATACATATCACATACACATCCATACATATCTATTCTTAACACATAATCCACCGATAATGTCAAATGCGATAAACGTCGGCATCACGGCCCTTATAACCCTCAACATATTCTCAACCCTCATATATCATCATTGCACATCAATCTGATCTCCCTCGGCATCATCAGCTACATGCGGCCCTTAAAAACCAAATCCTGCTACACTCGCTACCTGCTTGCTACGCGAGCTCCTAGCGAGTGTTCGCTACACGTTCGCTTAGCGAACCCCCTCGCGAACCACACTTCTGAGCTACTGGAAGTGCTCACCACTACCTCGCTCAGAGAACTTGCTAGCGAGTACAAAAAAACAGCCACTGTCAAGGCTCGCTACACGCTCGCTGCGCGAGCTGCTAGCGAATGCTCGCCAGGCATTCGCCTAGCGATGGGCTAGCGAATGTCTGCGATTCTGGAGAAATAAAACTGCTGCTCAGAAATCAGCAGCTCTCCCACTCTCCAATTTCCATCGAGACAACACTAAAATCATCAGCTTAAGGTTCTACAACCTAGCCCCAACATCCAAACTCAATTTTACCCGATAAACCTCATTATCTGCTCAATTATCCAACTTCCGACAATAAACCTCGAACTACCCGGAACCCCAATTTCACATAAACCATTTCCCCACAGCACATGCAATGAACTTTCAACATAACAATCACAATCATAATAGAATTAGTACATGTATCAACATCATTCATCATCATCCATGGGAATTAGGGGATTTCCCTCTACCAATTTATTCATGCAAATACCCATTCAACCGATCAATCCCCCCCCCCTTACTTCAAATTCGATGCTGATGTTGATGAAGCTTCTCAATCCACACGAATTGATAATCTTGATGATCTCCTGGCCAAGCTTCAACTCTTGCTTCAGCCTTCCTCAATCGTGTCCTTCGCTTGCTTCCCCGTGCATGTGTTTCTATAATTTTCCCAAATGCCAATGTTACCCCTCATCCCAAATAATTCTCTTTTTAATCCCAATAAATCATATTCTCATAATTCTTTTAATCCAAAAATCCAAATAATAATAATCCTCTTATTTCTTTTAATTCGCAAAATCCACTTAATTCCAAAATTCCATTTAATTATATTTTTCTCATATTTTAATATTAGTAATAATAATAATAATAATTAATAGCAATATTAACATCACTACTAATTATCACATTTTATCACTATATATTAATATTATGATTTCTTGATTCTTCAAATAATTCCACACAAAACACGTCAACGGATACAATAACACCGAAACTAAAAATAATTAAAATGGGCGTTACACAAAAGGTTTCAACCTAAAGTTCTATCATCACTTCCTTATCAAAGGAAGTGAGACTCCTAGGGGATCATGTCAATGGGAAATAGACAACAGACAAAGCATCAACTAACATCATTAAAACAGAAGAGAAAACAGTAAAGATGCAAATGCAATGCAGCAATACAAGCAGAGAGAGAATCACTCAACCTCTAGTGCAATCAAGCAAAAGCAACACAATACACAGGCGAGGGAGGCAAACTCAACCTCTAAATGCATACACATCAGATAAAAAGTGAAAAACAACACACAAGCAAGGGGAAGATCACCTCAACCCTTAAGGCAAGCAAGCAGAGGGAGACCCACTCAACCTCTTAATGCAGTCATGCACCTACACTTAGACTATCCTAAACATGAGACTATCCTAATGCAACACACCACTCAATCATGAATGAAGGACAGGAATTATGACAAATAAGGAATTCATTCCACAAGTAGTCAAACAAGGCATCTATCCTAAAGAGAAGATTGATGGATGGATGCATGCATGATGTATACCAAAGGTATCCATCATGACATTCAACCAAGGATGAAGTTTGATGAAGGGAGACATGATGTATACCAAAGGTATCCATCATGACACTCAAGCATTCATGGAAGAATTGAAATTATTCATGGGAAGCATGATGTATACCAAAGGTATCCATCATGGCACTCAACCATTCATGGAAGAATTGAAATGAAGGGAAGCATGGTGTATCCCAAAGGCATCCACCATGACACTCTACCATTCATGGGACATTGAAAGAAGGGAAGCATGGTGTATGCCCAAGGCATCCACCATGACACTTTACCATTCATGGGAGAATCATCTTCCTAAGAGGCTTCAGGAGGAACCCTAAGGATTAGTTAAGGATCACCTAAACTAAAAGGGATTAAAGGCTCTATCAAGGCCTAATCTAGGTTTATAGTAGGTCTCAACCTAAGCTTGATTCTATCAAGGAGCAATTAAAAGCTTAAAAATAGCTAAAGGTTTACCTTTAAGTCTAAACTAAGGGGAAAGCTAGATTAGGATCACCTAAACATCACCAACTTCTAAAATAGGGGAATAATAGAAGATCACTTCTAAAAATCCTAAGAAAAATCCTATAGCTTCCTAAGTATGTTAGGAACCTATGGTAGAAAATTCAGGATCAAAACCTAAATCTAAGGGTACTAAACAATTCCTACATCTCTATGTGTACTAAAAGGAATCCATAAGGAGGAAGTCCTAAAAACCTATCTCAAAACCATACTTAGAATCATCTAAAAAATACAACAAAAATCACCCAAACCTATCAAGGAGTCTATAACAAGCATGCAAAATTTTAGCATCAAATTCCAAATCATGAACTAGTAATAAAATCAGCAAGTAAACTACTTATTTTATGGATTTTTAATCAACTAATAAATATAGAAAAATGCCAAATAAATGGAAAAATATCTAAAAAACGAAAATAAATGCCATACAAAAATCAGAGACAAGGTAGGAATCATCCATAATTTTTCTCATATTTTTCTGATCATTATTTCTATTTTTCTTGAATTAAATCTATCAAAACAATTAAAAGAAAATGAAAAATGAATTAAAGAAAATAAAGAAGATTGGAAAAGCTGCAACCACTAGATCACACTACTAGTCAACAGATCCTAGGGGAGAGAGAGTGACACGCGCGTTGACTGGGATTAGTGATGCGCTGTGTTTTGATGTGTAATCAGGTGAGTTCAATTGACTAAGGTATACCATACTCCCTAATCCTGCCAGTTCAATCCAAAAGTAGTACAATCCAAGAGTCTACAGCTTGCCACATTATGAGCCAAGGTCAACACTATCCTCAGGACTAATCTCACACGTTGGATACTAAGACTTAGTCAACTAATTCAAACGAAATCAATGGCTTATGTGCATCTTCTCCATTTGAAAACTGAAAGGGGAGGGAAGCTCTCACGGTGGCCGGAGAAGACTCCGGTCGTCTTCTCCGGTGACACCAACACCACCAAGAATCAAATCATCACCAAACTTCTTGAAAATTGTACCATTCTTCTCGTCTCCTCACCAGGATCACTAAGACACTCTCCATTTTTATTTTCATGCAAGAACCAAGCAGATACGAACAAAAACAAAAAATACATCATCTCAACAATTATCACCAAACTCAAATTCTTTACACAAACCTCTTCCTCTCTTCACAAGGATCATCCTAATCTATTCAATTTCTAAATTCTCTCAAGGATCAAGCAAATACGAATCCAAACAGAATTTGCATCATAACCTAAATCATCACTAATCTTCACCATTCCAATCCTAAAATGATCTATGTCTCATCTATAGCCTAACCACATGCCAGATTCATCTAATACGTGCATAAATTAAGAGGAATTCTGAGAAACAAAAACCTGTTCAGAAGCTCTGATTGAGGTGTTCTTGAGTGCTCCACTTGGCTTCAATTGCTGCAGATTTCTTCACTGAAAATATGATATCAAATTATTAATTAATTTGAATCGCATCTTTAGTTCACAACCGCTCTTTGATTTATCCGAAGGAAAAGGTCAAAAGAGGAAAACCTAATTTTGCATTGTAAAGACAATGCGGGGGAAGATCTAGGTAAGGGGTTTGTTAAGCTTAGGGAAGATACTAGCATCCTAAACTTCTGTAGTACTCTACAAGAACCTTTTGTTTATTGTATGCTTTTTTATTTTATTATCTGCTTTAATATATATTGAGCTAAGGGATAGAGTGACCTAAAGACCTAAGGGTTAGTCCTAAGTTTACTCGGCAAGACATCACATCTTGTGCCTACATATCCTGACGGGAATAGAATCAGAGTAATTGTAGTTCCCCTTGAAAGGGAGGTTAGAAACGTCTTGACTATGGTCAAGGTTTCAAGGGAAGTAAGCATTTCTTAAGGAATCGCTTACGTGGAGTCTTGAAACTCCTATTTCTATGTTGAAAAGTTGAATTAAAATTAGGGTTGAAATTAGGGATTCCACGGCGGGAAACCCTAAAGCAGAGTACGACAACTCTTTGACCTAATGCTAGGGTAAAGGGCATTTCCGTTCACGGCGGGACACCTAGGCTATTAGGGTTTTGAAATGGTCAAAGGTTAGGGTTATTGACTCGGCGGTCAAATAGCTAGACATAATCCTTCGGAAGGGTTAACGGTAAATAATGCAGATGATAAAATATTACAACAACGATAATTGAAATGCAAGGAAATAATGAAAGCAATAAAAAGTGCAAGGCGGCGATCACTCGCGTAAATTACAACCATGAAAAATGCAAGAATAATAATGAAATAAGAGCGACGACTGCCTCGCGTAAATTAAAACTATAAAATGGAGTGCAAAAAATAAAGGATCAATAAACTATACAACTGAGAAAAAAATGTTAGGAACGTCATAAATTAGAATTCTAAATATTTTTTTAATTACAATTTATTAAAAATTAAATTAACTATAAATCATAAAAACCTGTTACTAACTATAAATTATAAAAAAAAGAAATACTAACTATAAGCTATTAAAATGTTTTTAATTATTAGTCATCAGAAAAAATATAATTTCAAGTTATTAAAAAAAAACTAATTATAAGTTATAAAAAATAGTTTTTAATTATAAGTTTTATATAGATATATATAGATTTTTAAAAAGGTTTGTAGTAACTTTAAATAAATAATGGTTTTAATTTACAAACTTAGATTTAAATTTTAAAAAGGTGGTTTAAATTTGAGAAAAATGTTTTAGTTTTAAGAAAAGATTTTAATTTTGGAAAAAAAAAACTTTAAAAGAGGTTTTAACTTTAATAAAAGAGTTTTAAATTTTGTTCAAAAAAAAAAGCTTTAATGTTTAATAAAAGGTCTTAATATTAGCTTTATGTTTCTTTTGTTGTATTTCTTTTTAAAAGGTTTAATTTAAAAATAATGCACTAACCTCTTAAAAAAGAATTTTGGTTCAAGAGGAGTTTTAATTAAGAAAATTCATTTTAATATTAACTAAATCTAAAAAGTTAGGAAAGAAAAGAAAAAAACTCTACAAATTCTTAGTACACTAAAAAAAATAAAAGATAAAACAATAATAATAATTAAAAGAAAAAAAATAAACATAAAATAAAAAAAGTTAAAACAATGAATAAAAAGGGAGGGGTTTTGCTGAACGTTGAAACTCTTAGGTTTTTTCTTTAACCCCTTCACCTTCTCCACTGCGGCTGCGGCAGTCATTGTTGCTGTCTAGGAGCTTTTTCTCTTCTTTTTCCTTTGCATGTCTCGTCCTTTTCCTCATTCATCTACCACCTACAAAAAAACAAACATGCAATAATCGTAAAATATCGTAATCAAAGGAAGAAAAAGCTTACGGTAACAACGACGGTTTATTGAGATGGGATTTGAAGCAGTTCCGGAAGGAGGACAATGATGAGAGCTTGAGCTTTTTTGAGTCGCGATGATGATGATTAACGAAGGAAGCTCCATCTTCTTCTTCGAATAACCGTCTCTTTCTTCTCCTTCTGGATTTGTGGGTTCCTTCTTTCTTCTGATAAATTGTGAGAACGGTCGCCGTTTTTTCTTTTGTCTCCTTCTGCTTTTCTCAAATACAACTTATGTTTATATATGTATCAAATTAGGGTTAACTCTAACCTAATACCCACTTTAAAGCCCAACTTAAATTAATATTAGTTATAACTAAATAAAATTTAAATAATTTAAAATAAACTTAAAATTCTATTTATTTATACTAAACATTAAAAATATTATAAAAAGAAAAAAATATTTCCTAATATTTTTAATTTTATGATTTTTGGATGTTTTTATGAATAATATGAAAAAAAGTGAAAAATAATATTTTTTAAAAAATAATTTAAATAAAATAATTAAATAATAAAAAAACTATTTTTGTTATTTTTTTTATGAAAATAGAAAAGTTAGAATAAAAATAAAAGAACATTTATACTAAACGTTAAAAATATTATAAAAAGAAAAAAAATATTTCCTAATATTTTTAATTTTATGATTTTTGGATGTTTTTATGAATAATATGAAAAAAAGTGAAAAATAATATTTTTTAAAAAATAATTTAAATAAAATAATTAAATAATAAAAAAACTATTTTTGTTATTTTTTTTATGAAAATAGAAAAGTTAGAATAAAAATAAAAGAAAAAACAAAAAGTGAAGAAGGTGGGATTTGAACTTTCGACCTCTCACACTCACAACTCCTCACACACGGTCTCTTGCCAATTGTGTCATTTTATTCATTCGAAATAAAGTGGCACTAGAAACTATGTAAAGGTAGGACAAATTTGGGGTGCAACAATGATCCTGAATGATTCTTGATACTCAGAAGCTCTTGATTCTTCCTCAAACTCCAAAACCGTTTCTTGCTCGAAAGCTCCAAAACTCCAACTGTAATAACTGCTTTCTCTCAAAATGCTACCCAAAAAATGATCTGAACCTGATCCAAGACTTAAATAGAAGCTATTTGGATCATAACCTGGCCCAATTATGGCCTAATTTGATCAATCCAATTTTCAATTTTTCCTTCAATGTGCAACTATGGCAGCCGTGTTTTCACCTCTGTTTCAGCTTCATTTTCACCCAAATGACTTGCATAACACCTCATGAATATGAATGGATCAGATTGAAAGCTTGATTTGATCCTATGGTGCACATTGGTTATGTTACTTCAATTCTAAGTAACCTTTGAAATGTCCATGAATTATGACTCAAACCAAAAATGTGAAATTGCCAATCCTCTCCAAATGCCTTTGGCAGTCAAAAAATGCACAAACTTGTAAAATTTTGCACAAAAATGAATTAAAATGGAATTTTCACTTTTTATGCCTTTTAATTATCTTTTTTTTCAAATTTCCTTCATACACTTCCATATTTAATCCATATCAATGGATTCTAGAAAGCTAAGAAAATAAGGAACAACATTCATGTTGGCCAAAAGTTCATAAGAATCATCCTTCTAGGGCAAAAGTGTCATGCAAACTGGTTGACTTTCAAGTTCCAAATTCACACTCATCTGATGACCTGTAACTTGTCTGTCTCATAATTTGAGTTCTATAAACCCTATCAAGGACTTCTAGTACTCAAATTAAAGTATGATCATGCCCTACAACAATCATGTTGGGGTCAAGGTGAGATTAAAATCCCATATTGAGTTATGTGGTCTTGAAGTTAGACACCAAACCAGGGGATTTTACATTGTCAAGCATATCACCCCTAGCTTAGGAACTCCTCACACTCTTGATTCATGATAAGTTGACCTTGGAATCATCCCTTGGGCATCTTAATACATCAATCCATGATTGCATGGCCTTAGAATTAGGTCTCAACCTTCTTTAAATCATCAGTTGACCCAGGGTTGACCAGATGAAACCCTAGATGTACCAATCTTGGTAGTAGCTCCTTATCTTTTGCATGTTGACCTGTTTAGGCTTCAAAATGAACTTCAATACTTCTCATGAGCTCTCTCAAGGTCTTAAGTCCTCTCCCATGGGTTCAAAATCATCTGAGGACTTCCCACAACTCTCAAGTTAGGAGATAAGCATTCTTGGCTTCAACCACTCTCTTTGAGGATCTTTGACTTCTCTAGTGAGGATATCAACCCTTGAACACTTGGATAAACCTCTTAGATATCTTTATAGCCTTGTGTAGCCCTTAATTGATAGTCATACCTCTTGATCTCCTGCACACATGTCAATGCAATGCAGATGAAATGCTAGAATGAATGCAATGAAACACAAGCTAAGTAAAGAAAAAGGTTAGGCAAATTTTGGGGTGCAACAGCTGCCCCTATTCAAACGGCTTGGACCTGACTGGGTGAGAAGCGAACAACTCTCAAACAATCAAGGTAAAAGATGGTTGAATACCAATAAACCCGGAAATTTTCTAGTCGCACAAGTAAATGATACTTTGATGGGGACAAATCTTCGGAAACTGAAATGATAGTTGCACGACAACCTGCTGGAGAATTACTGATCTGATGTATCTAATCTCATCATATCTATTCGTCCTCAAATCATCGAGGGATCACCGGTTACACGGTAACTGGTGAAGGATGACTGATATTGATAGTTGCACGGCAATTTACTGGTGAATGCTTAATCTCAAATCTCTATCAGGATGATCATCTGAATTCACTGTAGATCTTTGTCCTCAAGTCATCAAGGGATCATCGGTTACACGGTAACGGGTGAAGGATAGTTGATTTTGCCGTCTGGCATTCTGCGCCACAGCAAAAGAATTCCTTATCGTCACCTATGGACTCGTCAGATCGCTAGGAACGTCGACAATGTCTTCGTCGGACTCCGTCAGTAAGTCAATAAGGGGTCACTGGTGAGGTATGGCTGATTTTGCCGTCGGGCATTCTGCGCCACAGCAGAAGAATTCCTTATCGTCGCCTATGGACTCATCATGTCGCTAGGAACGTCGACAATATCTTTGTCAGACTCCATCAGTAAGTCAATAAGGGATCACTGGTTACACAGTAACTAGTGAAGGATGGCTGATTTTTCCGTCGGGCATTCCGCGCCACAGCAGAAGAATTCCTTATCATCGCCTATGGACTCATCATTTCGCTAGGAATGTCGATAATATCTTTGTCGGACTTCATTAGTAAGTCAATAAGGGGTCACTGGTTGCGCGGCAACTGACTGGTGAGCGGCTAATCTCAAATCTCCGTCAGGATGATCATCAGATTTCGTTGCAGCTTCTTCCTCAAGTCATCAAGGGATCACTGGTTACACGGTAACTGGTGACACATAGCTGATATTGCCGTCAGGCATTCTGCAGCACGGCAGCAGAAGAATTCCTCGGGACTCATCGGGTCATTAGGAACTTTTGACAATCAAGTTAATTATACCGTTGAGCATTCAAAGAAATTCTCGGGCGTCAGCCGGACTTCGTCAGTAAGTCGAAAATAGAATCCTCAATCAATCATGAACCAATAGGGATATCTAAACGTTTGCCGTCAGGCACTCCTCGTCAGCTAGGAGAAACTGCTTCGACATCGCAGTTGGACTTCATCAGTAAGTCTGGGGAGTTTGGCACTACTGTCGGACTTCAATCATCTAGTCTTCAAGGAAATTTCAACTTCTTTGTTCAAAACCTGCTGGGGATGACACATCTCCGCTGGGGATTCTGGAGAACTATCAAGTAGCTCTGCTCTGGGGATTCAGAAATCATGTTGGACGAATAAACTCTGTTGAGGAATTCAAGAATCATCCTGAACAAACAACTCTGTCGGGGACTCTAAGAATCATCTTGAGCAAACAACTCTGGCGACTTCACTGGGGATTTTAAGAATCATCTTAAACAAACAACTCCGCTGAGGAACTCAAGAATCATCCTGAACAAAAAACTCTACTGAGGAACACCTTCATACAAGAACGGTAACGACCTAGCTCATGTTTCACATGCATATGTTTGACAATGGCGTAATTCTCCACACGGTGGAAATGCTACACGTTTTTAGGGTAAATGCTATGCAATCATGCAAAATGTTATGACCTCATCAGCAAAATAAATGTTGAAGGGAAAACCTCCTGTCAAGGAGAAAGAACCACTCTGGTAGGGAGGAGGAGTCATCCTGCTGGGGAGAAGAAGTCACACCAATCTCAATTGGACTTAACCTGGGGAAACGAACTTCAGACGACTTTCTGCAGGGGACAAAGTTCTACGAGAACCTGTACTTGCTCAACTGGGTATACAAACCACAAACGGCTGAGGAAACGATGTCAATCGTAGAAATAAAACTGCACGGCCTTCGCAGATAAAATCTTCCTGGAGATACGGACTCCGATGGGGAAGTACAACATCAGCTATTCAACACTCTACTGGGGAAAACCAATAATGGCTTGAACGACTTCCAAGGATTCGACTCTCTTGAGGGAAGTGCAAACTCGGCTGGGGACACGCAACCAGATGCTGGAATAAATCCTACCTGCCGGGGAGAATACAACTCTGTGGGAATTTCAATTCTGCCGAAGACTTCAGTCTGAACTATCGGAGCTGCACACTTACGGATAGTATTCTACGAGAAAACTGCCTATTGACCCACTGCTGGGAACGAGTATACACTTCTGCGCATGACTCAGTTGAGGAGATGATGATCCTGCCTAGGATACATCTCGTTGGGGAGAATCTATCTCTGCTTGGGAAGACATATCAATGCTCACGGCCCTATGTTCAGATTTTGTGGGGAAACACCACTGAACCTGCTAGGGAAGAAGGACTCATCCTGCTTGGAAAAACATGCCATGAAACGAACTCGAAATGGCCTGCCCCAGAATCTTAACAACTTCCGACAATCTCTGCCAATACGGAGAGGAACGGCTCCTTCGCTTTCAGCTTTTGCCCCAGCCTGTGGGATCTTCGTAACATCCTCTCGGAAGGAAACCTGAGACATCTGTACTCTGGTGGTTTAATACGAACGGCTTCAGCCCTTTGAACATTTACAAAGGTGCTTCAAGTTAATCTCCTTCAGGATAAGGATAGCTTCGGCACTCTCGGGGTGACCTGCCCTAGTCTTGTCATGACTTTGCCCCTCATGGGCTGATCTGTGGGGAGTAGTACCCTTGGCTGCGAGAGATTCATCAAATCTCGACCTGATTCCCCGGATTACTGACTTCTGGAGTGGCTGACTCCCATGCTATGATCATTTGCTACAGCTTGCCCCGGTTCACCGGAATATTCAGGCATTTTGTATTCTGTCTGGATCATATCTTTCCATCGTGGAAACTTTCCCGCTGTCAAGCGCTTACTCGCAAGTAAAACAAACTTTTCTGCATAAAAGACATATCAAATGCAATGCATATGGCAGTTTTCAAAATCCATTCCTGTTCACGGGGAAAAAAAATTGTGACATAAGATGTATGAAATCATTCATTAACATGTCAACATTAATACAACGCTATAATGGGAATCCTTTCTAGGAGTCAGTTCCGCTGCGATCTTCACCGAAGTATGCTTTCGAAACAAACCTATTTCAATTAGGACTTTTAAAGGTTGTAACGTGGTCAAGTTCACGGTTTAAGAAGGACGGTGTTGCGGTGGAAATAGGATCACAAACTATTAATGAGTTTGAATCGCAATTCAATTCACAACCGCTCTTTGATTTATCCGAAGGAAAAGGTCAAAAGAGGGAAAACCTATTTTTGCATCGTAAACACAATGCGGGGAAAGATCTAGGGTTCGGGGGTTGGTTAAATTTAGGGAAGGTATTAGCACCCTAAACTTCTGTAGTACTCTACAGGAACCTTTTGTTCAGATGTTTACTATTTGCTTTATTTATTTGCTTAAGATATATGTACAAAGGGATTAAAAGTGAGAAAAGAGACCTAAGGGGTTAATTCTAAGTTTACTCGGCAAGACATCGCATCTTGTGCCTACGTATCCTTACGGGAGTGGAATCAGAGTAATCGTAGTTCCCCTCAAAAGGGAGGTTAGAGACTTCTTGACTGTGGTCAAGGTCTCAAGGGGAATAAACATGTCTTAAGGACACGCTTACATGGAGTGTAGAAACTCCAAATCTCTACGTTGAATTGTTAAGTTGTAATTAGGGTTAAATTAGGTTAGGGATTCCGCGGCGGGAAACCCTAAAATGAGCGCGGCGGCTCTTTGACCTAATGCTAGGGGTAAAGTTGTAATTTTGCCTGCGGCGAGGCATTTGTGAAAATTTAGGGTTGAAAAGGTGTAAGGGTTTGAAGTTGAGGACTATTGACACGGCGGTCAAACGGCTAGACCTAATTCCTTCGGAGGAGTGAAATTAATTATAAAGATGCGATGAAATTAAATATACATACAACGGCAGAAAATAAAGTGCGGAAAGATAAATGCGACAATTGTCTCGCAAAATTACATCCCATAAGCAGTTACAAATATGATAATTGAATATTTAAACTGAAAATAAAATCAATTGAACTTAGTCAGCTGCAAAAAAATTAGACGGGAATGTTAGGAATTTAAGTAGAAAATTATAATTTTAACGAAACAAGAAAAAAGTTAGAAATTTGGATCTTAAAAATGAGGATGTTAGCAAAAAATAATAAACAATGAAAATTGATATGCAAAGAAGATGACAATAATATACAAGTGATAATGGAATATGAAATAGCAAAGATGATGTAAGATTATGTACAAATATAAAAATAAATACAAAAATAAATAAATAAATATTAGTGAACAGGTTCATGGATAATCAAGAATATTGTTAGGAATGAAGGATGAAAATTGGAATTGATGATAATTAGAAGTTAAGTGATGAATGTTTTGAGACGGTGAGAATTTAGGTAATTAGAAAAGAGTTAGAATGAAATTAGGTTTTTTTTGGGGTGAAATTTAGAAAAGTTAGAGTTTTTAATGTGATTAAGAAAAAGAAAATAGATTAAAAGTTAGAATTAAAAGTTAGCAAAAAAATTAGAACTTCGAAATTTAGTTTTTAAAAAAAAGGTTAGAAAATAAAAATAAAAGTTTGAAAATAAAAGAGAAAAGGTTAGAATTTTAATAAAAAAAGAGTTAGAATGTTAGAATTTTAATTAAGAAAAAATGGTAGAAATTTTGAAAAAAAGATATAAAAAAGATTAGAAATTAAAAAAAAGAAGAGTTAGTTACTTTTGATGAAGACGGTAAGAGTTTTTGATGCTTGTCAATCCCCCCGTTTTGTTGCTTCTGAGGGTCCTTTTATACTTGATTTTTAAATATTTTTCAATCTCTGATTTGATTTGAATATCTCAATCTTTTTCAATCTCTGATTTGATTTGAATGAATTTTTATGATGATTTCAGATTTGATTCAATGATGGTGATGTTGATATTTAGATCTGATTTTCTTATGATGATGATATGATCTGATTGATTTGATTTTGCTCCATCTGGAATTCATTGGGATTGGATTTGATTAAAAAAGTGTTAGAAATTAATTTAAAAAAAGGTTATAAAAAATTTACTCTTGAAGAAAAGAGAAAAAAAAAAAATATTAGTAAAGTTATAAAAAAAATTTAATTAAATTATTATTAGTTAAAAAAACAAGATTTAAAAAAAAGGTTAATTTATTAGGTTAATAAGAATTTAAAATAAAAATAAAAAAGAAAGGGTAAAATTTGGGGTATTACAGTTGCCCCTATTTAAATAGCTACACCAGATGATTTGAGTGACGGAGACTCAAGGAATCATGGTGGAGGGATTTAAATATAGATAACCGAAAATTTTGCCCTTATATGCGGCGATATGCAATGCTATGGACAAAGCGAGAACAGATTAATGCAGATGATGCCGTGAATATGATGTGATGCGTATGCTGGAATGATGAATGCGAAAATGCTGACGAATACGACGACACAGATGCTACGAGAAGAACACACTGGGGAAAACGACGCGCTGAGACACAGTACAACACTGGGGAAATCTAAAAATGATAGTCAACCGGTGCGAATGACCAATTGTCACTTTTAGAAGAGGAACGAGATTCTCTAGTGGAGATGGTACCTATGAGACGGCCTCCACTGGGGAATCTAAAAATAAAACTGGATCACGTACGATTGTAAGATCGATTACAGAATGCTGGAGCATTGAGCAAGGAATAACATCCAAGCTTCTGTAAACTACCCCTCGTGACAGGATCAAACGGACTTTTCGGAACTCCGTAGCAAATATACAGGGTAAAGACCGACTGTATGCCAAAATAAATGGACTTTGATGGGAATTGCCCTGATAAGCTTCTCGAGGGAGAACTGTCACTTATCGTTGGAAGGGACTTATGTGCCAAAATGGATAAGCACTCAAATAAAGAGGGTGCTGCTTATCTGATAAATAAATCTTCTCGCATTTAAGGTCGGCGCCTGGAATACGATTCTGATTCTTCTCTTACTGAAGGATAAATAAACTTCTTCATGCTTCAAGATTATGTTCTCCTGAACATGAAAAGGGTAAACTGAACTTCCTCATACTTCAGAATCGTGCTCTCCTGAATATGAAACTGGATGACTGAATATACTCATATTTCAGAATCGTGCTCTCCTGAATATGAAACTGGATGACTGAATTTACTCATATTTCAGAATCGTGCTCTCCTGAATATGATTTGGTTGTAAATGAATTTTTCCATACTTCAGAATCGTGCTCTCCTGAATATGAAACTGGATAATCGAACTTCCTCATAACTCAGAATCGTGCTCTCCTGAATATGATTCGGCTCCTGAAATTTCTTCATTCTTCAGAATCGTGCTCTCCTGAAAAACGGCCAACTGAACTTCCTCATAACTCAGAATCGTGCTCTCCTGAATATGATTCCGTTCCTTCTTTTACTAAAGGATAAATGAACTTCTTCATAACTCAGAATCGTGCTCTTCTGAATATGATTTCGCTCAAACCTTCTTGTAACTCAAGATCGTGCTCTCCTGAATACGAATTGGTTCGTACCTCAAGACGGCAGATAAATGGAAGCCCAACTGCTCCATGGAGATGGCCATTTGCTGCGAGTCGTAACGAGGATATGATCGACTTCTTAGGTGAGAAATGTCGTATGTTGATGCTGTAAAATGTAAAGTGTAAAAGGTTGTAACATGTAGGATCGTAAAGTGTTGTACTGATATATTTTCCAGGCGTGAGCTGGCGTGTATCTGTAAAGGATTGTAGTTGATTTTCTTGAAGATAGTGCAAAATAAATGCACGTCCGGGTACAGTGATAAACTTCTCAAGCGAGATAGTCGCGTATCTGCCAATGTATGGTGAAAATTTTAGATGGTGCAAAATAAATGCACGTCCGGTTGGGATTGACGACCGACAAGACTGAGATTCAATCTAGGATCGAGCTAGAAAGAAGACTGGAAATCAAAACTCCATCGAGGGAATGATCTCGAAGGGTAAATATCTAATCCTGGCGAGGAAAGATAGCTGAAGTAACCGTCATCCACGAGGATCGAGCTCTGTGGGGAAACTGGAAACAAGTAAGCATTTTATGCTTAGGGCTGACAATCTATTTGGAGAGAATGGACAAACCCCAATTACTCGGTGGTAACGACCAATGATGGAGACACGATGAACCTGTGCATGTTATCGCGTATGTTAATGGATATGTTAATATGAATGTATGTTGATGTCTATGTATGTAACTATGCAAGATGTTATGAAATGAGTATGTAATGAATATGTAATGAATATGTAATGAATATAGGCATGTGATGCTTATGCCCTTGCATATGCTGACGAAACAGACTAGAGACGGGACGAGAGATGAAATAAACATCTCGACGGAGATACCCTGCGTTCTCTGCAACCAATACGTCAATCATGGGTAAGAAAGATCAATGGTAGAACCGGATCTGGTTTTAAAGTTCTGAATTCTCTGGGGGAGAAGGTAATCTGCTTGGGTGTACAGTATCACGTCTTCACATGGGGAGAAGAAAACCTGAGGGACACTTTTGAGTTACCCAAGAAAAGGTTGTCAGCTTATAGTCTCTCTGGGGACTATCACTGGGAGCATGTCGGTGAAATCTTTGATGTCTTAGGCACCACCGGCTCCATCCAAAGTATTGTCAGCTTAAAGTCTCGCTGGGGACTATGACGAGGCAATAGTTTAAGAGCCTGTTGCAACACTGAGCTTTACTGGGGGGTGAAAGCCGCTGTGAGTAAAATCCCTCGGGTGCATGAAGAAAAGTTGTGAAACCACATGGCCTTGATCTTGAAGGACCTTATAGTAGTCGCCATTTGTTTGCTTTAAAAACATGGTGCCCTAGGATACTTGCGTTGCGAGGTAGGGTCATCTCAAGAGGATTTTATAGAGAACACCGAGTCCGGCTGCCCCATTGTTCTCAAACTCTTTGAGAGATTTGTCAGGTCTCGACGTAACTGGCACAAATTAATCGTGTTACGACAAAATCTTTGGGAAATAGCTCTTAAGAACGTCAGACTCGCGTTGGTAAGCGAATTGGGAAACTGCCTGCCCCTGTTCAGCAGGATCTTCAAGTTCCACGGGTTATGTCCATATGTAAATCTCTAAGATATCAAGCAAAGTTGTCATGCCTGAAATGCCTATCCTGAGCTTGTCAATGTACACATATATTTGTCTTGAATTTTTGTTTTGAAAAAAAGATATCGCAACAACTTGTGACCGAAATCACTAGTCAGGATATAAGTTTTAATTATAATGCCATCATGAATTTTTTTCTGAGCATAGCTCGTAGGAGTCAGGAAACGTGATCTTGTCAAGTATGCTTTCAACCGAAGTCCTACTTCAATTAGGTCTTTTAAAGGTTGTATCGTAGCTCGGTTCACGGTTTAAGAAACAAAGGATAAAGGCTCAAAGTTATATTTGTACCCACCCATTCTTCGTGATGTTCTCCAATCCTAATTCAGTTAACCGGATACGAACGCTCATATCTCAAGCGGATTTGCTATGGTCGAGAACTTATCAAGGCTTTGGACATGGCAGTCACTCACCTATTTCTAATGGCAATTGTTCACACGATTTTGTTCTTTACTAGGGATTATTTATTGTACCCTCTAGTTTTGCTTTTATTCCCTAACTTTTGCCTGGACAACGTCTTTTGATCTGACTTTGGAGTCCAGCGGGATGCCCCAGTTTTGCCTAAGTCTCCTTCATAGGTTTTGACTTAGCGGGCTCTTATTTTTTTGAATATTCTTTTATGCACAAGTCGTGTAAATCTTTTGAAAGACTCGTGACTGCCCCACTCCTTAGGTAACCGAGGGATAGCCATTGTATTGGACTTCTTAAGATGCTAAGGATAAATTCTCGAAGGTTGGCTCTTCCTTTTTAAGAGTCTAAGCGCTCGATCGGTTTAACTGAAACCTACCCTGCCCCAGGTTAGGATGAAGGTTCTTAAAAAGAAAGAAAAACTCCTACTTCAAGGCTCAAAGGGTTGACTAGGGATTAACATCCTTATATCTCCAGTGTTTGGGATTTGAAACAATGCCTTACATCATCAGCGGGTTTCAATCGAAAGCATACGACAAGAAATCTGACGTTTTGGGTTCGTCATCCTCCTCCCAATTCTCCATCTGAACAAGAGATCGGGTAAAGTTGGCATTATAATTTATGAAAAATATATTTTGAATGAGTGAAACGAATGGATTTATTCAAGACAAACATATGCGTTGCATTAATTAATCAAAGATAAACAAGTTCATGCATGCTAAATATGATTAATCGAAGAGAAATACATATAAATAAACAAATGAACTGTCGGAAAAATCCTTCTAAATGTTTATGAAATCTTGCACTCAAGAGTAACAGTTTCCTTTGGCGGAGCCTCAATGGAAAGGACGTCTGGTTCATGATCACTGTGAGTCGTCATGGCTTACCCCAGTTATGCTGGTCACATCTTCAACAGTTTTCAGTCGTTGCTTCAAAATAAATTTCCCAGATCCTTTGTTGATCCCGGTCATATCACCTTGAGGGTTACTGAAATGAAGCGGGCTAGGCCTTTGAATAATGACTGGATTCGGCTGATAGGCGTAGCATGCTTTGCAGAATTTGCACTTGACGAGTGAGGAACCCCGAAAGGAGTCTCGATCTTCAGCTGAGCATCGCCGAAAGACAACTTCTTCGTTTCTAGCAAATTTCTGACAACTTTCTTAAGAGCATAGCAATTCTCTAGATCATGGCCGGGCGCACCCTCATGAAATAAACAATGAGCGGTAGCGTTGTAACTTGCAGGTAATGGATTAGGTGGAGGATTAGGAGGCGGACCCAAAGCCCGAGTAGTGATGAGACCTTGCTTGACCAAAGAGGGACACAACTCGGTAAAAGTCATAGGGATCGGCGGACAAGGTTTATACGTTCTTCTGTTTGGCATATTCTGGCGAGGAGCCGGACTCTTTGGCTGTTGAGGAGCAGGAGTATTGGGTGCCTGTAGGTAGTTGACAGGAGGCGGATAAACAGGAGGTTGTTGCATAGGTTGATACATGGGAACCTGTTGATTGAAAGAAGGTGTAATAGCTGCCACATAGGGTTGTTGAGCATATTGGACCGGGTACCCTTGAGGTTGAGCATAACCTTGCAGATGCCGATAAAAGCGTTCCCTTGGTTTACCAGAGGATATAGCATTAGTCTCACTCTCCTTCTTTTTCTGGGAGCTATAAGGAGGTTTCTTCGGCTGATCCTTAGAAGCGCCATGATTATTTGTCATTTTACCACTCTTCATACCCAATTCAATCTTGACACCCACAGCAACGATGTCGGAGAAATTTGAAGTCACACTACCCACCATTCTTTCGTAAAATTCTGGACGGACCGTGTCGACAAACCAATCAGCTAACTCTTTCTCGGTCAAAGGAGGTTCTACCTGCGAAGCAGTCTCTCTCCACCTTTGAGCATACTCTTTGAATGACTCAGAATTCTTTTGTGACATACTCAGCAATTGTCTTCTGTCAGGAGCCAGATCCATATTGTACTTGTGGTGTTTGATGAAAGCGTCAGATAAATCTTGAAAGCTCTTAACGCGGGATTGGTCCAAAGTTAAATACCACTTGGAAGAAGCACCCTTCAAACTGTCTTGGAAGCAATGAATCATCAGTTTATCATTCTCAACATGGGCAGCCATTTTGCGATAATACATGATCAGATGACTCTTAGGACAGGTGGCACCTTCATAACGATCGAAGTTCGGAGTTTTGAACTTCGGGGGAATAACCAAACCTGAGACCAAACAAACATCCCTTGCAGCAGTCCCAAAAATTTGATCACCCTCTACCTTTTTCAGTCTCTGGACGATAGTGTTTACTTCCTCACGAAGCTTATCATGTTTCTCATAACCCTCAACATTCTCATCAAGATTATCAAAAGCTGTCTCATTGAAGTACGGTTGCGCACGAGTGTGTACAACAGGTGGTGCAAAGATAGGAGCCCCCCTAGAAACTTCAGAAAACAAAGGCACGGCTTGCTGAACAGGTTGATTAATCGGAACAGTGGCTTGAGGAGGCACAAAACCGGGAGCAAGACCATAAGGTGGGTCCCCTGCTACGGTCACACTTGGTGGAGGGTCCACAGTAACGCCGGTAATCTCAGAAACAACAGTGGGCTGGGTATCCATCTTAGCATTCATGACATGTAACAATTCCATCATTCGCCCCATACCCCCTCGAAGGTCTTCAAGTTCATTGCTAAGGCGATCAATCTCTTTTGCCTGATCCTCCATTCTTTTCCGAGTTTGAGCTCTGGTGTTGTATTGGTGCCGAGAACTCAGAGTGACGAAACTGGAAGGTGAGAGAACCGAGTGTGAGAAATCGGGAGACACATGTAATGCAAAAGTATGATGCTAAAATGTGAATGTAAATGAAGATTTCATGGAATTCAAAACATTTACTAATGCCGTGGGGTACCAAAGAAATCTTTTTCTTGTTTTTTCATTCTATTTTTTTTAGTTATGGTATCCCGCAATATCCATAAATGATGTTTGAACTTCATGAAATACAATGCGATGAGATGCTTTATGGATGCAATGCATGAAAACACACAAAGTCTTAGGTTAAATGCTTGCATGAGGTTCAAAGGCAAGTACCCTCCCCTGAAGTTAGATGGTTCATCCTGTCCTACAAAAGTAATCGGGTTCTAAGGGATCTCAATATCATTGATCCTTCACAAGGGTGGTTGTTCAGAAGGCAACTTACTTGCCAACCAAAACCCTCCAAGTTTAAGATCTCAATGAGCGTAGTATCGAGTGTCAACCAACTTTAGTCTGCACCAAAGCCGGTTACCTCACTACTTTCTAAAGGCCAAGATGAGTTAACTAGGGTTCTAAAAGTCAGTTAGTGCGTTGACAACATATGGCAGCCTCAATATTATCCTCAACTTGACTTAAGGAATATAAGCACCAACCAAGAAGTCGCACTAACCATGGCCACCAGATCAACCGTATCGATATACGTCGTACAGTTTCCTTGGTCTATTGCCATTTACCTAAGGTACACTAGATCCGGGTGTAGGACCTATCTCACAGCACAAGGAACAGTCCCACAATCAAAGCACAAATATATACATGCAAATGAATAATAACACAGATAGTAATAAATATGAACGAGTTAGGGATAACCCTCAAAAGTTAGTCCCCAGTGAAGTCGCCATTTTCTGTTGCGGTGGAAATAGGATCACAAACTATTAATGAGTTTGAATCGCAATTCAATTCACAACCGCTCTTTGATTTATCCGAAGGAAAAGGTCAAAAGAGGGAAAACCTATTTTTGCATCGTAAACACAATGCGGGGAAAGATCTAGGGTTCGGGGGTTGGTTAAATTTAGGGAAGGTATTAGCACCCTAAACTTCTGTAGTACTCTACAGGAACCTTTTGTTCAGATGTTTACTATTTGCTTTATTTATTTGCTTAAGATATATGTACAAAAGGATTAAGAGTGAGAAAAGAGACCTAAGGGGTTAATTCTAAGTTTACTCGGCAAGACATCGCATCTTGTGCCTACGTATCCTTACGGGAGTGGAATCAGAGTAATCGTAGTTCCCCTCAAAAGGGAGGTTAGAGACTTCTTGACTGTGGTCAAGGTCTCAAGGGGAATAAACATGTCTTAAGGACACGCTTACATGGAGTGTAGAAACTCCAAATCTCTACGTTGAATTGTTAAGTTGTAATTAGGGTTAAATTAGGTTAGGGATTCCGCGGCGGGAAACCCTAAAATGAGCGCGGCGGCTCTTTGACCTAATGCTAGGGGTAAAGTTGTAATTTTGCCTGCGGCGAGGCATTTGTGAAAATTTAGGGTTGAAAAGGTGTAAGGGTTTGAAGTTGAGGACTATTGACACGGCGGTCAAACGGCTAGACCTAATTCCTTCGGAGGAGTGAAATTAATTATAAAGATGCGATGAAATTAAATATACATACAACGGCAGAAAATAAAGTGCGGAAAGATAAATGCGACAATTGTCTCGCAAAATTACATCCCATAAGCAGTTACAAATATGATAATTGAATATTTAAACTGAAAATAAAATCAATTGAACTTAGTCAGCTGCAAAAAAATTAGACGGGAATGTTAGGAATTTAAGTAGAAAATTATAATTTTAACGAAACAAGAAAAAAGTTAGAAATTTGGATCTTAAAAATGAGGATGTTAGCAAAAAATAATAAACAATGAAAATTGATATGCAAAGAAGATGACAATAATATACAAGTGATAATGGAATATGAAATAGCAAAGATGATGTAAGATTATGTACAAATATAAAAATAAATACAAAAATAAATAAATAAATATTAGTGAACAGGTTCATGGATAATCAAGAATATTGTTAGGAATGAAGGATGAAAATTGGAATTGATGATAATTAGAAGTTAAGTGATGAATGTTTTGAGACGGTGAGAATTTAGGTAATTAGAAAAGAGTTAGAATGAAATTAGGTTTTTTTTGGGGTGAAATTTAGAAAAGTTAGAGTTTTTAATGTGATTAAGAAAAAGAAAATAGATTAAAAGTTAGAATTAAAAGTTAGCAAAAAAATTAGAACTTCGAAATTTGGTTTTTAAAAAAAAGGTTAGAAAATAAAAATAAAAGTTTGAAAATAAAAGAGAAAAGGTTAGAATTTTAATAAAAAAAGAGTTAGAATGTTAGAATTTTAATTAAGAAAAAATGGTAGAAATTTTGAAAAAAAGATATAAAAAAGATTAGAAATTAAAAAAAAGAAGAGTTAGTTACTTTTGATGAAGACGGTAAGAGTTTTTGATGCTTGTCAATCCCCCCGTTTTGTTGCTTCTGAGGGTCCTTTTATACTTGATTTTTAAATATTTTTCAATCTCTGATTTGATTTGAATATCTCAATCTTTTTCAATCTCTGATTTGATTTGAATGAATTTTTATGATGATTTCAGATTTGATTCAATGATGGTGATGTTGATATTTAGATCTGATTTTCTTATGATGATGATATGATCTGATTGATTTGATTTTGCTCCATCTGGAATTCATTGGGATTGGATTTGATTAAAAAAGTGTTAGAAATTAATTTAAAAAAAGGTTATAAAAAATTTACTCTTGAAGAAAAGAGAAAAAAAAAAAAATATTAGTAAAGTTATAAAAAAAATTTAATTAAATTATTATTAGTTAAAAAAACAAGATTTAAAAAAAAGGTTAATTTATTAGGTTAATAAGAATTTAAAATAAAAATAAAAAAGAAAGGGTAAAATTTGGGGTATTACAGACGGGATAAAGGCTCAAAAGTCATTTTAACTCATCCATTCTCCTTGATGTTCTCCATCCTACATTCAGCTAATTCGACCATAGCGTTCACCTCTCAAAGGTTGAGTGATAGTTCAAGAAATTGCACTTTTCGAAGTGACAGTCACTCTCTTTTCGTCTTTCGGCGTCCGGAGCCACACAATTTCGTTCTTGTTTGAGGATTTTTCTTTTGTAATCCTTTTTCGCTTTTCATTTTTTGTTTTTTTCGTTTTCCCCTAACTTTTTCCTGGACTAACTCTTTAGAGTTTCTTCGATTTTGAAGTCCAGCGGGGTACCCTAATTTTTGCCTAAGTCGCTTGCTTTCAAGATTTGACTTAGCGGGATTTTCTTTTCGATTATTTTTTTTCTCTTTTTTTAGGAACAAATCGTATGACATCGGCTCATTTGACTTGTTAAAGAGATTGCGACTGTTTCACTCCTGGTCGGCCAGGTTTAACCATCATGGTTTTTTTTTAGGTACGACCTATAGCGGTGTGATTGATCCTCGAACGGACACTCCTTTTGTAATCTGAACGCTTGGTCAAATTAACTGACACCTACCCTGCCCCGGGTTAATATTGAGGGTTTTTCATTCTTCGGAAAGAAACTCTTACTACTAGGCTCAAAGGGGTTAACAAGGGATTATCTTCCTTATATCTCCGGTGTTTGGAATTTGAAACAATGCCTATACATCATCAACATGTTTTTATTCAAAAGCATAGCATCGGAAGCTTACGCATCATTGGATTTCGTCATCCTTCCCGGATTCCACTTAAACAAGCGTTTGAAATAAAGGAAAGCAATAGAGTGAACACGAATGGATTAGTTTAAAACATGCATATTTATTTCATTATCAATATCAATTGAAAAACAACATGCTTTACAAACAAAATTTGCAATTATACAGGAAAGAAACTACAAATGTAAAGAAATGACATGATAAAATGCAGATTGCCAACTTCTGGGAACTGGGCTTTCACACTTATTTGCTGCTGAGGGGAGCGGCGCTTTGGAGTCTTCAGACTCAATCAGATGAACGGTTGACATGGATGATCAGCCTTCCCTCCAGAAAGGATATGTATTCTTGGTCCATCAAGTGTTGCACTTTGGCTTGAAAAGCCTCGCAATCTTCAGTCGCGTGCCCCTTGGATCCTGCATGATAATCACATCGAGCACTGGGGTCGTATCCCGGAGGATAGGACTCTAGCCTTGGTTTGAGAGCCTTAGGCTCCACCAGAGAATACTGAATTAGATGCGGTAGCAGCTGACTGAGCGTCATAGGCACTGGATGCAGGGGAGCATTCCTTCTTTTCAAATTGCTGCTGCGAGGCCTACTCGGATTATGGCGCTGATGATAATCCTGCTGTTGAGAAACATGAGACTGCTGGTGTCGGTCGAGACATTCCTTATGCTCAGGCATCGTCATCCTTAGATTTGGCCCAGGAACCGGCAGCTGCTGCTGATAAGGGGATTCGGACTCCAAGGATTCCAGGATGTACCCCGGACCTCTTACAGCTTCAGGTGGGGGAATAGGAATATCAATTCCTGATACCTTCATGCTGCCCGGCACAAATTCAATAGCTTTCGAGTCTAGCAAGTCTTGAACATGATGCTTAAAAGCTCTACAGTTCGCTATGTTATGCCACGGTGCTCCGGAGTGGAACTCATAATAGGCGCCCGTATCATAACCTGGTGGTGGTTGTCCAGTCAATGGAGCCAAAGTTCGAGGTTCAACCACTTGAAGTTGGAGCAAGAGTTGCACCAACTGAGCATAATCCATCGGTATTTCATCTAAGATTCTGTCAGGTAGCTTCATCCTTTGTCTTCTAGGGTTATCCTGAGAAACCGGATGTGGCCGCTGACGGGAAACGTTTTGAGCTATGAGCTGAGCAGAAGGTCTTTTAGGCCTATCATGCCTGGGTGCAGGTTCTTCAGATACCCGTGGAGCAAGTATGTCGGCTGCAGCCTCGGGCGTTTGCTCAACTTCTCTTCTGAGTATGTTATTCAACACTTCTGCCATCAGGCCCACCTGACTCTTCAGCTGGTTGTTCTCCTCTTTGAGCGCCTCTTGATTCCAACGCAACGCTTGCATGTCCCCCACAACCTGCCTCAGCTGGCTCTGAACGTCTTTCAGTTCTGCTTGTATCTATTCCATTGCTCGGGTCAACCTGTGAACAATCCTGGAACAAACCTGTATCAACATAGGGTTAGAAAAAACAGCTCGAGGTACCTGTTATGCAAATGATTCATGCAAATGCAAACGTGTGTCTGTGCCTTAGGGAGATTTCTCCCCCGATTCTAGTGCCAGAGTTCCAGTGATGATAATAAGAAGTCCGGATCCAATCATGGAGATAACGTCTCGTATATATAAAGCCCAACAAGGCAGCATACAATGTCACTGAATACATGGAGAATCAGCAGCATGACCTCGACCAACAAGTCTGGTGATGGTCAGCATACAACAATGATCAGAAAATACAAAGGATTACAAAGTAGTCAAGTACGACAATGGGCGAGAAACTCTTCTAGCAACTCCTTCGTTTTGGGATGATCAGGCTGAGTGAGTAATCCTTCGACAAGTAACTCCCTCTGCATAATGTGTTGCACCCCAAAATTTGACCAACCGGTTCCCACATCTGGTTTATATTTCGACGCATTTTGCATTCGCACTCGCATACTGCATACATTGCATGTTTTCAGCCATTTTGGACTGTATCGGGATTACAGCCTCCCCTGGCGTTTTAGGCATTTCAGGCCAATACGAAGATTTATTTTGAGAATTGGTGCTCGTTCCCTGTGTTTTCAGGCCATCTCGGTGTCCGGTTTTTACCGCTTATTTCGTTATGATTGTGTAGCTGTTTTCTAATCGATTTAATCGGCTTCCTTGCATTTTTTAGATTTTCTTTTAATTTCTAGAATTTTAAATGAATTATTTTTCTAGAACTTTAATTCTTTTAAATAGATTTTAATAGCTTTTAGAGGTTTATTTTCTATTATAGATTTAATAGAATTTTAATAGCAATTTTCTGTTTTTTAGATAATTCTTCTATAGATTTTAAATAGTTTTTTAATAGATTTTAATAGAATAATTGTTTTTTTAGATTTAAAATAGATTTTTAATATTAGATTTAATTTCCTTTTTAGGAATTACTTTAATCATTTTTAGAGATTAATTGGTTTAATAGAGTTTAAATCATTTCTTTTTTTAGATTAATTTTTTTTAGAGGTAACTAGATATTAATTAGTATTTTAGGGGGTTTAATTAGCTTGATAGTCTTAATTAGTCTTTAGGATAATCATTCTTAATTAGAGTAGCCTTAATTAGCAGTTCTTGATTAATAGGTCATAATTTCCATTTAAGCTTTAATTAGGGTTTAATCATCTTTTCTTTATCCACTAACTGCATTTATGGATTTTAATTGGTTTTTTAATCAGATTCATTAAATCTTTAATGGGCCATTATCCAAATTCGTAGAGCCCAGTCAGGTCCAAGTCCAAAGCGCCACTTGTCCCATACATAGCATGCCACGCGTTCTCTTCCTCTTTGGCCACCTCATTTTCCACTCACCCTCAGTCTCACTCTCTCTCTGCCATTTGTCCCTCTCTCTCTCTCTCTCCGCATGGCCCACACGTGGCTCCCATGCATCCCTCTCTCTCATGCGTGTTGACACGCGTCCTCCCCCTTCCTCCCTTCTCGCCGGCCATGCAACCGCCTCCGGCCACCGCAACCGTCGTCGGAGGCTCGCCGGAAACTGCAAAAAACCCACCAAGATGTTCATCAATTATTCACCAATAATCTTCAGGATCTGTTCATATCTTCGCCGGAAATCACCAGGCGTCGCCGGAAAACTCATATGTTCTTCATGATTCTCCAGCAATCATCAATATCTTCACATCATGTTCATCAAAACCACCGCAACTGTCACCAGAGTGTGTAACCGTCGCCGGAATCTTCATCATAGATCCACCGGAAATCACCAAACGACGAGAACATCCTTCATCCGTTGAAGATCTTCATCATTTTCACACTATTTCCTCCAGATCCATCAACAATATTCCAGATCTGTAACCTTCAAGAACGTTCATCAGTTCCTCAACTGTTTCCAGATTTTTCACCTTCATCAATTTCGCCGGAAGAATCAAGAACACTCATCACTACTGTATTTGTTTTCCAAATTTCTCCTTCATCTTCATGAAGATCCTCCAAAAATTCCTCAAGTCTTCATCCAAATCTCCAGAATCCTCAAGAACAAACGTCTACAATGAATCTTCCTTAAAAGATCTCCATCGATCTTCATAGAACCTTCAACGGTCATCAATACATTCAACTACATCTCCAGAAGCGAATTCCACTCATGAATCACAAGATCCACTCAAGATCTTCAACATGCAATCGCCTTCAAGAAGCCTTCCAGTTCGATGTCATCTTCATCCGTCCAACAACTCCAAGGACATTCGTAGAACCTTCAAGCACCTTCATCTTGTCAACTGCTTCCAGATCTGCGATAGGATCCTTCGTGTTCATCAAGACGTCGCCAGAAACTTGCTTCCATCTCCATCAATAATCTACTGACGAAGTTTGTTCTGAAGGAAATCTTGAACGCTTTAACTTTATTAGCTGGTTTTGTTCTCCATTTTGTAGGTGATAATGATAACTGAAGGAAACGGAATTGAAACGAAGGAAAGAGTTTAAGAGGAGATGAAACAGAGAGAGAGATGGCAAAGAGGTAGATGGAGATGACGGTGAGGTTAGGAGAAAAGTGAACAGTGGCGGCGGAGACTGAGAGTGAGAGAACTTAGGGTTTATGAAAGAGAGGAGAGGCTGAGTGTTTGGTCTTTGGGCCTTTAAGCCCGTCAGTTTTTGGGCCACACCCCCAATCCCTCGTTGCACACCCCCCCGTTTCTTAGTTTGTTTTATTTTTCTGGGCTGGGCCCATTTCTCTCTTACTGGATATACTCTTTTTTCATGTTTGCACCCTCTGTTTATCCTTACGCGCCCCCTTCCTTTTTTTTATGTTTTGCTATTTGTTTTTGGTGGGCTGGGCCCAACCTTTATGCCTCTTTCTGCTATTGTAACATCCCCTGTATCACTAAACCCCCTCCACGCATTTTATTTTTTCTTAATACTTTGCATTGTATTTTTTAATTGTGATTTTTTAGGATAGTTTAATATGGTTCAGAATATCTTAATTCCTTGGAATATTATAATTCATAGAATAGATTTTTTTTTAATTTTAATTTCTTTTAGGAAATTTAGATAATATTTTCATTTAGGAAATTAGTCTAATTTTCTTTTAAGAAAATTTATGACTTAGTTGATTTCTTGTTAAGGAGATTTATGGGTTTAATTCTTTTTAGGATATATTTTCATTAGGAGATTATTTTTGCCGTATTTTAGGAGTAGACTTTTATTTCCATTTTGTGTTGGATTTCTCTCCTATTTTCGTTTCTATCCGATTTTATTCTCGATTTTATTTCTGGCTGGCCGTGTGACACGATTCAATTGGAGAATGATTTTCGATATCATTTCTCTATCTTGTCTTTGACACGGACATCAATACGCTACCTCTTAGAGTTCAATTTCTCGTATAAGTCGAACCATGACGGTCTAAGCGTTACATTGTTCTGGTTCGAGCGTCATCATCAAAGATCCAGAGAGGAGAAGATTGGAATGGAGCTTGCGCGCATGTCAGGAGCCAACGGAGCTGCTTCGTTCAACATCATCATCATCTTATTCAAGTTTTCAGGCAACCGTCGAGTGTTGTGGGCTGCATCGTTAGACACGAAGGAAATGACAGTTGAGGAGTTTCTTCTTAGGTTCTTGCGTGTGTGTCCCGGGTTCCTTCCCGTCTAGGCGTAGGCCTGCTTCCTCTTTGTTCTCGCCCCATGCGAGCGAAACCCCTTTTCTCTCGCGTTCAGGCGATCGAGACCCCTTCTCTTGCCCCGTGCAATCGAGATTCGTTTTCCCGTCGAACTATGTTTGCTCTGATCTCTCGTGCCAGACGAGAGTACGTAGTGTAGAAGCATGCTTCAGTCTCAAGTTTTGATGATTTCAACACTACTCAAGGTCATCTCTTGATTGCAAAAAGACAAGCCTTTCAAAGTTATCAAGATCAAGTCAAGCTATCTTTCAAGTCAAGCTACATTTGGAACTATGATTCTTCAAGACTTGGACGTATTGCGGGTATATCAAATTCTACCCTTATAATTGATATACAAGTGTTCAAAAACATCAAGCATTTTAGCATAATACATGAGCATGTTTTTTGAAACTTTAAAATTGGTATAACATTCATTTTTAAAAGCATTTTTCTGAAAAATAGCAGTGTTAACCGATTAACCATATAGGTTAACCGGTTAACCATTTCAAATTTTAAATAATCTGGGCTAACGTTCCAGTGTTAACCGATTAACCACATAGGTTAACCGATTAACACTGAACGTACAGTGAAAAATGGCTTTGTTTCAAGTTCAAAAATTATTTGAAATTTACACCATTTCATATTTTTGAAATCTACTCAAATATACCTTTTTGAAAGGGTATTTTACTCATATAAATTCTGAGTTTTTCAATTTTGAAAAACACACTAAAAACTTCCAATCTCAAAACACCTTCTACATTCATTTTCAAATTGTCTTAGAATCAAATTCACCATTTTTTCAAAATCTTTTCTAAGTGTTCATATGTGCATAAAATTTCATATTCATCTTTGAACACTTGTGTTGAAAATTTTAAGAGTGAATTTTGATCATTTGGAGAAGATCAACTTTGATATTATTATTCTCAATACAAAAATCTTTACAAGTATTTGTATTCTGACTTGTGATCCAGGATTGTTGGACACAAGGGTGAGTGTTTACAAGAGGATTGTTCTTGTACACTTGTTAGTTTTATTGTTTGATAGTAGGCCTCACCGGTTGATGGTGTGATAGGTTGTACTTTATTAAACAATAGTGAAAACTCTCTTTCGTGTTGAAAGGGGAGTGGAGTACTCTCGGATTGTGAGGGGAACCACTATAAATCCTGGTGTCCACTGTTCTTTTATTTTCTTCTGCTTTCATAACCAAGAACACAAACCAGTAAAATTTCAAGAAACCATAAAAATCGGAAAAATTTCTAAAGTCCTAATTCACCCCCCCCCCCCCCCTTCTTAGGCATACTCTGTACTTACAATTGGCATCAGAGCAGGTTAAGGTAACCTGTTCCTGACGATTCAGTATGGCTTCCGCAAGTACCAACCCGGTTTTCAAAGATGTTGGAAGTAGTAACAAGCCACCACTCTTTTTTGGAGAATACTTCGATTTTTGGAAAATCCGTATGAAGGCACATCTTGAGGCTCAAGGAGATGGTATATGGGAAACCGTAGAAACTGGTCCACATGTTCCTACAAGTGTGGTAAATGGTGTTGGAACCCCAAAGATTAAATCCTCATATGATGAAGATGACAAGAAGAGAATATTGAATGAGAAGAAAGCAATCAACATACTTCAAAGCGCTCTCAGTATGGATGAATTCTTTCGTATATCACAGTGTCAATTGGCAAAACAGATTTGGGATACCTTGGTAGAAACGCATGAAGGAACAGCAGAAGTAAAAAGATCAAGACTTAACACGTTAAGTCAAGAATATGAGATGTTCCGTATGCAGCCCGGTGAATCTATTGTTGCCTTGCAAAAAAGGTTCGTTCATCTAACAAATCATCTGATTGCTCTCGGGAAGACCTTCACCAATGATGATCTCAACTTAAAAGTCCTAAGATCCTTGACAAGAGAATGGCAACCGAAGGTGACCGCCATTTCGGAAAAGAAAAGTCTTTCAACAATGACATCCGCTTCATTATTCGGGAAACTTCAAGAGCATGAACTGGAACTTGGAAGGCTTGAGAAACATGAAAGTCAAGACAAGAAGTCCAAAGGAATTGCCTTAAAGACTGACACAAGGGATGATAAAAATGACGAATCTTCCGAAGACGAAAATTTCATGCTTCTAGTAAAGAAGCTTGGTAAGTTTTTTAATAATTATAAAACTTCTTCTTTTTCTAAAAAGAATAGACATTTCAGGAAAAAGGAGGCACCCACATCAAACCAAGAAGTTACATGTTACGAATGTGGGAAACAAGGTCACATAAAGCCAGATTGCCCTAAACTCGCAAATAAAGGAAAATTCAAGGGCAAGAAGGATTTCAAAACAAAGAAGGCTTATGTCGCATGGGACGACAACAAAGTGAGTTCATCATCGGAATCAGATAACGATGAATGCGCAAATATGGATTTAATGGCCTCTCACCATTCCGATGACGAAAATGAGGTTAGTAGTAATTTTTCTGTCTATGATAATGATGCACAAGAAGTTATAGATGAACTTCTAAAAGAGTGCAAGACTTTGTATAAAGACATCTCATCACAAAAGAAAAGAATTTTACTTTTAGAAAAACAAAACTCTGATCTCTTGAAAAATATTGAAGATGAAAAACAAAAAGTGATGGATGAAAAACAAAGTCTTGTATGTATGAATTGTGAGTCTTTGTCTTTTCAAATTGTTCAACTTAAAAGAGTTTTAGAAAGATATGAAAAATGTCAAATTGGCTTGGAAGAAATTCTTAAACATCAAAGATATCCTAATGACAAAAGTGGATTGGGATACTCTAAATTTTCAAAACCAAGCACCAATAAGACCATTTTCGTAAGAGCAAGTGAACAAATTGTTAAAGAAGAGACAAGCACTTCTAAAATTCAGCATCAAAATCATAACAAGAAAAGAATTGATAAGAAAAAGAATTATATTCCTAGATATAGAAGTCATTTTCAACCTACATGTTTTTACTGTGGAATTAAAGGGCACACACCTAATGCCTGCTATGTACGTAATATTGGTGTTGCAAAGGGGCATTATGTGTGGGTTGAAAAGGGTACTAACTATCAAGGACCCAAAGCAATTTGGGTACCTAACACTACCTAATTTTGTTTTGTAGGTATGCTTGAAGACAACCACAGATCAATGGTATCTTGATAGTGGTTGCTCGAAGCATATGACGGGAGATATAAACAAATTTTCAAGTCTATCATTAAAGGCCAAAGGATACGTCACTTATGGTGATGATAATAAAGGAAAAATTCTTGGAGTTGGAACCATTGGTGCACCTCCATGTACAATCATCGAAGACGTTCTTTATGTTGAAGGCCTTAAGCATAACCTGCTTAACATCAGTCAATTCTGTGACAAAGGGTTCAAAATCAACTTCACAAAGGAGGAATGCTTGATCGAACACGAAGTCACTCATGAGATTCTGCTAAAAGGTAAAAGATATAATAATATTTTTATGATCTCTTTTGATGATTCTTCCTTGAAGGTAAAATGTCTTATGGCAAACAACAACGAGGCATGGCTTTGGCATAAAAGATTTGCTCACATTCACATGGAGCATCTAAACAAATTAATCAAACGTGATCTGGTTGTTGGGCTTCCGAAGATAAAATTCATCAAGGATAAATTATGCGATGCATGTCAAAAGGGAAAACAGACCAAGACAACTTTCAAATCCAAGCAAGTGGTTTCTACATCAAGACCACTTCAATTGTTGCACATGGATCTTTTTGGTCCATCAAGAACAAAAAGCTTTGGAGGTAGTATTTATGCTTTAGTTATTGTTGATGATTTTTCTCGATATACCTGGACAATGTTTTTAGTGCAGAAAAATGATGCTTTCAAAGCATTCAAAAAGTATGCAAAACAAATTCAAAACGAGAAGTCACTCACTATAGCCTCCATAAGAAGCGACCATGGTGGAGAACTTCAAAATTCAGACTTTGAAGAATTTTGCGAAGAACATGGAATTTCTCATAATTTTTCGGCACCAAGAACTCCTCAACAAAATGGCGTCGTAGAACGGAAGAATCGTTCACTAGTTGAACTTGCTAGAACAATGCTCAGCGACACAAATCTTCCAAAATATTTTTGGGCAGAAGCAGTAAACACGGCGTGTTTTGTAAGCAACCGCGTGAATATTCGACCGCTACTCAAAAAGACTCCGTATGAGTTGTTCAAAGGAAGGAAACCAAATATATCATTCTTCCATATATTTGGCTGCAAATGCTTCGTTCTCAACAACAATAAGGACAATCTCGGTAAGATTGATGAGAAGTCCGACGAAGGTATATTTCTTGGTTACTCTCTTTATAGTAAAGCATTTAGAATTTTTAATAAAAGGACTCTTACCATTGAAGAGTCTATTCATGTTTCGTTTGATGAGACTAACCCCTCGAAAGAGGATAATATTGTTTTGGATGATGATGATGATTTTGTAGATACTCCACAAAATGAAGAAATTGTTTCAAATGATCAAACAATATTACGAGAAGATGTTACTCAAGAAAATCAAGATCTTCCGAAAGAATGGAGAACACACAGAGATCACCCAATTGATAAAGTTATTGGTGATATTAGTCAAGGCATTGCAACTCGACTTAATTTAAAGGATGCTTGTCTCAACATGGCGTTTGTATCTCAAATTGAACCATCAAAGATCGATGAAGCTTTAGGCGACGACCAATGGATTATAGCAATGCAAGAAGAACTTAATCAATTTGAAAGAAATCAAGTTTGGACTCTTGTACCAAGACCAGATAATAAGCATATCATAGGAACCAGATGGGTGTTCAAGAACAAACTTGACGAGAATGGGATTATAGTTCGTAACAAGGCAAGATTGGTCGCACAAGGCTACAACCAAGAGGAAGGAATTGATTTTGATGAAACATTCGCTCCGGTAGCAAGGTTAGAAGCAATTAGATTACTACTTTCTTACGCTTGTTCTATGAATTTTCAGTTGTTCCAGATGGATGTCAAAAGCGCTTTCCTAAATGGGTACGTTAATAAGGAAGTCTACGTCAAACAACCTCCGGGTTTTGAAGACTTCAAAAATCCCTCACATGTTTTCAAACTGAAGAAGGCTCTCTACGGTTTAAAACAAGCACCACGAGCATGGTATGATCGCCTTAGCAACTTCTTATGTGAGAAAGGATTTACAAAAGGAAAGGTTGACAAGACACTGTTTATAAAGAAAATCAAGGGTAACACCTTGTTGGTACAAGTATACGTCGACGACATCATATTCGGATCAACAAACAAAGAACTTTGCGAAGAATTCTCACTCATGATGCGAGAAGAATTCGAGATGTCCATGATGGGAAAGTTAAATTATTTTCTTGGACTACAAATCAAGCAAACCAAGGATGGAATCTTTCTCAACCAATCCAAGTACTGTAAGGAATTAATAAAGAAATTCGATATGGATAGTTGCAAGATGATGTCTACTCCTATGGGATCCGGAACGTATGTTGATCCAGATGAATCTGGTACTCCAATTGATATTACTAAATATCGAGGTATGATTGGTTCATTACTATATTTGACGGCAAGCCGTCCTGACATTATGTTTAGTGTTTGTTTGTGTGCACGCTTCCAAGCAAATCCGAAGGAATCGCATCTCACTGCTGTGAAGAGAATTATCAAGTATCTCAAAGGAACGACCAACGTCGGATTATGGTATCCTAAAGGTAGTACTTGTTCTTTAGTTGGTTATTCTGACGTTGACTATGTAGGATGCAAAACCGATAGAAAAAGTACAAGTGGTACATGTCACATTCTCAGAAATGCTCTAGTATCATGGGCCTGCAAGAAGCAAGCTTGTGTAGCACTCAGCATCGCCGAAGCAGAATACATCGCCGCAACAAGTTGCTGTGCACAGATTTTATGGCTGAAACAACAACTTCTGGATTATGGTGTTGACCTCGGATGCATTCCTCTACGATGTGATAATACTAGTGCCATAAATATCACGAAGAATCCGGTTATGCATTCCAGAACAAAGCATATCGATATCCGGCATCACTTCCTTTGAAATCACGTATTGAACAGAGATGTTGATGTTACTTTCGTCGACACACACAACCAACTCGCCGACATCTTTACCAAGCCTTTGGCGAAAGAACCGTTCTACAAAATTCGGAGAGAACTTGGGATTCTTGATGAAGGTGACATCTGACCTTTTCTCTAATATGTGTATGCATCATTTGTGATATGTTTTCATATGTTTTCATTCTGTTTTTAAGTATTTTTCAAAAATTCGAGTGTGTTAACCGATTAACCTATATGGTTAACTGATTAACACTATTGAATTTTCAATTCTGATTAAATTTTTTAATATGTTAACTGATTAACCTATATGGCTAACCGATTAACACTGTTAATTTTTCTAAAAAATCAGAAACGAAAATCATTTAAGTTTTTGAACATATTATATATTATAAATGTATTTTTATGTGGTCCATATTCTCTCAAATATCCAAATCCATATCCAAAATCCATATTCCCTCTTCAAACCCTAACTTCTCTCTCCCACTCTCTAAAGTTGGAAAACTTCCCAAAACTTCTCAAACCCTAACTTCCTCAGAACCCACAACCTCAGTTCTCTCAAACCTTCATCCATGGCTTCAGCATCAAATTGCGGCAAAGGAAAACTACCAGAACATCATTCTGCATCAGAATCTGATGACGACAGCATTCCAATGGAAACCACCAAAAAGAGGCAGATGGATTTCAAAGTTTGTGTTCGTCAACTTATGCCGGTAAAGTACGTAAATCTTCGAGCTTTTCCTGCAATATCCTTTGATTTTCCTACTCTATTGGAATATCAGCGTATCGACAAGTTCGTCACCGACTCTGGTATTATTTATCCTGATCTTGTTAAAGCTTTTATGAATAAAATGTCTGTATATATGGACATGGATGAGAACCACATGATCCGTTCCACCATTAGAGATCATGAGTTTGTTGAGAATTTATCCACCCTTGCTAGACACCTTAAGATTCCATCAAAAGGCTGCTTCCTGAGGAAAGGTGTAAACCATGTAGATGGACCCTGGGCAAACTATGATAAAATGGAGTATTACTATCAGATTTGCAGGTTCCCAAAAGAAACCGTTATTGCAAACTCTCGCACCGCTCGTATGTTGTGCTATGCCAAGAATCTGACAGTATCTGATCGAATGCTTCACTACATTATCTGCTATGTCCTCATTCCAAAGGACTCAAATCACTCTCAGATTAACGACTTGGAAATGCAGCTGATCTTTGCTATTAAGAATCGCATCAAAGTCAATTGGATTTTGACTATTATGTATCATCTGCAGCAACAACTTCATTGCATTACCCGACTGCCGTATGCTCGCTTGGTTTCTAGAATTCTGGAATTAACTGAACTTGACCTCAACAGAGAACCATCCTCCAAGATGAAACCTACAACTAATGAGATCAATGAGATTAATATTATGAAGAATATTGGAATCATCAAGGCGGCTGACGGTACCTACAGGTATACCGATGACGGTCCTGTGCATCACGCATATCCAATGCCTGAAGGGGGTCTTACTAGTGAGTTTCTCTATACAACCATGATGAACCAGCATCGAGAATCCATGAATATGCATAGAGAGACCTCCCGAGCAATTGCCTCCCTTAGAAACCTCATTCTTAACCCTCCACATTCCAACACCCGAGTTGTGGACGAAGAGATTGAAGAAGAGGATGATAGTGATGAAGAAGAAGAGGAGGAGGATATGGCGGATGAGGATGCTTAGAGAATATGTTTATGTTGTTGTTTTTATTGCTTTGCTTTCTAGTCTTAAGTTTTATGCTTCCATTTGAACTATGTTTTCTTGTAACAAGTACAAATTCTATTTGCTGCATTTTATATGTACTACTGTTTATGCTTTGTGTTTACTTGGCTTTGCATGTGCTTATTACTATATATGCTGCTATATTGTGATTTCTTTGAAAGCTCTTCCTTTTTGCTGATGTCAAAGGGGGAGAAGAGCTTGGTTCTGTTAATGTCTCTCTGTGTGCAGATTTTTTTCCCTCTGTTAAGATAGGGGGAGTTGCTAGACATAGGGGGAGAACCATATCAAGAACCAAGAGATATCGCACAACTTTTTTGATTGCCATCATCAAAAAGGGGGAGAATGTAGAAGCATGCTTCAGTCTCAAGTTTTGATGATGTCAACACTACTCAAGGTCATCTCTTGATTGCAAAAAGACAAGCCTTTCAAAGTTATCAAGATCAAGTCAAGCTATCTTTCAAGTCAAGCTACATTTGGAACTATGATTCTTCAAGACTTGGACGTATTGCGGGTATATCAAATTCTACCCTTATAATTGATATACAAGTGTTCAAAAACATCAAGCATTTTAGCATAATACATGAGCATGTTTTTTGAAACTTTAAAATTGGTATAACATTCATTTTTAAAAGCATTTTTCTGAAAAATAGCAGTGTTAACCGATTAACCATATAGGTTAACCGGTTAACCATTTCAAATTTTAAATAATCTGGGCTAACGTTCCAGTGTTAACCGATTAACCACATAGGTTAACCGATTAACACTGAACGTACAGTGAAAAATGGCTTTGTTTCAAGTTCAAAAATTATTTGAAATTTACACCATTTCATATTTTTGAAATCTACTCAAATATACCTTTTTGAAAGGGTATTTTACTCATATAAATTCTGAGTTTTTCAATTTTGAAAAACACACTAAAAACTTCCAATCTCAAAACACCTTCTACATTCATTTTCAAATTGTCTTAGAATCAAATTCACCATTTTTTCAAAATCTTTTCTAAGTGTTCATATGTGCATAAAATTTCATATTCATCTTTGAACACTTGTGTTGAAAATTTTAAGAGTGAATTTTGATCATTTGGAGAAGATCAACTTTGATATTATTATTCTCAATACAAAAATCTTTACAAGTATTTGTATTCTGACTTGTGATCCAGGATTGTTGGACACAAGGGTGAGTGTTTACAAGAGGATTGTTCTTGTACACTTGTTAGTTTTATTGTTTGATAGTAGGCCTCACCGGTTGATGGTGTGATAGGTTGTACTTTATTAAACAATAGTGAAAACTCTCTTTCGTGTTGAAAGGGGAGTGGAGTACTCTCGGATTGTGAGGGGAACCACTATAAATCCTGGTGTCCACTGTTCTTTTATTTTCTTCTGCTTTCATAACCAAGAACACAAACCAGTAAAATTTCAAGAAACCATAAAAACCGGAAAAATTTCTAAAGTCCTAATTCACCCCCCCCCCCCCCCCCCCCCCCCGCCCTCTTAGGCATACTCTGTACTTACACGTAGGTATAGGATGCGATATCCTAGCGAGCTCCCTTTTTTCCCGTTTCCCCGTTTAGCTGTAGTTGGCTGAACTACAGCTGCTCTGATTTCTCATATCGAATGAGAATATGTAGGCATAGGATGCGATATCCTAGCGAGCGCACTAACAACTAACTTCTTTGTTCTCTCGCTGCTGTGCGATCGAGACTTTCCCACTGACGACTGATGTTTCCCTTTCTCTTGCCCTTGCGCATTTGAGACCAGACTGTAGTTCTAATTCCCGCAGGTTCCCGTACCTTTCAGAACAACTTAATCTCTCACCCATGTGTGATCGAGAACACCCTATCTAGCCGTAGTTAGCCCGAACTACGTTTGCTCTGATCTTTCACGCTGTGTGGAAGTACGTAGGCACAAGACGCGAAGTCTTGGCGAGCCAATTCCCTGTAGTTTCCCGAACTACGATGACTCTGACTTTCTCTCTTGAGAATACGTAGGCATAGAGTGCGATGCTCTATCGAGTCAGTTTCTTTCCGTTTAGATTTAGCAGCCGTAGATAGATTGTTTTGCATCCAGTAGACGAACTAGCAAGCGTGGATCCCGTCGAGTACGACGGACGTGAGGGGTGCTAATACCTTCCCCTTGCGTAACCGACTCCCGAATCCAGGATTTGGTTGCGATGACCATTCCTTTCCCGTCTTTGCGTTAGGTTTACTTCGAGCGTTTCCTTTCCCTCCTTTGGGATAAATAACGCACGGTGGCGACTCTTCTGTTTAGCCGGCGCCGATTTTCGCAGTAGCGACAGCTGACGACTCTGCTGGGGACAGGAATATCCCCTATGCGAGTCAATCCTAACGCTTGTTTGCTCGTCTTTGGATGTTTACTTCTGTGTGTTGTATTTTACTGTATTTACAATTTCCGTACTATATTATTATCTGTTGCTGTTGTGCTGTTGGGTGGTTGTTCCTTTGAGAGAGAAGCCAAAACCCAGGCTTGACTATACACATAGACTTAGAAGTAGAGAGTAGTGGTTAGCCTGCTTGCTTAGCTCGCACCAGCTAGCCGCGAAATTTACGCTCGGACGAGATTCTCTTTGATGCTTCTTGCCTGGCCCTTAGGGATCGACAAGTTGTTTGACCCGAGGATTGTCGACTCTGGGAACCTATCAATTGGGAATTCGACTAAGTGAGGCCGCTTCAAGGGATGATGATGCCACACCTTCTGGGTATTGTATCATTGCCTTTGAAAGTCTGTGACGTTGATACCCGCATAGGATGTCGTACCTTGTCAGATTAGGTTCATACCCGTGAGTGGGAGGGTTTTTGCAGGGAACTTGACTTCCAGCCAACCCGATATGTTGGTCTTCTCTTTAGAGCGAACGTACTCAGTCAGCAGCACATCAGTATTCAGAGATTTGTGGGGGATGTGATCCCGTGTTTGCTGCATAGCGCATCGCATTTGCATGAACATTGTTTGCGTCATATTGCATATCGTTCCCCAGCTAGCCAGAGTCTGATCCAGCCGTTGTTTTGATTCTGAAGGTGATTATCCGGTGTTGGGCCTGAGCGACTGTTGATTGTTAGAAGACGACCAGGGGGTTGAAGCAGATTTGAGCAGAATAGAGCAGCGAAGTCAGTTGAAGGTTATTGGTAGCTATGTCTGAGAGCCACTTCCAGTCTCTTAACACCTTGACGGGTTTCACTATGACGACCAATCCTCTGTATGGTTCTACATCCGAGGAAGACTTTCCGCAAGTGAACAACCTTACTGCAGACCAATTTGTGCAGCCTCCTGCTAGGAACCAGGATCGACGTGAGCAGTTTGTTGTCCGAAATGAATGCCCTCCTCTTATTAACAGCCAAGGTGTTGGTTTCCCTGTGCCGAATATCCGAAGAGAGATCCCGGTAGTCAGGGCTGAAGACCCAAGAGCTCTTGAGTATGATAGAAGGCTCCAAGTGTTGGAAGAAGGAGTGAAAGCCTTGAAAGTTAAAGATGCTGTTAACCTCAATGCTGCAGACATGTGTTTGGTTCCTGGCCTGGTGTCGTCTTCTAAGTTCAAAGCGCCGAGATTTGAGAAGTACAGAGGAGATAGCTATCTGAAGCAACATTTGGTAATGTTCTGCCGAAGAATGACTTCGTTTGTGCAAAACGACAAGTTGATGATTCACTGCTTTCAGGATAGTCTGACTGGGGCATCTCTGAGTTGGTATATGCAGTTGGAGAGTAATCAGATTCGATCATGGGTGGATTTAGCCAGAGCTTTTCTGAAGCAGTATGATTATAACCTGGACATGGCTCCTCATCGCATGCAGTTGCAAGAATTGTCTCAAGAGAACAATGAACCCTTCAGGAAGTATGTTCAGAGGTGGAGAGAATTTGCTGCCAGAGTGCATCCACCGCTCCTAGACCGAGAGTTAATGAGCACGTTTGTAAACTCCCTGAAGAGCCCGTACTTCGAAAGAATGCTCGTAAATGCACCTAATTTCTCTGCATTGGTAGGATTGGGTGAACGCGTTGAGCGTGCCGTAAAAACTGGGAAAATTCAGATTACTTCAGGTGGTCAGGCTAGTGAAACTGAATCTCTCTATAGCTACCAAACTGAAGAAGGAGTTGTGATCAATGCAATTGATGCGTGTTTTTCGCAAGTGTACGAATCACGTCAAAGTAATATAAAAGATTATCGAATCCACAGAGACCAAGTGTCAATCTATCGTACCTGTTGTTATGGTGTTTATCTAAGGCAACTATTTTTAAGGGTTTTAGTAAGGGTGCAATGGTAAATAAAATTATAATTTTAAATAATAAATAAAAGACAGGCTCGAATGTAATTCACGTAATCAATGATAATCCAGTACTTGTTAATGGAACTACTTATGGGCAATGTTTTCTCCTTTGAAAAGAACTAATTTAACAGGAACTGTCGCTTTCGCGTATTCAGAACCGAGTTGTACTCTCTAATCAACCCCTCCTATTGTCACGGATAAAAAGGTGCGTACTGCGTTAGAGTAGTAAACCTATTTTTAAGAAATATAGTTTCTTAACAAAGTTGAAAAGTATTTTAACCTGGACTTCTTAGCAAAAAGAGGTTCTTATGAACCAGGCTCTAAATCTCATAACGCGTCCGAAAATCGTTTTAAAATCTCTTTTCTTTTTAATCTAAAAACTCCTAATGAACTATACAAAGCGCTTTTGGCTGTTTTTGAAATAGTTAAAAACAATTACTTGAATTGAAAGATAAAATAGCCCTTAGGTGTTTCCACGAACAATTATACTGATTACTGGTTTAATTACGATCCTTACATTCTAACCTTTATGGGATTAGTTAGACATGATAAAGTAAATATTCTTTTTATAGTTTTTCATATGAGTAATTTAAAGCGAGTGCGGGAAGTAAACAAAGTAAATGTGCGAGTGCGGGAAGTAAACAAAGTAAATGTGCGAGTGCGGGAAATAAACAAAGTAAATGTGCGAGTGCGGGAAATAAACAAAGTAAATGTGCGAGTGCGGGAAATAAACAAAGTAAATGTGCGAGTGCGGGAAATAAACAAAGTGCAAGTGCGAGAAAATAAATAAAAGCAAAGCAATGCGGAAAAATAAAATACTAACTGGAATTAAAATGGCGGCAGGATTAACTTCCTCCAGAGTGCTCCAAAACTCGAACCACAGACAGATTACAGACTCGATCACTCGATTGCAGAGGCACCCCGATGTGGAATGGCAACTGCTTTATAACTGATATATGCCTAGAGAATTCTAATTTTGGATGAAGAAAAACGAAAATCTAAGGTCCTATTTATAGTAAAAACTGAAAGCATGAAATGACCGGGACGCCCCTCCACTAAAAAGTGGAGGTTATGAAATTTTGCCTTGTGGCGCCCGCCACAAGGTCATGGCGCCCGCCATGGTCCCTACAGGGGATGATGGAGTGGGGATCGTGGGTCTTGGAGGTTGAGGAGTGGTCTTGAGACGTGGCCACGTCATGGCTAACCCCATGGCGCCCGCCACGGTGGGTGCCGCAAGTGCAAAATGCTGAATTTCTAGGTTTTCGTCCGTTTTCACTCCTTTTTCGCTCCTTTTCCCGATTCAAGCTCCGATTATTATAAAAACCTGAAAACGTAAGAAAACAAAGCAATAACAAAGCAAAACAACAATAAAAGCTAAGAATGCATGCGAAATCGGAGTCAGAAATACGGTGAATTTTAGTGTGATCAGCAATCCTGCCAGATGTTGAGTATACTCGAGATGAATCGATGAAATCTGTGGGTTCTTCATCTTCTGTGTCTTGTTATGCGGGACAGATAATTGCGCCTAGGGCACCATATCCAGAACTTTATGTCACTTCTTTGGCAAATCGGCGAACTCGTGGCCGAGGTTATCAGAATCAGCGCCCAAATCAGAACAGGCCTCGTAACAACTTGGAACGAAGGAATGCTCCTTCTCACCCAGTGCCTATGCCGTATAGCCAGATTCTGCCACATTTGATTCAGAATTCTTTGGTGGAACCTAAAGCTCTTAAGCCTGTGCCAGAACCTTACCCTCCCGGGTACAATCCCCACGCTCAATGTGGTTACCACGATGGATCTCCAGGGCATTCAACTGAAGATTGTAAAGCTTTTCAGGCGAAAGTACAACAGTTGATCGACCAAGATTGCATTTCCTTTCGAGAAGGAATTCTGGTGGTTCATGACAATTTCTCAGCTGTCTGAGCTCGCAGATTCAGAGGTTTATTTCAAGAAGCCAGTGGTCCAGACAGGTAGGCGCCCTCAGCATTGGCAATCCTCAGGCTTTTATCATTCGCATTTGTAGTTTCTTTTCTGTTAGTTACTACTTGCTGTTAAACATTGTTTGTTTCGAATGGTAATATTGATAAAGTGACTATGCATTTTTCTGAATTAATCATGTCGTTGTCACTCATTTATTGCATTGCACTGACACTTGCATTTTATTCATTCCACTTTATCACTATGATTAGCAAAGATTGGAGGGAGGATGACGAAACTGAATACTCATAACCGATGATCGCATGCTTTCAGATAAAACCTTGCCGATGACGTACAAGGCATTGTTTCAAATCCCCTAAACGCTGGAGATATAAGGAGTTAGTCCCTTGTTAACCACTTCGAGCCAGGAAGTAGAAGTTTTTTCGGACTTTTAAACCCTCACATCTTAACCCGGGGCAGGGTAGTTGTCAGTTAGCTTGATCGAGCGTTCAAGTCTTATAGAGGAGTGTTGCCTTTCGAGGACCAATCACATCTTATTTTTCCCCAGAGGTCGTACCTCGTCAACCGCAATGGTTAAACCTCACCAATCAGGAGTGAGACAGTTACAACCCTTTCGGAGCAATCAAAACAACCAGTGTCACACGACTTGTTCGGAAAAAGGGAAAGAAAAAAGAAAAGCCCGCTAGGTAAAAGAAATGAAAAAAGCTGGAAAGCTAATACTTAGGCAAAAATCAGGGGCATCCCGATGGACTTCAAAAGAAAAATCGAAAAGAACTCAAAAGGAGTCAGTCCAGGCAAAAATTAGGGAATCAAAAGAATGAAAAAGAAAGGATATGAAAAGAAAAAAATCCTCGAACAAGGACAAAGTCGTGTGGACACAGACACCAAAAACGAAAAGGAGTAACTGTCGCTCCGAAAACCTTGTGAGTTCCTACTATTCAACATATCTCTCGAAGAGGCGAGCGCTCGATCCAGGTTAACTGAACTTTAGGATCAGAGATCATCACGTAGAAGGGGTGGGTACAAACCATAATTGGAGCCAAATATCTTGTGTTTCACGAACCGTGAACCCGGCCACGATACAGCCCTTAAAAGACCTAATTGAGGTAGGGTTTATTCTGAAGGCGCATTACGATAAGGTTGAGTAACCTGACTCCTTCTTGATTTTCTAGTCATATCCTTGTTGTATTTTTCACTGATCACATAAGCACTACGTTTGAACTTTGGTTCATTCGTCACTCACAGTCATGGCACGTAAATGAGTGACAGCACAATGTTTTCAAAATCTGCATGAACACTGCATTAAAATTACCAATCGGGATTAAACAATTTTATTTGCAGGTCAGTAGTTGACAGGAAGGAGATTCCAACAGGGAACAATCGAACATGACTGAATAATTCAGCGGTCTGGATCAGAATGGTGTATGTTGTGAAACCCTGTGAATCTGGGGCATTGACTTCCAGTGAGTTTAGAATCAGTTGGTCTGAGGACAAGTCCCGAAGCATCGGTTGATTATGGGACAGTTTACCTGAGAAGCAGTTGATCAGAAGTGAGTCTTCTCGAGAGCCAATCAGGGGCAATTATCCAGAATGTTGTGATTTGAGGATAGATCATTCCAGTGTGTGATCAGGGCAGGTTAAGTCGCTCAACGCTCGTTCATGGGAAAGACACTTCAGAAGCATATTGAAACCAACCATGATGAGAGTTGGTTAATTGAGGTTGAATCCTTTTGTCGTACAGATACTGGGGCAAGTCATCGCAAGGTCGTATTGTAGCAGGTTGCTTTCTGTTCAGAGTGAGTTTCCCAAGAGATTGGGGCAAGTTGAGTTGCACTGGGGCAAGTTGTTCAAGCAAGTTTGTTCACCTCAACAAGAGTTGAGTATCGGGGAATCATGTCATTACCCTCGTCAGAAAACCTGAACATTTGAAAAAGACCTTGTTATCATTGGATCATTATCCTATAGTTTAAACCTGTTACTTGACAGAACATTGTAACCTGGTCATTTCCAAAGCCCAGTTCTCGTCTGGCAAACTGGTAACCAGTTCTCGTCTGGTCCACCTTTCCGTAAATACCAGTTCTCGTCTGGTACCTGTTATTTTTCAACCAGTTATTGTCTGGCCAACCTTTCCGTAAACATCAGTTCTCGTCTGGTGTATGTTAGCTTTCAACCAAACCCGTCTGGTCACCGTCTCTTTAACCTATTTGTGGCATCAGTTCTCGTCTGATGCATGTCAGCTTCCAAACCAGCCCCGTCTGGTCATCCTTTCCTTAACCTATCATCCAGTCAGCCTCGTCTGATGATCCAATCGTAAATCCATTCTCGTCCGATAACCTAACCTATTTTTGCTATCAGTTCTCGCCTGGTAGTCCATCTTTGAATGCTATCCCCGTCTAGTATTTTCCCCTTAAAACCATTTTGTTAATAACCTATTTCCATCTGTAAACCAGAAAAGCCTAAAAATACCCGACACGATAATTCCTAGTGACTCGCATGGTGTCACGTCCCTCGATACAAAGCTCGATTGATACTGGTTTTCCCGAGTAATGTTGAATCATGATTACTATCCTCAGCGGATAGAAGTCACGCATTGTCCTCAAAATAGTTGAGATCGCAGTTATTCCTCCGCAGAATAGGATCAGGAGTATCCTCAGCAGGTCAGAATGGATATCCCCGACAGCAGGGGCATTCTCAACAGTGAGCTGTGCACAATTAACCCCAGTTTGGGTAAGCCTTGCAGGGTACAATCAGGTTGTCAAGGGTTTAGAAAGAGTATCCCCGTGCAGGGTCGTCCTTCCCTTATCCAGCAGGTTGTCATTCCTCCGTCAGGTTGATCATCCTCTACGAGTTCGTAACGATGAATTTGTGAGCTGTCCCTTAGCAGGATTGTTTCTTCCCCACGGAAGTTGGTCTCACTTTTCCAGCATTTATTTTGCTGAGATGATTCTATGATACCCGATACCCATCAGTGGAGTTGACGTGCCCTCGACATTTATTTTGCCAAGCGGTTTTAGACTCGGTGTTCTCTGGCAGCTCGAGCTTGCATTTGCACTTGCATATACCGTCATATTTGCATATGTACAAACACATAGCATCTCCATGTCGTATGGGGGCATTGCATTTTCATACAAACACATAGCATCTCCATGACGTATGGGGCATTGCATCATTTTCAAACATATGCATTTCGAAACATAGATCAGATTGGTTCACCTTTTGCTTTCAGGCATGTTTTCTCAGCAGGAGTATGAAGTTCTATCTCGGATCTACTTCCAGATATTTGAAGTCTCGCCGTGAGACATGTGATGATACAGTTCTTGTTATTATTCCCCACAGAGTTACTGGTTGAAGTCTCTCTTATCCGGTCAGCGGAGCGTCTTTCTTCGGGTTTGCTGTCGCGGCAGCATTACAGGTTTTCATAAATCAAAATTTCAGAAGTGGTCACTTGCTGTCGAAACGGGTTTCGGGCGGTTATTTTCATAATATCCCCAGTGGAGTTAGCTACTACCGCGAACAGGCTAGGAAGCTATATCCAAGGTTATTTTCCCGTAAGAATCAGGCGGAAGAACTTTCCTGTAAGTATCAGGCAGATGTGTTATATTTTCCCGTATGGATCAGGCGGAAGAACTTTCCTGTATGTATCAGGCAGATGTGTTGTCCCGTATGAAACAGGCGGCTGAACTCTCCTGTAATCAGGCAGATGACAGAATCTCTATGCATGTTGACGAATTGGTTCCTCTTCTGGTGTTCACAAGGTTAGTCCAATGGTGGACGGAGGTGTTTTGCGAAGATAGCTCAATACCTGTGGCGTCACACAGGTGGTTGAGGTTGAAAATAAATTTTATCAAATAATTGACTAGTTGATTGCCGTAATAACCAGACTCAGTTTATTGGATGTTGCTTCTCAAGCAGACTTGCAGTTTATCTCCACGGTTGGCAAATTTCAGGGTTTCTTTAGTATTCAACCGTCTCGTACCTCGAATGTTTGAAAGTCGTTCGCTCTTCAACCCTTCAGGTCCAAGCCGTTTGAATAGGGGTAGCTGTTGCACCCCAAAATTTGACCAACCGGTTCCCACATCTGGTTTATGTTTCGACGCATTTTGCATTCGCACTCGCATACCGCATACATTGCATGTTTTCAGCCATTTTGGACTGTATCGGGATTACAGCCTCCCCTGGCGTTTTAGGCATTTCAGGCCAATACGAAGATTTATTTTGAGAATTGGTGCTCGTTCCCTGTGTTTTCAGGCCATCTCGGTGTCCGGTTTTTACCGCTTATTTCGTTATGATTGTGTAGCTGTTTTCTAATCGATTTAATCGACTTCCTTGCATTTTTTAGATTTTCTTTTAATTTCTAGAATTTTAAATGAATTATTTTTCTAGAACTTTAATTCTTTTAAATAGATTTTAATAGCTTTTAGAGGTTTATTTTCTATTATAGATTTAATAGAATTTTAATAGCAATTTTCTATTTTTTAGATAATTCTTCTATAGATTTTAAATAGTTTTTTAATAGATTTTAATAGAATAATTGTTTTTTTAGATTTAAAATAGATTTTTAATAAGTTTTTAGATTTAATTTCCTTTTTAGGAATTACTTTAATCATTTTTAGAGATTAATTGGTTTAATAGAGTTTAAATCATTTCTTTTTTTAGATTAATTTTTTTTAGAGGTAACTAGATATTAATTAGTATTTTAGGGGGTTTAATTAGCTTGATAGTCTTAATTAGTCTTTAGGATAATCATTCTTAATTAGAGTAGCCTTAATTAGCAGTTCTTGATTAATAGGTCATAATTTCCGTTTAAGCTTTAATTAGGGTTTAGTCATCTTTTCTTTATCCATTAACTGCATTTATGGATTTTAATTGGTTTTTTAATCAGATTCATTAAATCTTTAATGGGCCATTATCCAAATTCGTAGAGCCCAGTCAGGTCCAAGTCCATAGCACCACTTGTCCCATATATAGCATGCCACGCGTTCTCTTCCTCTTTGGCCACCTCATTTTCCACTCACCCTCAGTCTCACTCTCTCTCTGCCATTTGTCCCTCTCTCTCCGCATGGCCTACACGTGGCTCCCATGCATCCCTCTCTCCCATGCATGTTGACACACGTCCTCCCCCTTCCTCCCTTCTCGCCGGCCATGCAACCGCCTCCGGCCACCGCAACCGTCGTCGGAGGCTCGCCGGAAACTGCAAAAAACCCACCAAGATGTTCATCAATTCTTCACCAATAATCTTCAGGATCTGTTCATATCTTCGCCGGAAATCACAAGGCGTCGCTGGAAAACTCATATGTTCTTCATGATTCTCCAGCAATCATCAATATCTTCACATCATGTTCATCAAAACCACCGCAACTGTCACCAGAGTGTGTAACCGTCGCCGGAATCTTCATCATAGATCCATCGGAAATCACCAAACGACGAGAACATCCTTCATCCGTTGAAGATCTTCATCATTTTCACACTATTTCCTCCAGATCCATCAACAATATTCCAGATCTATAACCTTCAAGAACGTTCATCAGTTCCTCAACTGTTTCCAGATTTTTCACCTTCATCAATTTCGCCGGAAGAATCAAGAACACTCATCACTACTGTATTTGTTTTCCAGATTTCTCCTTCATCTTCATGAAGATCCTCCAAAAATTCCTCAAGTCTTCATCCAAATCTCCAGAATCCTCAAGAACAAACGTCTACAATGAATCTTCCTTAAAAGATCTCCATCGATCTTCATAGAACCTTCAACGGTCATCAATACATTCAACTACATCTCCAGAAGCGAATTCCACTCATGAATCACAAGATCCACTCAAGATCTTCAACATGCAATCGCCTTCAAGAAGCCTTCCAGTTCGATGTCATCTTCATCCGTCCAACAACTCCAAGGACATTCGTAGAACCTTCAAGCACCTTCATCTTGTCAACTGCTTCCAGATCTGTGATAGGATCCTTCGTGTTCATCAAGACGTCGCCAGAAACTTGCTTCCATCTCCATCAATAATCTACTGACGAAGTTTGTTCTGAAGGAAATCTTGAACGCTTTAACTTTATTAGCGGGTTTTGTTCTCCATTTTGTAGGTGATAATGATAACTAAAGGAAACGGAATTGAAACGAAGGAAAGAGTTTAAGAGGAGATGAAACAGAGAGAGAGATGGCGAAGAGGTAGATGGAGATAACGGTGAGGTTAGGAGAAAAGTGAACAGTGGCGGCGGAGACTGAGAGTGAGAGAACTTAGGGTTTCTGAAAGAGAGGAGAGGCTGAGTGTTTGGTCTTTGGGCCTCTAAGCCCGTCAGTTTTTGGGCCACACCCCCAATCCCTCGTTGCACACCCCCCGTTTCTTAGTTTGTTTTATTTTTCTGGGCTGGGCCCATTTCTCTCTTACTGGATATACTCTTTTTTCATGTTTGCACCCTCTGTTTCTCCTTACGCGCCCCCTTCCTTTTTTTTTATGTTTTGCTGTTTATTTTTGGTGGGCTGGGCTCAACCTTTATGCCTCTTTCTGTTATTGTAACATCCTTGTATCACTAAACCCCCTCCATGCATTTTATTTTTTCTTAATACTTTGCATTGTATTTTTTAATTGTGATTTTTTAGGATAGTTTAATATGGTTCAGAATATCTTAATTCCTTGGAATATTATAATTCATAGAATAGATTTTTTTTTAATTTTAATTTCTTTTAGGGAATTTAGATAATATTTTCATTTAGGAAATTAGTCTAATTTTCTTTTAAGAAAATTTATGACTTAGTTGATTTCTTGTTAAGGAGATTTATGGGTTTAATTCTTTTTAGGATATATTTTCATTAGGAGATTATTTTTGCCGTATTTTAGGAGTAGACTTTTATTTCCATTTTGTGTTGGATTTCTCTCCTATTTTCGTTTCTATCTGATTTTATTCTCGATTTTATTTCTGGCTGGCCGTGTGACACGATTCAATTGGAGAATGATTTTCGATATCATTTCTCTATCTTGTCTTTGACATGGACATCAATACGCTACCTCTTAGAGTTCGATTTCTCGTATAAGTCGAACCATGACGGTCTAAACGTTACATTGTTCTGGTTCGAGCGTCATCATCAAAGATCCAGAGAGGAGAAGATTGGAATGGAGCTTGCGCGCATGTTAGGAGCCAACGGAGCTGCTTCGTTCAACATCATCATCATCTTATTCAAGTCTTCAGGCAACCGTCGAGTGTTGTGGGCTGCATCGTTAGACACGAAGGAAATGGCAGTTGAGGAGTTTCTTCTTAGGTTCTTGCGTGTGTGTCCCGGGTTCCTTCCCGTCTAGGCGTAGGCCTGCTTCCTCTTTGTTCTCGCCCCGTGCGAGCGAAACCCCTTTTCTCTCGCGTTCAGGCGATCGAGACCCCTTCTCTTGCCCCGTGCAATCGAGATTCGTTTTCCCGTCGAACTACGTTTGCTCTGATCTCTCGTGCCAGACGAGAGTACGTAGGCATAGGATGCGATATCCTAGTGAGCTCCCTTTTTTCCCGTTTCCCCGTTTAGCTGTAGTTGGCTGAACTATAGCTGCTCTGATTTCTCATATCGAATGAGAATATGTAGGCATAGGATGCGATATCCTAGCGAGCATACTAACAACTAACTTCTTTGTTCTCTCGCTGATGTGCGATTGAGACTTTCCCGCTGACGACTGATGTTTCCCTTTCTCTTGCCCTTGCGCATTTGAGACCAGACCGTAGTTCTAATTCCCGCAGGTTCCCGTACCTTTCAGAACAACTTAATCTCTCACCCCTGTGTGATCGAGAACACCCTGTCTAGCCGTAGTTAGCCCGAACTACGTTTGCTCTGATCTTTCACGTTGTGTGGAAGTACGTAGGCACAAGACGCTAAGTCTTGGCGAGCCAATTCCCTGTAGTTTCCCGAACTACGATGACTCTGACTTTCTCTCTTGAGAATACGTAGGCATAGAGTGCGATGCTCTATCGAGTCAGTTTCTTTCCGTTTAGATTTAACAGCCGTAGATAGATTGTTTTGCATCCGGTAGACGAACCAGCAAGCGTGGATCCCGTCGAGTACGACGGACGTGAGGGGTGCTAATACCTTCCCCTTGCGTAACCGACACCCGAATCCAGGATTTGGTTGCGATGACCATTCCTTTCCCGTCTTTGCGGTAGGTTTACTTCGAGCGTTTCCTTTCCCTCCTTTGGGATAAATAACGCACGATGGCGACTCTTCTGTTTAGCCGGCGCCGATTTTCACAGTAGCGACATAATGGTGTACTGAAGACCTTCAACGGAGTCCTCCCACTCTTCTTTGCCAAAACAGTATTCTAATCTTCGCTTCTTAGACTCAAAAATCTTCTTGCGATCCTTCAGGTTCACAATAGCCTTGTTCAACATGTCTTAAGTGGCGTACCTACAGGCAGTCTCATCATCAAACTTCTTCTCACTGGCCTTCAACTTGGAGATCTGTTGCTTCAGCTTGTCCTCCCGCTCTTTGTTGTTAGCCAGAGTGGCATTCCACTGCTGGTTAAATTTGGAGATTCTCAGGTAAGCATTATCTAGGTCCTGCTTTTTGGTGTCAAGCACATCGTTGACAACCTTGAAATCCAAACCTAAACGTTCACGTTCAACCCTCAGTTTGGTCAAGTCTGTGCCTATGCATTTCACCAGCTCTGTCTGTTTTTTTTGAAGGAATAGACGGCTTCGTTCCTCTCGCTTCTAAGCTGAACCAGTTCTTTCTCCAACTCCTCGTTGGCCTTCTTCAGCTCTTCCTTCTCAGCCAATACCTGGTTGTATTTCTGAATGGACACGGTAGTGGGTTCTTCAACCACTGGAGGGCAGTCTTGCCTAACAGGTGGAAAAGGCATCCCTACGGTTTCTGCCCTGCTTCGAATCCAAGTTACGTAAGGAGCATAAGCTTGGCTGTTGCTCTTACCCAATAGTGTTTTCCCTCGTATGCTGATGTCGTTCCAAGCATGCTTGAGCTTGGCTAACATATCCCCCTCTAGGAGCCCTATGAGGTACAGAGATTCCTGCACCTCTTCGTCTTTCGGCGAACCTCTCAAGGCGTTCGCGAACTGTCTGACAAGTAATGAGGGATTGTAGTTAATGCAACCTTTTCGTCCAATCAGGGGCACATTAGGAAAACCACTGCAGCTGTAGATGACTCCAGTACCCAGCATATCCCGATCAAACCAAACGATGCTCTCTGCTGATAAACCCATCAGCCGTTCAGACCACTCAGTTGTGGCTGCAGAGGAAGCAAAGAGACCCTTCTTGGGCATGTGGCTATCAAACCATCTGTAGAGTAAGGGCGCACAACACGACACATTTTTACCCCTTCTGTTTTCATTCTTGTAATGGACAGAATGATATACGTCACCAATCAAGGTGGGCACTGGATTTCCCGATGCAAAGATATGGAAGGTGTCCAAATCTATAAAGTCTGGCATGTTGGGAAACAAGATGATGCCATAGATGCAGAGGGCGAGAGTAGCGTTGAATACGATCCAACAACTGTCTTTAACGCACTGTTGGGCTTTCCCAACCAGAAACTGTAGAGAAAAACCAGGAACTCCATTCCATGAGGTCAGAAGCAGCTCTGAAGCATCCAGATGAAGAGCAGCAACTAGGTTAGCCAGATTAAGCTTAGCATCCATGTGAACAAACGACATCTGATTCTTAACAGGTACACCCAACAACTCAGCATACTCTTCTAAGGTAGGCGCAAGAATGAAATCTGGAAAAGTGAAGCACCTCAACGAAGGGTCATAGAACTGTAGCAATGCATACAACCCGTTCAACTCATAGACTGAAGGTTTACGAACCATACTGAGCAACTTCCCATAAGATTTCCTGAATTCCCCTTTCATTGTATCATCTACCAAGACAATCAAACTAAGCAGCAAAGTAACATTCGGGGTATGGAGCTTGTAAGCCACATTCTTCTTCAATGATTCCATGCAATCAAACAGAGGGCAAGATTACTGGAACCGGGGGATAGTATATGCACCTGCAACACAGACACACGTTAATGGGATGCAAATGAGTATGCAAAAATGCAAGATGCAATCATGCAGCAGGAGATCAAGAGTGTTGTTGAGGAGACCAAGGCTCTGTTTCAACATAACCACAACACTGCTCTGACAATAAGACCCTGAAGCGGACCATAATTATGCTCTGTCAAGAACAAACACATCTCTGATGATGAGAACCCTCTGATACCAACAATACTGATTCACTGTCAAGAAAACCAGGTTGTCTGAAGGTTAAGGTTTCCTACAATAACCCGACCCTGCTCACAGGTATGGACCTAATCACGGATAAGGTATGGCATCCTATGTGTTTCCTAGTGTCACAGACTTTCATGAAATGATGATACGTTCACCATTTCTGGTTTGGCATCATCACTCCCTGAAGAGGCCTCACTTAGCTGAGTCACAAATGAACGGTCCCCAGAGTCAACAACCCTCCAAACCAACAACCCCTCAAGCCCTAAAGGGCTTGAAAACAAGTCAACCGGGAGAATCTCGTCTGAGCATGGATTTTGCGGGACACTAGTACATGCAAAGCATGCACACGCCCACTACTTTCCACAACTAATTCTAGGTATACACTCAAGTCTGGGTCTGACTTATCACTCATCAGAGCCCCCTCCCACAACAGCACAAATAATCATATTATACTGAGAATAAAATTCGGAAAGTAAAGTGCGATAAATAAATGCAAACCCAACAGATAAACACGCAAGCGCTAGGATTGACTCGGATAAGGGATGGGAAACGGTCCCAACATAGGGGATGGGAAAATTCCCCAGCAGCTATAGAGTTCCCAGCTGTCGCTACCGCGAAAATAAGGTGCCGGCAAAACAGAAGAGTCGCCACCTTTCGTTATTTATCCCACGGAAAGGGAAAGGAAACGATCGGAAAAACCTGACGAAAAGGTATAAGACAAGGTCATCGCAACCATGTCTGGGTTCGAGAGTCGGTTACGCAAGGGGAAGGTATTAGCACCCCTCACGTCCGTTGTACTCAACGGGATCCATGCTTGTTGTGTTTATATGACGGGTTGGTTTTATCTATCTACCTATCAAGGCTGGTCTAAAAAGAAAAGAAAACTGACTCGGCAAAGTGTCGTGCTTCGTGCCTACATATTCTCATCAGAGAACGAGAAATCAGAGTCAGCGTAGTTCGCCTAACTACGGGTAAACGGATGGGGGAAGGTAGCTCACCAATACGTCAATATTGTGCCTACGTACTCTCAACAGATATGAGAGATCAGAGCTTACGTAGTTCGGGATATACGGATTACGGGGGTTCAGATTCATCTGTTTTTCTGAGTAGGGTTAACAAACGGTTCCAGCAGTTTGGTTTATGCAGCTCGCTCGTCAGAGACTTGTGCGTTACCGTTTGCGGTAGAAATGAGAGTTAACGACACTCTTTTCTTCAGAAAGGTTTTCCTTGAGTTATGGGCCCACGGGGCAAAAAGAAGGTTTGAAGTTTGTTTTTTGTCTTTTACGGAAGAAGTGTTTTTTATGGTTGTTTGCAACTAATATTGCACTAGAGACTATGACCTAGGAGTGAATGCGTCGCATGTCACCCAAAGGATACCATACTAAACATCCTGATTATTAGAAGGAAACCCTCCAATAATCATTTCCTAAGTAGCTTAAGGCTCGTAACGCACGATATCAATTAACCTTTATTACTGTATTTTGATTTGTTTGAAGAGAGAAGGAGAAAGGACACAACTAAGGGGAAACTATCAAGTCCTAACAGTTGTCATGCCAAGGATTCATTCTATGGTGGAGTCCGAAACAGGGAACTCCTAGATGTTATCATGCAAAAGGTTTCAACCTAAAGTTCTATCATCGCTTCCTTATCAAAGGAAGTGAAACTCCTAGGGGATCATGTCAATGGGAAACAGACAGCAGACAAAGCATCAACTAACATCAATAAAACAAAAGAGAAAACAGTAAAGATGCAAATGCAATGCAGCAATACAAGCAGAGGGAGACTCACTCAACCTCTAGAGTAATCAAGCAAAAGCAACACAATACACAGGCGAGGGAGGCAAACTCAACCTCTAAATGCAGACACATCAGATAAAAAGGGAAAAACAACACACAAGCAAGGGGAGGATCGCCTCAACCCTTAAGGCAAGCAAGCAGAGGGAGACCCACTCAACTTCTTAATGCAGTCATGCACCTACACTTAGACTATCCTAAACATGAGACTATCTGAATGCAACACACCACTCAATCATGAATGAAGGACAAGAATTATGACAAATAAGGAATTCATTCCACAAGTAGTCAAACAAGGCATCTATCCTAAAGAGAAGATTGATGGATGGATGCATGCATGATGTATACCAAAGGTATCTATCATGACATTCAACCAAGGATGAAGTTTGATGAATGGAGACATGATGTATACCAAAGGTATCCATCATGACACTCAAGCATTCATGGAAGAATTGAAATCATTCATGGGAAGTATAATGTATACCAAAGGTATCCATCATGGCACTCAACCATTCATGGAAGAATTGAAATGAAGGGAAGCATGGTGTATGCCAAAGGTATCCACCATGACACTCTACCATTCATAGGAGATTGAAATGAAGGGAAGCATGGTGTATGCCAAAGGCATCCACCATGACACTCTACCATTCATGGGAGAATCATCTTCCTAAGAGGCTTCAGGAGGAACCCTAAGGATTAGTTAAGGATCACCTAAACTAAAAGGGATTAAAGACTCTATCAAGGCCTAATCTAGGTTTATAGTAGGTCTCAACCTAAGCTTGATCCTATCAAGGAGCAATTAAAAGCATAAAGTTAGCTAAAGGTTTACCTTTAAGTCTAAACTAAGGGGAAAGCTAGATTAGGATCACCTAAACATCACCAACTTGTAAAATGGGGGAATAATAGAAGATCACTTCTAAAAATCCTAAGAAAAATCCTATAGCTTCCTAAGTATGTTAGGGACCTATGGTAGAAAATTCAGGATCAAAACCTGAATCTAAGGGTACTAAACAATTTCTACATCTCAATATGTACTAAACACCAATCTCAAAACCATACTTAGAATCATCTAAAAAATACAACAAAAATCACCCAAACCTATCAAGGAGTCTATAACAAGCATGCAAAATTTTAGCATCAAATTCCAAAGCATGAACTAGTAATAAAATCAGCAAGTAAACTACTCATTTTATGCATTTTTAATCAACTATTAAAAATAGAAAAAGGCCAAATAAATGGAAAAATATCCAAAAACAAAAACAAATGTCATACAAAAATTAGAGACAAGGTAGGAATCATCCATAATTTTTCTCATATTTTTATGATCGTTATTTCTATTTTTCTTGAATTAAATCAATCAAAATAATTAAAAGAAAATGAAAAATGAATTAAAGAAAATAAAGAAAATTGGAAAAGCTGCAACCACTATATCACACTACTAGTCAACAGATCCTAGGGGAGAGTGAGTGACACACGCGCGCTGACTGTTGTCGCTACTGCGAAAATCGGCGCCGGCTATGACAGAAGAGTCGCCACCGTGCATTATTTATCCCACAAGAGGGAAAGGAAACGCTCAGAGTAAACCTAACGCAAAGAGGGAAAGGAATGGTCATCGCAACCAAATCCTGGATTCGGGAGTCGGTTACGCAAGGGGAAGGTATTAGCACCCCTCACGTCCGTCGTACTCGACGGGATCCATGCTTGTTTTCTATCTAAGGGTGTGTTGTTCTATCTACTCTATAGGTCTGGGTTAAAAAGAAAAGAAAATAACTCGGCAAAGTATCGCACTTTATGCCTACGTATTCCCGTCTGAAACGAGAAATCAGATTCAACGTAGTTCGCCTACCTACGGGAAAGGAGGGGAAGGTTGCTCGCTAGGATATCACATCCTATGCCTACGTACTTTCATACAGCATGAAAGATTAGAGCAAACGTAGTTCGGCTACCTACGGGAAAGGAGGGGAAGGTTGCTCGCTAGGATAATGCATCCTGTGCCTACGTACTTTCATACAGCATGAAAGATCAGAGCAAACGTAATTCGGGCTACGGAAGACACAAGCTTGTCTGACAGTTTTTTATCTCCTTATGAAAGGGTTTTCCTGATTAAGGGTCCAAGCGGACAAAAACAGAGTTTGAATGTTTGTTTGAGTTTTTTACGAAAGAACTGTTTTTTAGTCTGTTTGCAACTTGTACTGTACTAAAGACTTGTGATCTGAGAGTGACTACGTCGCATGTCACCCTAAGGGTACCATACTAAGCAGCCAGATTACTGAAGAGTGACCCTCCAACAACCTTTCCTCAAATAGCTTAAGGCTCGTAACGTACAGCACGCGTTATCCTTATTACTGTGTTTTTGAATTGTTTTGAGATGAGAAGAGAAAGACGCTCTAAAAAGCCTATGGTTGAAAGGGAAACTAGCCTAATGTTATCATGCATGGGTCAAAACCTAATGTCTGTCATAATTTCCTCTTGCACAGAGGAAATCAGAGGTCCTAGGGGATAAACAGCAAAAGACGGCAAGCAATTACAGTAAACAATAAAATGCATGCAATGCAACAATACCATTGAGGCAAGGAAGAAAACAATAGGCAAGAGGAGACAAGCTCCACCTCTAACCTAAGGGTAATCAACACAAGCAAACAAACAATACAGAGAAAAACAAAAGACACAGAGGAGACAGCCCAAGCAGCAGCAACAAACTCTTACAGCAAACAGCAACAGCAGCTCTAAACAGCAAAGTTGACAGCAAAGGCTTCATCTTCAAGCTTCATCAATCTTCAAGCTCCAACAAGCACACTCCAAGAGGAGGATTAATCATCAAGATCAAGCTATAATGTTAAGGGACTTAATGACAACCAAAGGAAATCACTAAGAACTCAACATTGCAAATGAAAGGTATCCTCAAAGTTCTACTCAATTGGGCATACCACTCATCCCTCCTAAGGAGAGATGTAGCTTCCCAAAGAGGACTTTATGTCATTGGATATAATAGAGGCAAACAATGCACTCTATGTTTGAAGAAAGAATCAAAACTAGGTCTAAGGCACTTTCTAAAACCCTAATTTCCTAAGCTTCTTAAAACAAACTCCACAAGAGGAAAAGCCTTCAACTCCAAGCTTCAATCTTCAATCCCAAGCATCTTCAATGAATCCAGAAGCTCCAACAAAAATAACTCAAGCCTAAACCCACTCCAAAGCAGCCAACGAAACCAAACAATCCAAAGCACTCAAGAGAGGAAACCACAAATACAAGCCACTTGAAAAATACAAATAAAATAGAAAATCAAGTTGTAAAATTCTAATTAAATTCCTAGGGGAACATACATGTTTGAAAAGCCTAGGGTTAAAATGTTAAATCCTAATTCAACTTCTAAGTTACCTAAATAATTTCTAGATTGAAATTTATCAAGGTAATCCATAAGTTTGGGAAGGCTCTAATCTAAACACCTAAAACAGAACCTAGAGATGTATTAAAATTCTAATAAAAATCCTGAGGGAACATGAATACCTATCCAAAAACATAATAAAAAATAAAAGTCAAATTCATCACCAATTGGAAGAAAAAAATTTAACAAAACAGATGGTCAAATATGCAACATAATGGATGTTAGCACAAAAGAAAAATCATAACTAATTCAAATAAAATCCTAAAAATGTAAAATCAACGCCTAAAATTTCTTAAGACATTAAGGAACTTAAAAAACAAATTTCATAATATTTTGATGATTTTTACTATTTTTAGTGTAATTAAAACAAACATGCAATAAAACAGAAAAATAAAAAGAAAATAATGGAAAATGAAATGGTGAATTAATGGAAAACCAAAGCAGAAAAATGGAAAATGCACATGGGAGGATTCGAACCCGCGCGCTTCAGGTCCCCTGCGCTGGCCAAAACAACGCCGTTTTGGATGACACGTGGCGCGCGCCTGTTCATCTTCTTCCTTGAACTCGCCGGAACTGTTCCGGCCGACCGTTCCTCCACCATACTCGCCGGAATTCTTCCAACAACCATAACTCACTCAATTCTTATCTGTTTCGCACGTTTTTTGGACCGAAATCGAAGGATTTTTTGCAAGGATTCCAAATATCTCATCAAAAATAATTAATAATGCAATATCAAAGAAAAACGAATCAATCAAAGTTTGACACCAAAACCTCAAGTTCATTAAAACTTCTCCAAATTAATTCTAAACTCATCCTTATGTCATGGAGGTTAAAGATCAAGCAAAAACTAAGCCGAATCATGCCAAAATAGTCCATATAAAATCTCACAAGTTTGGAGCTCCAAATTTCGAACGTCATAAACATCAACAATTATAATCCAGAAACGATCTACATACTTCAAGGAGTTCAAAGAAACGAAAATGGCAAAGAATCATCAAGTATTAAGAGAGATATGGTGAAATTCAAGTACCTAGTGGAGAACTTCCACTGAGCCTTTAATCCTTGATGAAGCTTCGCAAAACTCTCCAGAGTCGTTCAATGATCTTCAATAAAGCTTTCTCAATTCACAATTTAGCTTGAAACGAACTAGATCTTAGAATTCACTTTTGGAATTTTCTTCACTTTTTCAAGCTTGTTCTTGATCAATTCTGCTCCAATTTCCAGAACTAATGATTTGTGAAGGTTAGAAATCTTATATACAATGGATATGGATCAAGAGAAAGTCCAATCCTTGCCTCTAGGCCCAAAATGAATTTTCAAAATTTCACCACTTTTTGCTCTTGAAGGTACACGAAAATGGCATTGTTTTGGCTCCAAGATGATTCAATTCAACTAATAACAGCATGTGGAGTGTGAATGGCTGAGATTTGCTCCTTGTATTTGATCCAATGGCTATTTTTGATTATGTAACTTCATGGTGAAGTAATCTAAATGACAACTCCCAAAACTTGGCCTATGCTCAAAATTCTGCCAATGCCAATGTTCTTAGAATGTGATTTCCATTCAAAAAATGTACTCACATGACATATTTTGGCCCTCTAACTCAAAAAGTCAATTTTCCCTCCTTAATCGATTTGAAAAATTCCCTTTTTTAGGCCATTTTAAGTGACTTTTTGCTACAAGCCAAACAAATTCCAAATGACCATTTGGTTGCACTTAAAGTCCCATTTTAAGCAACTTTCATGTTGAACAAAATTGCATTTGACAAGTGCAAGTTGGAGATTTTGGCCTATGATTGAAAATGACTTATAATCTCACTTTCCCAAAATACCCCTGACTTGTAAACCCCATAACTTGAGTTCTACAAATCATATGGAATACTTCTAGTACAATTTAGAAATCTAAGATCATTAGGCACAACTTTCATGTTGGCCAAAAGTTCATGTGAAACCTCTTCCTAGGTCAAAAGTTGCTTGGGAGTCAAGTGACTTTCACAGATAAATTTCACATTCATCTGGTGGCCTGTAATTTGTCTGAACCATAACTTGAGTTCTATAAATCCACTGGAGGACTTCTAGTACTCAAATTAAAGGTATTGATATTCTCTACAAGTTCCATGTTGTCCAAAGATCCATTTGAAACTTGTATCTTGACTTATGTGGTCTTGAAGTTAGACACTAAACAGGGGATTTTACACTGAAACCCTAACTTAGCAACTTCCCACACTCTTAATTCTTCTTGATTTGATCTTGGCACAACACCACAAATGTCTTATCACATCATTTCATGAACTCCATGACCTAAAAGTAGGCCTTGATACTCTTCAATTGTCCAATTGACCTAGAATTGATCCAGATGAAACCCTAATTGCTTGCACCTCAACTGTGGCTCTTGCACTTGAATCAATGACTTGATTAAGCTCCAACATGGCCCTCTAGGCACTCCATGAGCTCTATACACATCTTCTATTCACAATCCATGCTTCACATTTCACTGATGGTCTTCAATTGATCCTCAAGTTAGGAGAAACTCCATATGGAGGCATTCAAACCTCTTAAGGCCTCAAACCACCTCCTAATGACTTGGATGACCTCTCAAGCTTGGCTAAGACCTCTTGCTAGGCTTCTCTTGACAAAAACACACTTGATCCCCTGTTGGATGAATGATGTTATGATATGCAAATGATATAGCTATACAAATGATAATGCAATGAAACATAAACCAGTTAAAGAAAAAAGTTAGGCAAATATTGGGGTGCAACAACTACCCCTATTCAAGCGGCTTGGACCTGACTGGGTGAAGAGCGAACGACCTTCAGACAATCAAGGTAAAAGACGGTTGAATACAAAAGAAACCCAGAAATTTGCCAACCACAGAAATAAACTGGAAAAACTGCTTGGGGGAAATATCCAGAAAACCGAATCCAGTTGTTACGGCAACAAACTGATCAAATATCTGATAACGAACTCGACTTTATCACCAGTTACCTGCGTGACGCCACAGATAACAAAATCGAAGGTTGGATCAACATGCACTTGATCCTCTCACATCGTCTAATGATAGACAGGAAGAGAAATACAATCACATCATCCAGTGATAGACGGGAAGAGAAATACAATCACATCGTCCAATGATAGACGGAAAGAGAAATACAATCACATCGTCCAATGATAGACGGAAAGACACCATCCCGAAGGAAACAAAATCCAATACTTACGACGTCTAAAGATAGACGGAGAAAATCATCCCGAAGGCCAGATCAACATGCACTTGATCTTATCATGTTGTCTAAATATAGACAGGGAGAAACACTTGTCCAAAGAACCACATCGACAGTGAGAACTAGCGGAAGGAAACCCATATATGAACTTCAACACCACCCATCAAATTTCAGAATCCTTTCGTCTACAGGAATTGATGGAAAGAACAATATCTTCAAAGGGGCCACATCATCAGTAAGAACCGACAGGAAGAAAAACCACCTTCAAAGAGCCATGTCGTCGATAAGGATCAACAACTAGGAAAACCAAACATTCTTCAAAGAGCCTCGACGTCAATAAGGACCGAAGGTCAGAAAAACCCTCTTGAAATGTCATCTCATCTAATAAACAGAAAGAAAGCCAATATCTGAAAGATCGCCTTGAAACCTCTCAACGTCTAAAGATAGACGGAGAAAACCATATCCAAAACTCATGACGTCTAATGATAGACGGAGAAAAATCATAATCGAACTCATGACGTCTAAAGATAGATGAAGAAAACCATATCCAAACTCACGACGTCTCAAGATAGACGGAGAAAACTCGCTGGGGAGGCACATCATCAATATGAACTGACAGTAAGAAACCCGTTGATAAATCACCTGAAACTTCACGTCGTCTAAAGATAGACGGAAAGAGAACCATACTCGAACTCACGATGTCTAATGATAGACGGAGAAAACCATATCCAAACTCATGACGTCTACAGATAGACGAAGAAAACCATAATCAAACTCAGGACGTCTAAGGATAGACGGAGAAAACCATAATCGAACTCAGGACGTCTAAAGATAGACAGAGAAAATTCCTGCTGGGGAAATACATCGTCAATAGAAATTGACGGGAAGAACAGCCTGTCTTCATCAGATGATCAATAGACAAAGCATAACCGTTGTATGATTTGAGAATCAAATACCAAAGAGCTGTCTGATCAAAGTTGCTGAATAAATTGCCCCTGAACTGATTACAGAGTACTTCATGTTGCCACGTAAGGCTGATAGAAACTGGCTTATGCTTCGTATGCATATGCGTATGTTTGAATTTTTCTATGGCGTAAATGCTCCATATAAGATGGAATGCTACGCATTTGACGATGAAGTGCAAATATGATGATATATGAAAGATGTAAATGCAGGCTCAGGCTGCTGGAGAGAAGCGGTACACAGAAGAACCCTTCCAGCAAAATAAATGCTGGAAAGGTGAAGCCAACTCCGCTGGGGATAACCAAATATGCTAAGCATGATCGGACTTCCTTGGGAATAGCTTGCACGTGCCGCTACTGCGAAAATCGGCGCCGACTGACAGAAGAGTCGCCACCGTGCGTTATTTATCCCACAGGAGGGAAAGGAAACGCTCAGAGTAAACCTCGCACAACATGGGAAAGGTATGGTCGTCGCAACCAAAACCTGGATTCGGGAGTCGGTTACGCAAGGGGAAGGTATTAACACCCCTCACGTCCGTCGTACTCGACGGGATCCACGCTTGTTTTCGGGTATGGATTATTATTCTATCTAAACTATAGGTCAAGGGTTAAAAAGAAAATAAAATGAAAATAAAAATGACTCGGCAAAGTATCGCACTTTATGCCTACGTATTCCCGCCTGGAACGAGAAATCAGAGTCAACGTAGTTCGCCTACCTACGGGAAAGGAGGGGAAGGTTGCTCGCTAGGATATCGTATCCTATGCCTACGTACTTTCATACAGCATGAAAGATCAGAGCAAACGTAGTTCGGGTTACGGAAGACACAGGCTTGTCTTGGTTATTTTTATTCCTTCTGAAAAAAGGTTTTTTCTGATTAACAGTCCCAGCGGATAAAAATGACGTCTTGATGAGTTCACATTCTTTTACGGAAGAAGTGTCTTTTATTGTGTTTGAAATATTATTGTGTTTTTCTGCTTGTTTTGAGAAAGGAGAGACAGAACCCTAGCCTATGGTTGCGAAGGGAATCAAACTATCCTAATTTTATCATGCATGGGTTGAGACCTAGCGTCTATCATGCTCCTCTCTTGCGCAGAGAGAAACAGAGATCCTAAGGGAATAGATGGAAACAGAAACAATCAGATATATACAGTAAAATAGTAAAATGCATGGATGCAACAATGCAAGCGAGGCAAGGGAGTCCCACTCAACCTCGAACCTAGAAAACAATAGGCAAAAGTGAACAGGCTTCACTTTCCACCCAACAGGGTAAACAGCAAACAATACAGTCCAGAAAACCAATCAATACATCAGAATGAAAAACAGCAGAAAAATAAACAGCCACAGCAGCTCTGACTTCAAGCTTCAGCAAGCATCAATCTCCATCTACACAACTTTCCAGCAAGGTCTTGATCACCAGTCCTCCATCTACCATGGCTTTTCTTCAAGTCTCAATCTTCAGGAGAAACATCAGTCAACCAGATGAAATGAATGAATGCTAGACAGTTAATTACCTACCAAGGGTGGTTCATCAACTGTGAACATTAAACAGACAGTTTCCTCTCAAAAGTTCTATCTTTCAAATACATTCACTGATCCTTCCAAAGGAAGGAGGTGGATATTTGAAAGAGACTTTGAATCATAGAGAAAGGATGGATGCAGACAAGGCATTCCATGTTTGAGAAACAAGCTTTCTACTCTAGAGCTCTGCCTAGCTCTTAAACCCTAATCTCCTCAACAGCTGCTAGCAGGAATCTCCTTACCAACTCTGGAAGTTGGTCTTTCAGTCTCTGGATCTCCCATGACTTCATCATCACAAGTCTTCAGCTCTCCCCAAATCCCCAAACAATCCCAATACCCAACAAACAAGCAATAATCCCCAGAGGGCACACCACATCAGTCAATCCAGTATAGACAGTATTTTAAAAGCAGTAGGGAAATCCTGATTTTTCTAAGGGGATCTAATAACTACCCATGGCCCCTATAGTCCCATAGCTAAACTATCTAATCCCTAAGTCCTAAGGGAAATGAACTAATTCACCTAAGTTATCACTTAAAACCCTAATTTGTTCATGTTGTTCACACCTAAACTAAACACCTAAAATTAACTTCTAAAAATGAGAACTAAATTGTATCTACAAGTTTAATATCTAAACTAAACAACCTAAAAAGAATGGACAAAAAATATTAAAGCAACTAATAGAACAAAAATTAACAAATTAATGTATGAAATGAAACTATTTAGAATGCTATTTATTTGGAAAATATGGGAAAAATATCAAATAAAAAATAAAATGCAATTTTTATTTTTTATAATTTTTTAGACTCTTTAAAGAAAATTATGCAAAAAGAATTATTGAAAAATAATGATTTTTCAATTTTATGTGATTTTTATAAAATGCATGAAAAATAAAAGGAAATAAAAAATGAAATATAAAGAAAATAAGGGAGAAGGGTGAGAAAAGCAGTTCGCTGCAGTTATTATTCATGTGGGCTTGAAAAGTGGGGGTGTGGATATAAAATTGAGTCCAAGGCCCAACGTTTCAATTAATGAAACGCGGCGTTTTGACGTGAGTCTCTCCCTCCGTTTTCAGTTTGAATATGGACCATAGGATTAGATGATTAAGTCAATAATTCTGGAAGATCCAATGCCACACAGTCATCGTCTTCCTCCATCAACCCTAGGGTTTCAGAAAATGATTTCCATGCAACCATTTTCGAGCTCATCCTTCTCCCTCCACAAGCCATGAAACTTCAAGGTATAAAAAGCAAAAACAGTCCAATTTCTTCCCTCTACAAGTCTGTATTGTTAGTTTGCCCTAAAACTCGTTCAATCAACCAATTCGATAGGTAGCACAGCCATGATCCACCATGAACACCTGTCATCCTCCCTACCAAACCTTGCCAATCTTTATCCTAAACTCAACTACAACTCAAGCTGATCTCAGCATGCCAATCCAACAAGATTTTCGTGTCCTATCTTGGTAGTTACAAACCCTAACAGATTTGGTGCCTCATACTCAACCTTCATGAAACTTGCCCAAATTCATCAGAAACAGTCCTCTGCCTATGCTTAACCATTCTACACTACCAAATCCCTAAGATTCTAACTCAACTAGGCAATTCGAATAGAAAACAAACCTGGTGCAAAATGATGAAACAGCTATGCTACTCCTCGAATTTGATGCTTGCAGTGATTGAAACCTGCTCAGTAACTTTGATGATGAATTCTGTATGCAATATCCTTTGTGCAAACTCCTTGAATTTGATTCTTGAAACCTTCTTGCAAATTGGATGATGGAGATGAATGGTACAACTCTGGATCAATTCAGCCAATTCTTGATGTGAATCATGATGCTTGGATGATGATGATGAAGATTCAAACAGAAAATATGAAGATTGATGGAGATTTGGGAGAGTTTATGAAGCTTATGCAAAATGGAGAAAGTGTGTATAACTTGGGGTTTTTGAACAAATGGAATCACCAACCCTAGCATGAGCCATCTTGTATCAATATATAGGTGATGTTAGAACCTCCTAGAAACTTGGAGAAGTTTCCCTTGCATTCTTTCCCTTTCATTTGGTTGATGTTTCTTCCATTGCAAGCAACCATGGATAACTCTTAAAACATGAACTAAGCTCAAAATTCTACTTTAGCCAATGTCTTTAAAATGATCTTTCCATTCAAAATGACCTATAATTTTGCTTCATTTGGCCAAGATATGAAAAATCTCATTTTTAAGTCCATTTTTATTCATTAAATCCAACAATTTTGAAACCTTGTTCTAAGAATCTTTCCAATCTCTCATGGTCACTTTTATAGACTCAAAATGTCATTTGGAACAAGTTTGATGTTGTAAAGTTTTCCATTTGAAGCTTCCTTGTATGAGTTTTGGGCATAGGTTAAAATGACCTGTAATTCTCAAATGACCAAAATACCCTTTGCTTGCCAAGACCATAAGTAGAGTTACACAAATCATATGAAGGCATACTATACCATTCTAGAAAGCTAAGACAATGAGGAACAACTCTTATGTTGACCAGAAATTCATATGAAATCTCCTTGAGGGGTAAAAATTGCTTGGAAGTCAAGTCACTTTCACAGACAAAATTTCAGATACCTCAGATGACCTGTAACTTGCAAGGACCATAACTTGAGTTCTATAAATCTCCTTGATGTCTTCCACCACTCAAATTAAAGGTCTTGAGATCCTATACAAGTTCCATGTTGGCCAAGGATCCATTTGAAGCTTGCCTTTTGACTTATCTTGCTTGGAAATTTGACCTAAACTAGGGGATTTTACATAGAAACCCTAATTTAGAAACTCCTCTTCTCCTTGATTTCTCTTGATTTCTTCTTAGCATAACAACATGTCCTTATTCTTCATGTCAAGTGATGAACCCCACATCTCTCCAATAGCCCTTAATGCCTTTCAATCAGTCAATTGACCTAGAGTTGACCCAGGGTTGACCCAGATGAAACCCTAGTTGACTGTCTTCAACTGTAATTCTTGTGACTTCACCAATGACTTGTCTCCTTCTCCAAATTATTTTCTAAGTCCTCCAAGATGTCTAGATACTCCCCATGCTCATCCCACAGCTCACCATTTCTTTGTTGATCCTCAGACACCCTTAGTTAGGAGATAGATGAACTGCTTGATCCATTGACTTGATAGCTTCCAAATTCTTTTCTGATGACTTGAATGAGGTTGAATCAGGATAATAACCTCTTGATAGGCCTCTAGAGATGAGAATAATGATTGGTCCCCTGTTAGCTGACTTGCTATGCTTATGCTATGCAGATGAGTAACCTATGTACATGGCCCTATATGCAAATGCTAATGCAATTGAAACATAAACCAAGTGAATAAGGTTGGGCAAATTTTAGGGTGCAACAGCACGTGCCAATGACCGTTGGACTTTTTCTGGGGAAAATAGACAGAGTCTTCCTACATACCAACGAAGATTGGATTTTGAAACTGATGCGCCAACACGGATGGGCCTCACAGTGATTGCCAATATGGATTGGGCTTTATGAATGGCTTGCCAATGAGCATTGGGTTTTAGGATATCCGTGAGGGGACATATATAACTGACACTGGACAACCTCCTGTCTAAATTCACGGTTTCTGGTTGAAGAGTCAAGGGACGGTAACACGACTTCCCAACATTCGTCTCAAACTTGAAGATCGGCTGAATCTGCTCAAGTAGCTCTGAGTAACTCTGATGACACGGAAAAGAACAATTCCTTCGCTTCTGATATTGCCCCAACCTGTGGGATCTCTAGGGGATACTCCTCAAAAGGAAATTTGAAAATCTGTACCCTGATGGTCTAATATGAACTGCTTCAGCACTCTGAACCTCGGAGAGATGCTTCAGATAAAATACCCTTCAGACAAGAAACAACTTCTATGCTTTTCTTAGAGTGGCCTGCCCCTGTCTGCGACGACTTTGCCCCTGATAGGCTGATCTGCGGGGAGATACACTGGTTGTCCTCGAGAGATTCATCAAATCTCGACCTGACTGCTTCAGAATAACTGACTTCGGGTGGCTGACATCACTAGGGATTATAGCTTGCCCCAGTTCACGGAGTATCCGGGTGTTCTACATTCTATCATGATCGTACTTTCCACTGTAGGATACTTTCCTGCTGTCAAGCGCTTACTCACAATTAAAACCAATTGTTCTGCACAAAAGATATATTAATGCAATGCATATGACAGTTTTAACATCCAATCTGTTCACCGGAAAAGGAAAAACAGTTTATGGCATATAATGCACAAATCATCTATCAGAATATCAACATCAGTACCAACATGGTAAGAAGAACCCTATTAGGAGTCGGCTTCGACGCGATCTTTATCGATGTATGCCTTCGAAACAACCCTGTTTCAATTAGGACTTTTGAAGGTTGTAACGTGGTCAGGTTCACGGTTTTGAAAGAAAGGATAAAGGCTCAAATTTTATTTTAACCCACCCATTCTCCTTGATGTTCTCCAATCCTACGTTCGGCTAATTCGACCTTAGTGTTTACCTCTTAAAGATTGAAATATAGGAGTGATAGTTCGAGAAACTATGAGTTTTTGGAGTGACAACCACTCACTCTTCGTCTTTGACACTTGGGGTCACACGACTCGTATTTCATTTGAGGATTTTTCTTTTGTAGTCCTTTTCATTTTTCTTTTTCTTTCCCTAACTTTTGCCTGGACTGACTCTTTTGAGTTTCTTTTGATTTTCAAGTCCAGCGGGATGCCCTTATTTTTGCCTAAGTCGTTTATTTTCAAGTTTTGACTTAGCGGGCTTTTGATTCTTTTTCCTTCCCTCTTTTTTTTTGAACAAGTCGTGTGACACTGGTTGTCTGACTCTTTGGGGAATAATGTGACTGTTTCACTTTTGAAATTTAACCCTTGTGGTTTTTTAGGCACAACCTCTAGAGGTGTGATTGATCCTCAAATGGACACTCCTTTTTGTAATTTGGACGTTCGGTCAAATTAGCTAACACCTACCCTGCCCCAGGTTAAGATTGAGGGTTTTTTGTTTTCATAAAGAACTCCTACTACTAGGCTCAAAGGGGTTGACAAGGGATTATCTTCCTTATATCTCCGGCGTTTAGGGATTTGAAACAATTCCTGTACATCATCAACAGGTTTTATTTCAAAAGCATAAAATATCGGAAGCTTGCATGTCGTTCATTTTCGTCATCCTCCCCGGATTCCGCTTAACCAAGCATTGGATATCTGTAAAAATCAATTAGTGAACACGAATGGATTTAATCAAAAAATGCATACTCATTTCATTATCATCAATTGAATGGAAACAACAAGTTTTACAAACAAGATTGCAATTTAAACAGGAAAGAAACTACAAACAATGACAAGATAAAACAAAGGAAAATGCCAGCTTCCGAGAACCGGGCTTTCATATCTAATTCGCTGCTGAACCAGCCATCTTCATAGTTGTTTATTGAAACCATTCCGCTCAAAACGGAAACCGGGTGAACTGTCTCTCTAACTTCATTGGGTTTTGCCTAGCACGCAGGTTTGATCGATAACGAGAAGGCTGCTGATCCTGGAGAGGAGCTGATGTTTGTTGCAAAGACTGGACCGACTGTTGACCTTGAACAGTTGAACCACTTGGCGGTTGAGCTTGAATTAACAGGGACTCCTTTTGTTCAGGCGCTTTCATCCTCAGGCTTGGTCTAGGTACCGGCAACAACTAGGGACAAGGGGGTTCTGACACCAATGATTACAGAATATACTTCTGATCTACTGCAGCTTCGGGAATATCCATCATCATGGCAGCAGCTGGAATAGGACCATTAGGTACCGTTACGCCGCTTGGTGTAAATTCAATAGCTTTTGAGTCAATCAGGTCTTGAACCTTGTGCTTAAAAGCATGACAATTCTCAAGGCTATGCCCCGGTGCTCCAGAGTGGAAGTCGCAATGAGCGTTCACGTCAAAACATGCTGGTAGGCTACCCTTAGGTGGATCCAAAGTCCGAAGTTTGACCAATTGAAATTGAAGCAAAACTTGCAACGCCTGAGTGTATGTCATATGAATTTGGTCATAAACTCTGCCTCTCTTAGGCACCTGATTTTCCCGATCAGCAATACGCTGGAGAGCAAAATACGAAGGTCCTCGTCGTCAACGAGACATCTGAGATTTATCAACCTTTGGCATAGGCTCCACAGGTACAGGTTCCACAGGCACAAGTGGAACAAGCTTCTTCACTGCGGCTTCAGGTAGCTGATCACCCTCCTTCCTAAGCACACTCTTTAACACTTCCATAATCAAGCCCACTTGGGTCTTCAGCTGATTGTTTTCCTCTTTGAGTGTCTTCTGGTCTAGACGCATCTCTTGCATGTCTCTCCTCATCTTACCTAGTTGGCTTCGAACCTCAATCAATTCAACCTGATTCTGTTCCATAACTCTGAGAGAATTCCTGCAACAAACTAGTGAAGAACAGGAAATAAGACCCACGGTTCTGAGGTACCTGTTATGTGAGAATACAATGCGGAAAGCAAACACATATTCACAACAAGATAAGGAGAAACCCAAGCTATAAGCACAGAGATAAACACCTCACACAAATATGCAAAACCATCAAAATCAACATATAAGCACACATGAGTACGAATACAATGAGCTCAACCAACAAGCCTGGTGATGGTCAGCAAACAACAATGCACGAAAGCTAAATAGGTCAGCAGAGAAAATAGATGTGACACCCGGCACAGAAACCTCTAGCAACTTCCTCCATATTCAAATGAGCTCGTTTAACAATCTTCCAAACACACATTTTCGGTGGAATCTTCCATGACATTAACTGAAGAACCCACACAACTGGATGAAGGAGAATCAATAATCTGAACAAAACCCTGAGGTGTGATGAAGATCTTGTTAGAGTCTAACAGATTCTGAACTTGACTCCTAAGCACCTTACAATCATCTGTCGAATGCCCTTGTGTCCCAACATGGTACTCACAGCGGGCGCTGGCATCAAAACCTGGAGGATAAGGCAGGATCATTGGATTAGTCTCTTTCGGCACTATCAATCCACTTTCAACCAAATCCGGCAACAACTGGCTGTACGACACCGGTAGCTGAGTAAACTGCCTTTCAGGCTTCCTCGGTCTTTGTCGGGTGTGCTGACGCGGCTGACGATAATATGACCGTTTACTTTGAACACTTGAAGCGTCTGAAAACTGAGCTTGAGATGCTAGGGATTCTGAGACAACATCACTTCCTCCTTCCCACTCCTCTTGAGGTATGACAACTGATTCATTCTTATCAACTGGGGTATAAGGAGGATCTCGAATCTTTACATTCTTGAGTCCTCTCTCAACAAGCTCTCCTATTCTTATCAAGCCCGCAAAGCTTGTACAACTGAACATTATGTCATAATAACGGCCTTTCAGAGTACCCAAGAAGAGGTCAACCATTTCTCTCTCAAGAAGCGGTGGTTGAACACTGGCAGCCAATTCTCTCCATCTCTGCACATACCCTCTAAAGGATTCATTATCCGCCCGAGATAACTCTTGCAAATGCACGCGACTAGGAGCCATATCCAGGTTGTAGTCGTACTGCTTCACGAAGGCATTGGCTAAATCTGACCATGACTTTATACTATCACTCTTCAACTGCATGTACCAATCCAAAGATGCTCTGATCAAACTACCTTGGAAACAGTGAATCACGAGCTTGTCATTGGTGACATGTGAAGTCATCCTTCTGCAGAACATAACCAAATGTAGCTTCGGACAGCTATCCCCTTTGTATTTCTCAAAATTGGGCATCTTGAACTTCGGAGGCAACACAAGGCCTGGCACCAAACACATGCTCGAAGCATTCATATCAAGAGTATTCTTATTCATCAGGGCAGCAATCTGATCTTCCAACATCTGAAGTCTTCTCATATACTCAACAGTCCTTGGATTCTCAGTATTAGCCTGTGGAACAACTCTTGGAGATGGAACAATCCTTGGAGAATCTGGCGTAGAGAAAGTGAAACTCTGATACTCTGTGTCATTGAGAGAAAATGGGTCTCTGACAGGGGTTTGCACAATCTGAGCTACATTGTTCATCGGAGTTCTTTGAACATTGTTTCCTCCTCTATTCATAGCTGTTATGGCTTTCACGAACTGACTCAACTGGTTCTTCAACAATTCAAACTCCACCCGAGTAACAACCAAGTTCTGCTCTTCTGAAGCCATGATCCTTTCCCAAAAGCTAACTCAAGTCCAATGCGAATGTCGGGAAATCAACTGACGAAACGGACAAAAACGGGTAAGCTCCCTGTTCCGGCTGAGGATGAATATGCAAAATGAAATGCAAATGCAAACAGAAATGCAAAATGCAAAATGCACACACAAGGGATCAAAATCACTGCTGTAGCTTGAGAAATTTGTTGTACTGTAGATCGAGAATGACCAGAGCTTCGCCTCAAACCAAACCAACCACTCAAAAGGACCCTTGTAACCAATTCTCACTGACAGAGACAAACCAGGTGTTCTGAGGCCAGAGTTTTCCTGCAAAAAGACCCACCTACCCCTCATAGGTATGTACTTAACTCGCAGACGAGGTACGGCATCCTATGCGGGCATCAGCGTCACAGACTTTCAAGAGCGATGATACGATACCCAGAAGGTGTGGCATCATCATCCCTTGGAGCGGCCTCACTTAGCTGAATCCCAATTGATAGGTCCCCAGAGTCGACAATCCTCGGGTCAGACAACTTGTCGAGCCCTAAGGGCCAGGCAAGAAGCATCAAAGAGAATCTCGTCCAAGCGCAGATTTCACGGCTAGTTGGTGCGAGCTAAGCAAGCAGGCTAACCACTACTCTCTACTTCTAAGTCTATGTGCAAACTCAAGCCCAGGTCCGGCTTATCTCTCAATCTAACCCTCTACCCAACACAACAACAATAATATAGTACTGAAAGTAAAGGCAGAAAGGTAAATACATACAAAACCCCAGACGGGAAAACAAGCGCTAGGACTGACTCGCATAGGGAACCGTGGGAGTCCCCAGCAGAGTCGCCAGCTGGCGCTACTGCGAAAATCAGCGCCGGCTATGACAAAAGAGTCGCCACCGTGCGTTATTTATCCCACAAGAGGGAAAGGAAACGCTCAGAGTAAACCTAACGCAAAGAGGGAAAGGAATGGTCATCGCAACCAAATCCTGGATTCGGGAGTTGGTTACGCAAGGGGAAGGTATTAGCACCCCTTACGTCTGTCGTACTCGACGGGATCCACATTTGTTTTCTATCTAAGGGTGTGTTATTCTATCTACTCTATAGGTCTGGGTTAAAAAGAAAATAAAATGACTCGGCAAAGTATCGCACTTTATGCCTACGTATTCCCATCTAAAACGAGAAATCAGAGTCAACGTAGTTCGCCTACCTACGGGAAAGGAGGGGAAGGTTGCTCGCTAGGATATCACATCCTATGCCTACGTACTATCATACAGCATGAAAGATCAGAGCAAACGTAGTTCGGCTACCTACGGGAAAGGAGGGGAAGGTTGCTCGCTAGGATATCGCATCATGTGCCTACGTACTTTCATACGACATGAAAGATCAGAGCAAGCGTAGTTCGGGCTACAGAAGACACAAGCTTGTCTGACAGTTTTTTATCTCCGTATGAAAGGGTTTTCTTGATTAAGGGTCCAAGCGGACAAAAACAGAGTTTGAATGTTTGTTTGAGTTTTTTACGAAAGAACTGTTTTTTAGTCTGTTTGCAACTTGTACTGTACTAAAGACTTGTGATCTTGGAGTGACTACGTCGCATGTCACCCTAAGGGTACCATACTAAGCAGCCAGATTACTGAAGAGTGACCCTCCAGCAACCTTTCCTCAAATAGCTTAAGGCTCGTAACGTACAACACGCGTTATCCATATTACTTTGTTTTTGAATTGTTTTGAGATGAGAAGAGAAAGACGCTCTAAAAAGCCTATGGTTGAAAGGGAAACTAGCCTAATGTTATCATGCATGGGTCAAAACCTAATGCCTGTCATAATTTCCTCTTGCACAGAGGAAATCAGAGGTCCTAGGGGATAAACAGCAAAAGACGGCAAGCAATTACAGTAAACAATAAAATGCATGCAATGCAACAGTACCATTGAGGCAAGGAAGAAAACAATAGGCAAGAGGAGACAAGCTCCACCTCTAACCTAAGAGTAATCAACACAAGCAAACAAACAATACAGAGAAAAACAAAATACACAGAGGAGACAGCCCAAGCAGCAGCAACAAACTCTTACAGCAAATAACAACAACAGCTCTAAACAACAAAGTTGGCAGCAAAGGCTTCATCTTCAAGCAAGCTTCTATCTTCAAGCTTCATCAATATTCAAGCTCCAACAAGCACACTCCAAGAGGAGGATTAATCATCAAGATCAAGCTATAATGTTAAGAGACTTAATGACAACCAAAAGAAATCACTAAGAACTCAACATTGCAAATGAAAGGTATCCTCAAAGTTCTACTCACTTGGGCATACCACTCATCCCTCCTAAGGATATATGGAGCTTCCCAAAGAGGAATTTATGTCATTGGATAGAATAGAGGCAAACAATGCACTCTATGTTTGAAGAAAGAATCAAAACTAGGTCTAAGGCACTTCCTAAAACCCTAATTTCCTAAGCTCCTTAAAACAAACTCCACAAGAGGAAAATCCTTCAACTCCAAGCTTCAATATTCAATCTCAAGCATCTTCAATGAATCCAAAAGCTCCAACAAAAACAACTCAAGCCTAAACCCACTCCAAAGCAGCCAACCAAACCAAACAATCCAAAGCACTCAAGAGAGGAAACCACAAATACAAGCCACTTGCAAAATACAACTAAAATAGAAAACCAAGTTTTAAAATTCTAATTAAACTCCTAGGGGAACATACATGTTTGAAAAGCCTAGGGTTAAAATATTAAAGCCTAATTCAACTTCTAAGTCACCTAAATAATTTCTAGATTAAAATGTATCAAGGTAATCCATAAGTTTGGGAAGGCTCTAATCTCAACACCTAAAACAGAACCTAGGGATGTTTTAAAATTCTAATAAAAATCATGAGGGAACATGAATATCTACCCTAAAACATACTAAAAAATCAAAGTAAAATTCATCACCAATTGGAAGAGAAAAATTCAACAAAACAGATGGTCAAATATGCAACATAATGGACGCTAGCACAAAATAAAAATCATAACTAATTCAAATAAAATCCTAAAAATGTAAAATCAACGCCTAAAATTTCTTAAGACATTCAGGAACTACAGAAAAATATTTCATAATTTGTTGATGATTTTTAGTATTTTTAATGTAATTAAAACAAACAGGCAATAAAACAGAAAAATAAAAAGAAAATAATGGAAAATGAAATGGTGAATTAATGGAAAACCAAAGCAGAAAAATGGAAAATGCACATGGGAGGATTCGAACCCGCGCGCTTCAGGTCCCCTGTGCTGGCCAAAACAACGCCGTTTTGGATGACACGTGGCGCGCGCCTGTTCATCTTCTTCCTTGAACTCGCCGGAACTGTTCCGGCCGGCCGTTCCTCCACCATACTCGCCGGAATTCTTCCAACAACCATAACTCACTCAATTCTTATCCGTTTCGCACGTTTTTTGGACCGAAATCGAAGGATTTTTCGCAAGGATTCCAAATATCTCATCAAAAATCATTAATAATGCAATATCAAAGAAAAACGAATCAATCAAAGTTTGACACCAAAACCTCAAGTTCATTAAAACTTCTCCAAATTAATTCTAAACTCATCCTTATGTCATGGATGTTAAAGATCAAGCAAAAACTAAGCCGAATCATGCCAAAGCAGTCCATATAAAATCTCACAAGTTTGGAGCTCCAAATTTCGAATGTCATAAACATCAGCAATTATAATCCAGAAACGATCTACATACTTCAAGGAGTGCAAAGAAACGAAAATGGCAAAGAATCATCAAGTATTAAGAGAGATATGGTGAAATTCAAGTACCTAGTGGAGAACTTCCATTGAGCCTTTAATCCTTGATGAAGCTTCGCGAAACTCTCCAGAATCGTTCAATGATCTTCAATAAAGCTTTCTCAATTCACAATTTGGCTTGAAACGAACTAGATCTTGGAATTCACTTTTGGAATTTTCTTCACTTTTTCAAGCTTGTTCTTGATCAATTCTGCTCCAATTTCCAGAACTAATGATTTGTGAAGGTTAGAAATCTTATATACAATGGATATGGATCAAGAGAAAGCCCAATCCTTGCCTCTAGGCCCAAAATGAATTTTCAAAATTTCACCACTTTTTGCTCTTGAAGGTACACGAAAATGGCATTGTTTTGGCTCCAAGATGATTCAATTCAACTAATAACAGCATGTGAAGTGTGAATGGCTGAGATTTGCTCCTTGTATTTGATCCAATGGCTATTTTTGATTATGTAACTTCATGGTGAAGTAATCTAAATGACAACTCCCAAAACTTGGCCTATGCTCAAAATTCTGCCAATGCCAATGTTCTTAGAATGTGATTTCCATTCAAAAAATGTACTCACATGACATATTTTGGTCCTCTAACTCAAAAAGTCAATTTTCCCTCCTTAATCCATTTGAAAAATTCCCTTTTTTAGGTCATTTTAAGTGACTTTTTGCTACAAGCCAAACCAATTCCAAATGACCACTTGGTTGCATTTAAAATCCCATTTTAAGCAACTTTCATGTTGAACAAAATTGCATTTGACAAGTGCAAGTTGGAGATTTTGGCCTATGATTGAAAATGACCTATAATCTCACTTTCCCAAAATACCCCTGACTTGTAAACCTCATAACTTGAGTTCTACAAACCATATGGAATACTTATAGTACAATTTAGAAAGCTAAGATCATGAGGAACAACTTTCATGTTGGCAAAAAGTTCATGTGAAACCTCTTCCTAGGTTAAAAGTTGCTTGGAAGTCAAGTGACTTTCACAGATAAATTTCACATTCATCTGGTGACCTGTAACTTGTCTGAACCATAACTTGAGTTATATAAATCCACTAGAAGACTTCTAGTACTAAAATTAAAGGTGTTGAGATGTTCTACAAGTTCCATGTTATCCAAAGATCCATTTGAAACTTGTATCTTGACTTATGTGGTCTTGAAGTTAGACACTAAACAGGGGATTTTACACTGAAACCCTAACTTAGCAACTTCCCACACTCTTGATTCTTCTTGTTTTGATCTTGGCACAACACCACAAATGTCTTATCACATAATTTCATGAACTCCATGACCTAAAAGAAGGCCTTGATACTCTTTAATTATCCAGTTGACCTAGAATTGATCCAGATGAAACCCTAATTGCTTGCACCTCAACTGTGGCTCTTGCACTTGAATCAATGACTTGATTAAGCTCCAACATGTCCCTCTAGGCACTCCATGCGCTCTGTACACATATTCTATTCACAATCCATGCTTCACATTTCACTGATGGTCTTCAATTGATCCTCAAGTTAGGAGAAACTCCATATGGAGGCATTCAAACCTCTTAAGGCCTCAAACCACCTCCTAATTACTTGGATGAGCTCTCAAGCTTGGCTAAGACCTCTTGCTAGGCTTCTCTTGAAAAAAACACACTTGATCCCCTGTTGGATGAATGATGTTATGATATGCAAATGATATAGCTATACAAATGATAATGCAATGAAACATAAACCAGTTAAAGAAAAAAGTTGGGCAAATTTTGGGGTGCAACAACTGGGATTAGTGATGCACTACGTTTTGATCTGTAATCAGGTGAGTTCAATTGACTAAGGTATACCATACTCCCTAATCCTGGCAGTTCAATCCAAAAGTAGTACAATCCAAGAGTCTACAGCTTGCCACATTATGAGCTAAGGTCAACACTATCCTCAGGACTAATCTCACACGTTGGATACTAAGACTTAGTCAACTAATTCAAACGAAATCAACGGCTTGTGTGCATCTTCTCCATTTGAAAACTGAAAGGGGAGGGAAGCTCTCACGGTGGCCGGAGAAGACTTCGGTCGTCTTCTCCGGTGACACCAACACCACCAAGAATCAAATCATCACCAAACTTCCTGAAAATTGTACCATTCTTCTCATCTCCTCACCAGGATCACTAAGACACTCTCCATTTTTATTTTCATGCAAGAACCAAGCAGATACGAACAGAAACAAAAAATACATCATCTCAACAATTATCACCAAACTCAAAATTCTTTACACAGACCTCTTCCTCTCTTCACAAGGATCATCCTGATCTATTCAATTTCTAAATTCTCTCGAGGATCAAGCAAATACGAATCCAAACAGAATTTGCATCATAACCTAAATCATCACTAATCTTCACCATTCCAATCCTAAAACGATCTATGTCTCATCTATAGCCTAACCACATGCCATATTCATCTAATACGTGCATAAATTAAGAGGAATTCTGAGAAACAAAAACCTATTCAGAAGCTCTGATTGAGGTGTTCTTGAGTGCTCCACTTGGCTTCAATTGCTGCAGATTTCTTCACTGAATGATCCTGAATGATTCTTGATACTCAGAAGCTCTTGATTCTTGCTCAAACTCCAAAACTGTTTCTTGCTCGAAAGCTCCAAAACTCCAACTATAATAACTGCTTTCTCTCCAAATTCTACCCAAAAAACGATCTGAACCTGATCCAAGACTTAAATAGAAGCTATTTGGATCATAACCTGGCCCAATTATGGCCCAATTTGATCAATCCAATTTTCAATTTTTCCTTCAATGTGCAACTATGGCAGCCGTGTTTTCACCTCTGTTTCAGCTTCATTTTCACCCAAATGGCTTGCATAACACCTCATGAATGTGAATGGATCAGATTGAAAGCTTGATTTGATCCTATGGTGCACATTGGTTATGTTACTTCAATTCTAAGTAACCTTTGAAATGTCCATGAATTATGACTCAAACCAAAAATGTGAAATTGCCAATCCTCTCCAAATGCCTTTGGCAGTCAAAAAATGCACAAACTTGTGAAGTTTTGCACAAAAATGAATTAAAATGGAATTTTCACTTTTTATGCCTTTTAATTATCTTTTTTTCAAATTTCCTTCATACACTTCCATATTTAATCCACATCAATGAATTCTTGATACCTTGTTGGACTAAAAACGTCATTTTGAACAACTTTCAAGTTGAACAAATCTTCATTTGAGGTTCACAAGATAGTGAAATGGACCCATAATCCAAAATGACCTATAATTCCAAATTCCCAAAATACCCTTATCTTTCAAAGCTTGTAACTTGAGTTCTACAAATCCAATCATGGACTTCTAGTGCTTTATAGAAAGATAAGAAAATAAGGAACAACATTCATGTTGGCCAAAAATTCATAATAATCATCCTTCTAGGGCAAAAGTGTCATGAAAACTGGTTGACTTTCAAGTTCCAAATTCACACTCATTTGATGACCTGTAACTTGTCTGGCTCATAACTTGAGTTCTATAAACCCTATCAAGGACTTCTAGTACTAAAATTAAAGCTATGATCATGCCCTACAACAATCATGTTGGGGTCAAGGTGAGATGAAAATCCCATCTTGAGTTATGTGGTCTTGAAGTTAGGCACCAAACCAGGGGATTTTACACTGTCAAGCATAGCAACCCTAGCTTAGGAACTCCTCTCACTCTTGATTCATGATAAGTTGTGTCGCTACTGCGAAATACGAGGCCGGAAAAACAGAAGAGTCGCCACCTTTCATTATTTATCCCTTAGAACGGGAAAGGAAACGATCGGGAAAAACCTGACACAAAGGTATAAGACAAGGTCATCGCAACCATTGTCTGGGTTCGGGAGTCGGTTACGCAAGGGGAAGGTATTAGCACCCCTCACGTCCATCGTACTCGATAGGATCCACGCTTTTTGGTTTGTCTACGGGTGAAAAAACAATCTATCTACGGCTGCTAGAGCTAAACGGAAAGAAACTGACTCGATAGAGCATCGCGCTCTATGCCTACATATTCCCTCCTGCAATGGGAAAGTCAGAGTCATCGTAGTTCGGGAAACTACGAGGGAATTTGCTCGCCGAGATATCGCATCTCGTGCCTACGTACTTTCACACAGTATGAAAGATCAGAGCTTACGTAGTTTAGGCTAACTACGGCTAGACAGGGTGTTCTCGATCACACGGGGGTGAGAGAAAGGATTGACGATACTAGCGTACGCATTCTAGCAGTTAGGTGTATGCTGCTCGCTCGACAGAGACGTAGGCATTACCTGTTTGCGGTAGAACGGACGTAGTATGTCGGGTTTCGAAGGTATGGGAACCTACGGGTTCTAGAACTACGGTCTGGTCTCAATTGTGCTCGGGCAAGAGAAAGGGAACATCAGTCGTTGGCGGGAAAGTCTCGATCGCACGACAGCGAGAGAACAGAGAAGTTAGTTGTTAGTGTGCTCGCTAGGATATCGCATCCTATGCCTACATATTCTCGTCTGGTACGAGAAATTAGAGCAGCTGTAGTTCAGCTAACTACAGCAAAATAGGGAAACGGGAAAAAGGTAAAAGGGAGCTCGCTAGGATATCGCATCTTATGCCTACGTACTCTCGTCTGGCACGAGAGATCAGAGCAAACGTAGTTCGGCGTTACAGGAAAGCAAGTCTCGATTGCACAAGGGCAAGAGAAGGGGTCTCAATCGCCTGAACGCGAGAGAAAAGGGTTTCGATCGCGGGGGGGCGAGAACAAAGAGGAAGCAGGCCTAACACGCCTAAACGGGAAGGAACTCGGGACACACACGCAAGAACCTAAGGCGTAGGAGCGAATGCGTCGCATGTCACCCAAAGGGTACCATACTAGACACTCTAGATGATTGAGAGGAAACCCCTCAACTGTCATTTCCTACGTATCTAACGATACAGCTCACAACACTCGACGGTTGTACGAAGACTTGAATAAGATGATGTTGAACGAAGCGGCTCCATTGGCTCTCGACATGTGCGCAAGCTCCATTCCAATCTTCTCCTCTCTGGATCCTTGATGATGATGCTCGAATCAGGACCAATGTAACGCTTAGACCGTTATGGTTCGACTTATACGAGAAATCAAACTCTAAGAGGTAGCGTATTGATATCCGTGTCAAAGACAAGATAGAGAAATGATATTGAAAATCATTCTCCAATTAAATCATGTCACACGGCCAGCCAAGAATAAAATCGAAGATAAAATCGGATAGAAAAGAAAATAGGAGAGAAATCCAATACAAATGGAAATAATATCCTACTCCTAAATTAGCAATTAATTTCTACTAGAAAATATTCTAAAGAAATATAAAGAAAATGCGTATGGAAAATAGCATAAAAAAAAAATTCTAGCTAACTCTATAATATCCTAAAGAAAATAGAATGAAAATTCTATATTAAAATCTATATATCCTATAATTCTTATAATTTCCTAAAAAGAAAAAAAGAATATAAATTCTACAATTATTACAATCAATCATCCAATACAAAAGAAATTAAAAATTGTAAAGGGGAGGGGGGTACAGTCTGTAAACTGGGGTGAAATGTAGAAAAAACAACCAATGGGCCCATCCCACGATACATCCAGAAAAAATAAACCAACAAAAAATAAGGGGGAACTGGGGGTGCGCTCGGGGAAATTGGATGTACGTTCAGGAAATGTTGGGCCCAGCCCAACAAAACAATTCCAACAAGGGGGCTTCAGCAGGGGGTGCGTCTGGGAAAATGGGGTGTACGTTCAGGAAATGTTGGGCTTAGGCCCAATACCAATGCAATCCATGAAACCTCTCCCAACTCCACTCAGAAACCCTAACATACTTCTCCTTCCTTTCTCCCTCAGCCTCCGAAGTTGTGTGAAACTCAAACCCTCCACCTCAAATTCTCCATCTCCGATCAAAGCAAAACTCCACCAAACAATACTCCCTTCTTCCACTCCTTCAATCTTCCGATCTCAATCGTTCTCTCCCTCAGATCTCCTTCTCTTCCTTCATCATCAGTGAGCCACGAAGGAAATCAAAGGAGGTTGAAGGATGCTTCATGGCCGCATGTTGAAGTTCGTGGATTCTTTTAAAGAAATCTGAAGGCTGATGAATGTTTGATCTGGACTTAGATCTGAAGTTGCAGTTACAGTGAATCAAGAATCGAGATGAATTTGTTCGAGATCGTTGTTGCTGTGCTCATTCATGAAGATGTATGAACGGATCTGACGAATACGTTTGGAGGTTTCTTGAAGGTTGATTGAGTTCGTGAAGATCTCGATGAATCTGGTAAAATGCTACGAGGCTAGTGGTGTTGATCTCCATGAGAACAAAGGTTGAATGTTGGAGTTCCTGAAACGGTTGAGTGTTGATTGTTCTTGAAGAACGACGATCTGGAAAATCTTGAGAGTCTTCACGAGGAAGAGGAAGGTCTTGAAGATCGATGAATAAATCTGGAAATTCCAGATGGTTTGATGAACGGACGGTAGTGATTTCTTGAGATGATGAACATGAATGGATCTTGTTGAGGATTCTGGCAAGAACCTGATGAGTTTCTTGAAGAACCGATGAACGGATGAACACAGCTGAAGGAGTCTGGATGAACATTGATGAAGATCAATGAAAAACTTGAAACAATGATGCATAATGATTGCAGTTTCCGACGGTATTCCGGTGAGCTCTCCACCGTGAGATTTTTCCGGTGAGACTGGGCGGCGTTTGCATAGCCGGAGAGGTAAGGGAGTGGTGGTGGGACACGTGGCAGGTAGTAGAAAGGGAGAGAGACGCGTGGCCACACGCATGGAAAGAAGGAGGGACGCGTGGTGATGAAGTGTCACCGTGTGGTGAAGTGTTGGGGATGAGGTGGCCTCTCGAGTGTAACGTGTGGCAAGTTCTTATATGGACAAGTGGCAGACTGAATGGGTTGGGCCCCCAAGAATTTGACAAATGGCCCACCGAACTTGATTAATGACTGCACTTGAATCCACTAAGACCCAATTAAATACTAATTAAGAACTGATGCACTAATGATTAAGACTAATGATGATTAAAAACTTAATTAATGGAAAATGAAAATTAAGACTAGTCTAGACCTAATTAAAGCTAATCAATCCAATTAAACTTCCTAAAATGCTAATTAGCAGCTAATTAATATTCTAAAAAGAAATTAATCTAGAAAAATGATTTAAACTATGTTAAACTCTATTAATATCTAAAAATGATTAAATCCACTAAATTCTAAATCAATTAACATCTAAAAAGAGATTTAAATCTATCAAATATCCTATTAACTTCTAAAATGAAACAATTAACATCTAATTAATTCTAAAAAGAGAAGAATTTAAAATCTATTTAAAAAATTCTAAAAAAAGAAATATCCTATTAAAACTATTTAAAAAAATCTATTTAATATCTAGAAAAAGCAATTAAATATATTAAAATCTACTTAGAAATTCTAGAAAATAAGGGGAAAAAACTAAAGATGCAATAAAGCCAATTAAATCGATTAGAACAAAGATGCGCGAACACAGCGAAATAAATGGTAAAAACCGGACACCGAAATGTCCTAAAAAACAACAGCGAGAGCTGAAAACACCGGGACAAGCACAGATTTCGCCACAACAAATCCTCGCATTCGAACTGGTATGAAATGCTTGAAGCGCCAGGAGATGTTGTAATCCCGATAAAATCAATCTGACTGCAAAAATGAAATGTATGCAGTATGTAAATGCAGAATGCAAAATAAGTCGAAACATAAGCCAAATGCGATAATTGGTTGGTCGAATTTTGGGGTGCAACAGCTGCCCCTATTCAAGCGGCTTGGACCTGAAGGGTTGAGAAGCGAACGACTTTCAAACATTCAAAGGTAGAAGACGATTGAATACAAAAGAAACCCAGAAATTTTCCAACCTGCAGAAATAAACTGCTAAAACTGCTTGGGGAACAAATATCCAGCAAACCGAATCCAGTTGTCACGGCAACGAACTGGTCAATCATCTGACAAGGAAACTGACTTTAGCACCAGTTATCTGCGTGACGCCATAGATAATAAACCCGAAAGTTGGATCAACATGCACTTGATCCTCTCACGTCGTCTAATGATAGACAGGAAGAGAAATACTCACATCGTCTAAAGGAAGACGGAAAGACACCATCCCGAAGGCTCACACTGTCTAATGGTAGACAGGAAGAGAAATAATCTTAATCTCGCATCGTCTAATGATAGACGAGAGGAAAATCAATCCAAATCTTGCATCGTCTAATGATAGACGAGAGGAAAACCTTGTCCGAAGAACCACATCGTCAGTGAGAACTAGCGGAAAGAAAACCATGTAAACTTCAACGCCACCCATCAAATTTCAGAATCCTTTCGTCTATAGGAATTGATGGAAAAAACAATATCCTCAAATGGGCCACATCATCAATAAGGATTGACAGGAAGAAAACCACCTTCAAATAGCCATGTCGTCAATAAGAATCAACAACTAGGAAAACCGAACATTCTTCAAAGAGCTTCGACGTTGATAAGAATCAACGGTCAGGAAAACACTTCTTGAAATGTCATCTCATCCAATAAACAGAAAGAAACCATATCTGAAAGATTGCCTTGAAACCTCTCGACGTCTAAAGATAGACGGAGAGAACACCATACCCAAAACTCATGACGTCTAATGATAGACGGAGAAAATACCATACCGAAACTCTCGACGTCTAAAGATAGACGGAGAAAACCATATCCAAACTCACGACGTATAAAGATAGACGGAGAAAATATCTTGCTCAAACTCACAACGTCTAAAGATAGACGGAGAAAATTATGCTGAAACTCACGACGTCTAATGATAGACGGAGAAATCCATGCTCAAACTCACAACGTCTAATGATAGACTGAGAAATCCATGCTCAAACTCGCAAAGTCTAATGATAGACGGAGAAATCCATGCTCAAACTCACAACGTCTAATGATAGACAGAGAAAATTCCTACTGGGGAGACACATCATCAATATGAACTGACAGGAAGTAAACCTGCTCGGAGGTACACGTCGTCAATATGAATTGACGATAAGAACAGTCTGTCGTCATCAGATGATTGATGGACAAAGCAATTATCGTATGATCTGAAAATCAAATAACCCAAAGAGTTGTCTGAACAAAGCTGTTGGATAAATGCCCCTGAACTGATTGCAGAGTGATTCAGATTGCCACAGAAGGCTGATAGAAAAACTGGCTTATGCTTCGTATGCATATGCGTATGTTTGAATTTTTCTATGGCGTAATGCTCCATATAAAATGGGAATGCTACGCATTGGAGGATGAAATGCAAATATGATGCAAATATGATGATATATGCAAGATGCAAATGCAGGCTCGGGCTGCTGGAGAAAAGCTGTACACAGAAGGACCATTCCAGCAAAATAAATGCTGGAAAGGTGAAGCCAACTCCGCTGCTGGAGAAACTGGATACGGAACCGCTTCAGCAAAATAAATGCTGAAGACAAAGCCAACTCCGTTGGGGATAACCGGAACCACAGAATTATTCCAGCAAAATAAATGCTGGAAAGGCGACCCGACTCCGCTGGGGATAACCAAATGTGTTAAGTCTGATTGTACTTCCCTGGGGATAGCTTACACATGCCAACGACAATTGGACTTCTGCTGGGGAAAATAGACGGAGTCTTCCTGCGTATCAATGAAGATTGGATTTTGATACTGATGCACCAACACGGATTCGGGCCTCACAGTGATTGCCAATATGGATTGGGCTTCACATTGATTGCCAATATGGATTGGGCTTCCTGACGATTGCCAATAAGGATTAGACTTTAGGCTATCCGTGGTGGGTCAGGTACGACTGACGCTGGAAAACATCCTGTCTGAATTTACAGTTTCTGGTTAAAGGGTCAAGGGATAATAACACGACTTCCCGACATTCGTCTCACACTTGAAGATTGGCTGAACCTGCTCGAGTAGCTCTGAGTAGCTCTGATGACACGGAGAGGAACAATTCCTTCGCTTCTGATATGCCCCAGTCTGTGGGATCCCTGTGGGGATACTCCTCGAAGGGAAAACTTGAAAATCTGTACCCTGACGGTTTGATATGAACTGCCCCAGCACTCTGAACCTCGGAGAGATGCTTCGGATCAAGTGCCCCTCGGGCAAGAAACAACTTCTGCACTTTTCTTAGAGTGGCCTGCCCCTGTTTGCAACGACTTTGCCCCTGATTGGCTGATCTGCGGGGAGATACACTGGTTGTCCTCGAGAGATTCATCAAATCTCGACCTGACTGCTTCAGAATATTGATTTCGGATGGCTGACATCACATGGCTGACATCACTAGGGTTTACCTGATATAGCTTGCCCCGGTTCACGGAGTATTCGGCATTCTGCGCTCTATCCTGATCAGACTTTCCACTGTAGGAAACTTTTCGGCTGTTAAGCGCATACTCGCAAGTAAAACCAGTTGTTCTGCATAAAAGATATATTAATGCAATGCATATGACAGTTTTGACATCCAATCTGTTCACTGGAAAAGGAAAAAAAATTTATGGCATATAATGCACAAATCATCTATCAGAATATCAACAACAGTACCAACATGGTAAGAAGAACCCTTTTAGGAGTCAGTTTCGACGCGATCTTTACCGAAGTATGCCTTCGAAACAAACCTGCTTCAATTAGGACTTTTTCTGGTTGTAACGTGGTCAGGTTCACGGTTTTAAAGGAAAGGATAAAGGCTCAAACTTTATTTTCACCCACCCGTTCTCCGTGATGTTCTCCAATCCTACGTTTAGCTAATTCGACCTTAGCGCTCACTTCTCAGAGGTTGAAAGGTAGGAGTGATAGTTCGAGAAACCATGAGTTTTTGGAGTGACTGCCACTCACTCTTCGTCTTTGCCACTTGGGGTCACACGACTTGTATTTCGTTTGAGGATTTTTCTTTCATAATCCTTTCATTTTTCTTTTTCTTTCCCTAACTTTTGCCTGGACTGGCTCCTTTTTGAGTTTCTTCAATTTTGAAGTCCAGCGGGATGCCCTAATTTTTGCCTAAGTCATTTATTTTCAAGCTTTGACTTAGCGGGCCTTTGATTCTTTTTGCTTCTTTTTTTTTTGAACAAGTCGTGTGACACTGGTTGTCTGACTCTTTGGGGAATGATGCGACTGTTTCACTCTTGGTGCTTAACCACTGTGGTTTTTTAGGCACGAAATCTAGAGGTGTGATTGATCCTCGAACGGACACTCATTTATGCAACTTGGACGTTTGGTCAAATTAGCTAACACCTACCCTGCCCCGGGTTAAAATTGAGGGTTTTTTCGTTTCCAGAAAGAACTCCTACTACCAATCTCAAAGGGGTTGACAAGGGATTATCTTCCTTATATCTCCGATTTTTGGGGATTTGAAGCAATGTCTGTACATCATCAGCAGGTTTTATTTTCCAAAGCATACACTCGGAAGCTTGCGCTTCTTTAAACTTCGTCATCCTCCCCAGATTCCGCTTAACCAAGTGTTGGATATCTGTAAAAATTGAGTGAACACGAATAGACTGAATCAAAACATGCATATTCATTTCATTATCACTATCAATTGAAAACAATACAAGTTTTACGAATGCAATTTGCGCTTTAACAAGGAAGAAACTAAAATGCAAAGAAATGACGTGATAAAACACAGATTGCCAGTTTCTGGGAACCGGGCTTTTCGAACTTGATTTGCTGCTGAGCCAACCATCTTCAGATTTACTCGTCGAAGTCATCCTGATACTCCTCTGAACATCTGCTTTCAGTGAACTCTCCCATGACCTGAACAGATACACCTACATGGCTGGATGAAGGAAGGTTGACACCCTGAGGCGTGATAGATATCCTGTTATAGTCTAGCAAGGCTTGAATCTGGCTTCGAAGCACCTTACAGTCATCTGTTGAATGCCCCTGTGCCCCAACATGGTACTCACAACGAGTGTTGGCATCGAAACCTGGAGGGTAAGGCGGGATCATTGGGTCGGTCTCTTTCGGCACTATCAGCCCACCTTTGACCAAATCCGGCAACAACTGACTGTACGACACCGGTAGCTGAGTAAACTGCCTTTCAGGTTTCCTTGGTCTTCGTCGGGCGTGCTGACGCGGCTGACGACAATACGACTGTTGACTCTAACGGGTAACAGATATCTGACATACAAACCCAACAGGTTGCTGGCTCTGAGTACTCGAAGTGTCTGGATACTGAATCTGAGGTACGGGAGATTCTGGGACAACATCACTTCCTTTCTCCCATTCTTCTTGAGAACCGACAATTGATTCATCTTCATAAACTGAAGTATAAGGAATGTCTTGAATCTTTCCGCTCTTGATTCTGCTCTCAACATGTTCTCCTACTCTTATCAAGTCCGCAAAGCTTGCATTTCCACAACTGAACAATGTGTCATAGTAACTGCCCTTCAGAGTACCCACGAAAAGGTCGACCATTTCTCTCTCCACAAGCGGTGGTTGAACACGAGCAACCAATTCTCTCCATCTCTGCACATACCCCCTAAAGGATTCGTTCTCCGCCTGAGATAATTCTTGCAAATGCACGCGACTAGGAGTCATATCCAGGTTGTAATCGTACTACTTCACGAAGGCATTGGCTAAATCAGACCATGATTTGATACTGTCACTTTTCAACCGCATGTACCAATCCAAAGATGCTCCGATCAAACTATCTTGGAAACAGTGAATCATAAGCTTGTCATTGGTAACGTGTGAAGTCATTCTTCTACAGAACATAACCAAATGTAGCTTCGGACAACTATCCCCTTTGTATTTCTCAAAATTGGGCATCTTGAACTTCGGAGGCAACACAAGGCCTGGCACCAAACACATGCTCGCAACATTCAGGTTGAGAGTATTCTTACTCATCAAGGCAGCCATCTGATCTTCCAACAGCTGAATTCTTCTCATGTACTCAACAGTTCGTGGGTTCTGAACATTAACCTGCAGAACAACTCTTGGATGTGGGACAATCCATGGAGAAGGAACAATCCTTGGAGAATCTGGCGTGGAGAAAGTGAAACCTTGATACTCTGTGTCATCAAGAGAAGGTGCATCTCTGTCTCTGACAGGAATCTGCACATTCTGGGCTTGAGCAACATTATTCACCGGAGTCCTCTGAACATTGCCCCTTCCTTTAGTCATAGCTGTTATGGCTTCCCTGAACTGACTCAACTCGTTCTTCAACAGTTCAAACTCTGCCCTGGTAACAAACTGATTCTGCTCTGCTGAGTCCATGATCCTTCCAGAAACTAACTCAAGTCTAATGCGAATGCCAGGAAGTCAACTGCGAGTTGGACAAAAGACGGGTAAGCTCTCTGTTCCGGCCGAGGATGGATATGCAAGCATGAGATGCACATGAAATGCAATGCAAAATGCTAATGCGGTAAACACGGGATCACAGCCCCCACAAAGCTCTGATTACTGCTGCCCTGCTGACGGGATAAGTTTGCTCTGACGAGAGAAAACCAAAATACCGGGTAGGCTGGAAGTCAAGTTTCCTGCAAAAACCCTCCCACTCATGGGTATGGACCTAAACTGACACAGGTTCGGCATCCTATGCGGTCATCAGCGTCACATACTTTCAAGAATGATGATACGATACCCAGAAGGTGTGGCATCATCATCTCTTGAAGCGGCCTCACTCGGCTGAATCACAAGTGATCGGTCCCCAGAGTCGACAATCCTTCAAACCAACAACCCCTCAAGCCCAAAGGGCTGGAAAAGAAGTCAACCGGGAGAACCTCGTCTGAGCGTGGATTTCATGAGACACTAGTGCCTGCAAAGCAAGCACGCGCCCACTAATTTCCACAACTAATGCTAAGTACACTCAAGCCTGGGTCTGGCTTTTCACTCATTAGAGTTCCCCTCCCACAACAGCACAATAGCAACAGATAAAAATAATAGTGCGAAAAATGTAAATACAGCAGTATACAACATACAACACAAAAATAAACACCCATAGACAAGCAAACAAGCGCTAGGATTGACTCTCGTCGGGACGTTGGATCCCTCAGATTGACTCGCATAGGGGACGTTGGATCCCCAGGAAACTATTGCAATTCCCCAGCAGAGTCGCCAGCTGTTGGGGATTGCCCATGCAGCTAGGAAGAGAATCCAAGACAAGACTCGCTTAGAGAACCAGTTTCCCCAGCAGAGTCGCCAGCTGTCGCTACTGCGAAAAACGAGGCTGGTAAAACAGAAGAGTCGCCACCTTTCGTTATTTATCCCTCAGAACGGGAAAGGAAACGATCGGGAAAAACCTGACGCAAAGGTATAAGACAAGGTCATCGCAACCATTGTCTGGATTCGGGAGTCGGTTACGCAAGGGGAAGGTATTAGCACCCTTCACGTCCATCGTACTCGATGGGATCCACGCTTGTTGGTTTGTCTACGGGTGAAAAAACAATCTATCTACGGCTGCTAGAGCTAAACGGAAAGAAACTGACTCGATAGAGCATCGCGCTCTATGCCTACGTATTCCCTCGTGCAATGGGAAAGTTAGAGTCATCGTAGTTCGGGAAACTACGGGGGAATTTGCTTGTCGAGATATCATTTCTCGTGCCTACGTACTTTCACACGGCGTGAAAGATCAGAGCTTACGTAGTTCAGGCTAACTACGGCTAGACAAGGTGTTCTCGATCACACGGGGTGAGAGAAAGGATTGAAGATACTAGCGTACGCATTCTAGCAGTTAGGTGTATGCTGCTCGCTCGACGGAGACTTAGGCGTTACCTGTTTGCAGTAGAACGGACGTAGTATGTCGGGTTTCAAAGGTATGGGAACCTACGGGTTCTAGAACTACGGTCTGGTCTCAATTGCGCTTGGGCAAGAGAAAGGTAACATCAGCCGTTGGCAGGAAAGTCTCGATCGCACGACAGCGAGAGAATAAAGAAGTTAGTTGTTAGTGTGTTCGCTAGGATATCGCATCCTATGCCTACATATTCTCGCCTGGTACGAGAAATCAGAGCAGCTGTAGTTCAGCTAACTACAGCAAAACAGGGAAACGGGAAAAAGGTAAAAGGGAGCTCGCTAGGATATCGCATCATATGCCTACGTACTCTCGTTTGGCACGAGAGATCAGAGCAAACGTAGTTCGGCGTTACAGGAAAGCAAGTCTCGATTGCACAAGGGCAAGAGAAGGGGTCTCAATCGCCTGAATGTGAGAGAAAAGGGTTTCGATCACGCGGGGGCGAGAACAAAGAGGAAGCAGGACTAACACGCCTAAACGGGAAGGAACTCGGGACACACACGCAAGAACCTAAGACGTAGGAGCGAATGCGTCGCATGTCACCCAAAGGGTACCATACTAGACACTCTAGATGATTGAGAGGAAACCCCTCAACTGTCATTTCCTACGTATCTAACGATACAGCTCACAACACTCGACGGTTGTACGAAGACTTGAATAAGATGATGTTGAACGAAGCGGCTCCGTTGGCTCTCGACATGTGTGCAAGCTCCATTCCAATCTTCTCCTCTCTGGATCCTTGATGATGACGCTCGAATCAGGACCAATGTAACGCTTAGACCGCCATGGTTCGACTTATACGAGAAATCGAACGCTAAGAGGTAGCGTATTGATATCCGTGTCAAAGACAAGATAGAGAAATGATATTGAAAATCATTCTCCAATTGAATCATGTCACACGGCCAACCAAGAATAAAATCGAAGATAAAATCGGATAGAAAAGAAAATAGGAGAGAAATCCAATACAAATGGAAATAATATCCTACTCCTAAATTAGCAATTAATTTCTACTAGAAAATATTCTAAAGAAATATAAAGAAAATGCGTATGGAAAATAGCATAAAAAAATTCTATCTAACTCTATAATATCCTAAAGAAAATAGAATGAAAATTCTATATTAAAATCTATATATCCTATAATTCTTATAATTTCCTAAAAAGAAAAAAAGAATATAAATTCTACAATTATTACAATCAATCATCCAATACAAAAGAAATTAAAAATTGTAAAGGGGAGGGGGTACAACCTGTAAACTGGGGTGAAATGCAGAAAAAACAACCACTGGGCCCACCCCACGATACATCCAGAAAAAATAAACCAACAAAAAATAAGGGGGAACTAGGGGTGCGCTCAGGGAAATTGGGTGTACGTTCAGGAAATGTTGGGCCCAGCCCAACAAAATAATTCCAACAAGGGGGCTTCAGCAGGGGGTGCGTCTGGGAAAATGGGGTGTACATTCAGGAAATGTTGGGCTCAGGCCCAATACCAATCCAATCCACGAAACCTCTCCCAACTCCACTCAGAAACCCTAACATACTTCTCCTTCCTTTCTCCTCCAGCCTCCGCCGTTGTCTGAAACTCAAACCCTCCGTCTCAAATTCTCCATCTCCGATCAAAGCAAAACTCCACCAAACAATACTCCCTTCTTCCACTCCTTCAATCTTCCGATCTCAATCGTTATCTCCCTCAGATTTCCTTCTCTTCCGTCGTCATCAGTGAGCCACGAAGGAAATCAAAGGAGGTTGAAGGATGCTTCGTGGCCGCATGTTGAAGTTTGTGGATTCTTTTAAAGAAATCTGAAGGCTGATGAATGTTTGATCTGGACTTAGATCTGAAGTTGCGGTTACAGTGAATCAAGAATCGAGATAAAGTTGTTCGAGATTGTTGTTGCTGTGCTCATTCATGAAGATATATGAACGGATCTGACGAAGACGTTTGGAGGTTTCTTGAAGGTTGATTGAGTTCGTGAAGATCTCGATGAATCTAGTAAAACGCGACGAGGCTAGTGGTGTTGATCTCCATGAGAATAAAGGTTGAATGTTGGAGTTCCTGAAACAGTTGAGTGTTGATTGTTCTTGAAGAACGACGATCTGGAAAATCTTGAGAGTCTTCACGAGGAAGAGGAAGGTCTTGAAGATCGATGAATAAATCTGGAAATTCCAGATGGTTTGATGAACGGACGGTAGTGATTTCTTGAGATGATGAACATGAATGGATCTTGTTAAGGATTCTGGCAAGAACCTAATGAGTTTCTTGAAGAACCGATGAACGGATGAACACAGCTAAAGGAGTCTGGATGAACATTGATGAAGATCAATGAAAAACTGGAAACAATGATGCATAATGATTGCAGTTTCCGACGGTATTCCGGTGAGCTCTCCGCCGTGAGATTTTTCCGGCGAGACTGGGCGGCGTTTGCATGGTCGGAGAGGTGAGGGAGTGGTGGTGGGACACGTGGCAGGTAGTGGAAAGGGAGAGAGACGCGTGGCCACACGCATGGAGAGAAGGAGGGACGCGTGGTGATGAAGTGTCACCGTGTGGTGAAGTGCTGGGGATGAGGTGGCCTCTCGAGTGTAACGTGTGGCAAGTTCTTATATGGAAAAGTGGCAGACTGAATGGGTTGGGCCCCCAAGAATTTGACAAATGGCCCACCGAACTTGATTAATGACTGCACTTGAATCCACTAAGACCCAATTAAATTCTAATTAAGAATTGATGCACTAATGATTAAGACTAATGATGATTAAAAACTTAATTAATGGAAAACGAAAATTAAGACTAGTCTAGACCTAATTAAAGCTAATCAATCCAATTAAACTTCCTAAAATGCTAATTAGCAGCTAATTAATATTCTAAAAAGAAATTAATCTAGAAAAATGATTTAAACTATGTTAAACTCTATTAATATCTAAAAATGATTAAATCCACTAAATTCTAAATCAATTAACATCTAAAAAGAGATTTAAATCTATCAAATATCCTATTAACTTCTAAAATGAAACAATTAACATCTAATTAATTCTAAAAAGAGAAGAATTTAAAATCTATTTAAAAAATTCTAGAAAAAGAAATATCCTATGTAAACTATTTTAAAAAATCTATTTAATATCTAGAAAAAGCAATTAAATCTATTAAAATCTACTTAGAAATTCTAGAAAATAAGGGGAAAAAATTAAAGATGCAATAAAGCCAATTAAATCGATTAGAACAAAGATGCGCGAACACAGCGAAATAAACGGTAAAAACCGGACACCGAAATGTCCTCAAAAACAACAGCGAAAGCTGAAAACACTGGGACGAGCACAGATTTCGCCACAACAAATCCTTGCATTTGAACTGGTATGAAATGCCTGAAGCGCCAGGAGAGGCTGTAATCCCGATAAAATCAATCTGACTGCAAAAATGCAATGTATGCGGTATGTAAATGCAGAATGCAAAATAAGTCGAAACATAAGCCAAATGCGATAATTGGTTGGTCAAGTTTTGGGGTGCAACAAGTTGACCTTGGAATCATACCTTGGGCATCTTAATACATCAATCCATGATCACATGGCCTTGGAATTAGGTCTCAACCTTCTTCAAATCATCAGTTGACCCAGGGTTGACCAGATGAAACCCTAGCTGTACCAATCTTGGTAGTAGCTCCTTATCCTTTGCATATTGACCTGTCTAGGCTTCAAAATGAACTTCAATACTTACCATGAGCTCTCTCAAGGTCTCAAGTCCTCTCCCATGGGTTCAAAGTCATCTTAGGACTTCCCACAACTCTCAAGTTAGGAGATAAGCATTCTTGGCTTCAACCACTCTCTCTGAGGATCTTTGACTTCTCTAGTGAGGATATCAATCCTTGAACACTTGGATAAACCTCTTAGATATCTTTATATCCTTGTGTAGCCCTTAATTGGTAGTCATACCTCTTGATCTCCTGCACACATGTCAATACAATGCAGATGAAATGCTAGAATGAATGCAATGAAACACAAGCTAAGTAAAGAAAAAGGTTAGGCAAATTTTGTGGTGCAACATGATGATTCTAAGTTTTGATCAAGAGTGAGGTGCAAATATTGTTCAAGCCCATTAGAGATTACAAAAAATGGAGAAACAAGCCATGTAAAAATCACAAAATGATGCCATAAGCACATGATTCAAAAGCCCATATCTAAGTCACTTTGGACAGATTTTTGAGTCCAACTTCCACCCACTTTTTCTCATGATTCCAAGCACTATCTCAAGTTGATTTGAACATGAAAGTTTTTCATTATCCTTCCTATTTTAATTTGAGCTCAAGACCTCACAAATTGGATCCAAATTCACCAAGATATAATGGTTCAAAATTGACTCCATGTTTTGATTTTCAAAGCATATCATTTTTTCACTTCTGTGCATAACATGAACTCATCATCTAGCAACCTTTCCTTGCCTAATTTCCACATATGATTCACTATTTTACCTTCACCAACATTTCCCTTTTTAACCAAACCAAGCCATATACCTCATGTGTTCATTTTGAGACATTTTTCCAAATGAAGCAAGATGACAAAATACCCAAAAACTTACATAGAAAGATTGTTCCTCCGCCCTCTCTATTCTAACCCTCTCTTTCCACTCAAGAATGACAACAAAACAATCTCACATGATATCATGCTCGTACCACCACCCTTACTCCACTCCATTTCGAATTTTTTTCACAAAACCACAAACCAAGTCTTAACCACAGTAACCTTCATTTTAACCACTCATAACCATTATATATAAACAAAAAAAAACCCTCGGAGCACATTAACCTCATTATGTAGCCAAAGAGAAAAGAAAACTCTCTCACTCTAAAAAAAAAAATTCTTCAAATCTCATTCCTCCAAGCTTGTTTCTTCTTTTTTCTATCACCATCATCATTCTCAAAGCACAATGAAGCAAAATGGAAGATTTTAGTGAAGCTTTGAAGCAAAAACAGAAGCCACAAAGTGCTCCACTTGGGTAACATTTCTCTAACTTATTTATCTCTCTTTAGTACTTGTTTTGATACATGATTGTTGCATTTTGAATTTTGGGAGCATAAGGACCATGTTTATATTGTTGTTGTTCTATTTTGCTAAAGTTTCATAATATGTGTCAAATCTTCATGGTCATTTTTAATGGTGTTAGAGTGTTCAAATGAGGAAAATATTGGCATATTCTTGTTTTATGCAAAAAAAAACTTGATAATGGTGTAAGGTTTCATGAGGTTTAATGAAGTTTTGGACCAGCTTTGACGAGGGTCGCCAGAGAAGACGATCAGAGCCCTAGCTCTGGCGTCTGGTCCGTTTTCCCTGCGTGTCCCTCTAACTCTGGTCAAGGATGGCGTGGCGATGAGGTGTGTGACACCTCATTTAATGATTTGCTCGCGTGGCACCCTTATTTTTTTTCTGATTTTGTTTGGTACATGAGCCTTACAACATTTGCTTTTCACACACCCACATTTCTGGCCCAAGACACGCTTTAACCTAATCCTCTCTTCTTTCAGCTTTACTGATACACCCCTCCCCTTATTTTCATTTCATTTTTCCTTCCATTTTATTTCTTTTCACTTCTATTTTGTTTTTATTATGTCTTCATCATTAAAAATCACAATTTTTTTTCTAATACCTTAATGTCTTAAAAACTTTGTCATTATTTTATTTTATTTTTAAATCATTTTTACTATTATATTTTTAATTGCTTGTGAAAGGTGTTTACTAAATTACCCTTGAACTAGGGTTTTGCTTTTTGGTGCCTTGTGTGTGCTTTCTTGAGCCATGTTTTTTATCATGTTTTTCTATATGATTGAAAAATGTTTGGGTGCTAGTTGAGTGTTTGAATGATGCATTGTGATTTGTTTTCATGTGGTTTAATTTGGCCCTCGATTCTTGCTCGATTAGTGAAACATGCTTGCCTTGTTTATTTGTTTTAAGGATGCTTTTGTGCTTTTATTTTGGATATCTCTTACTCACATGTTCTTGAGCACATCGCCATGAGATAGAGCCTTTAACTTGTATTTATTTGATCATTTTTATATTTTTGATTGATGCCTCAACTTAGGTTTGTTTTGAACATGATCTTAATCTATCTTTAACCTAGTTTATGGATATGCTTCTTGTGTGAATCTCTTTGATGCTTGGTGATTTTATGTGACTTGAATACTATGTTTAAGCGTATGAATTCCATTGTTTAGTGTCTTTTTCTTGCTCATTTGTCTCTTTCACCTCACATGAATCTTTGTTTCCTCTTATGAGTGACATTGAGTAATGCTTGCTTAGTTGATTATCTATGTTTTGAGCATGATTCATATTGAATCTTTCTTATTGACATGAGTTTGCTTTGGTTTGAAATGTTTGAGTATGCTACTGCCCTATCTTGGTTTCTTGACCTAGTCCCATTGTTTGAGTCATTTGTGATTGATTTCTTATGTGCTATTTGTTAATATTGGTTTAGCTAATCATGTGATGCATGTTTGATTCTCTTGTGCTCATTTCTCAATCCTTGGAGTGTGTTGAGCATGTTTTTATGTAGCTACTGACCTTTATGAGTTCTCATCTATTTGGTTTATTTTAGTTTTGTATGTTAGATAATGATGTTTGTTTGACACTTTAAGATACAAATGTTTGCACTACTTGTTTTCCTTCATCTCTAACATGTTGTATGCCTTATTGGTGACTTGTTGCTTTACTTCTTGAGTTGATTTGGTTACCTTAGCATCTCCTTTGCATATGTTGTCATACATTCATGCCTTTAACTTTGATACTTGAAGCTTTTCTTGGTGCTCCTTTGATGTTGTTTACTTGTGCCTAATTCCAAAGGAAAAGGTTCCCCTCTTGTTGACTTATTGTCATAAGTTAGTTTAGCCTTACCTACCCTTCCCTTGAGACCTTGTTAGAGTCTTTAAAGTTCCCATCCTAGCCTTAGGATTATAGTTTCTTAACTCTAGGAGTGCTATTTCTATGAGCACTTACCTTCCCTTTTTTTACCTTACTAGAGTTATTTAGTCTTTCAACTTAGACTTACAATAGAGTTTTATAAACTCTATGTAAGTTTCATTTCTATGGACACTTATCTCCCCTTTTGGAACTTTGATCACTATCAAGTGTTCCTCACCTGTAGTTAGGTGAACTACGAATGCTTTAATTCCATTCTTGTTAGGAGACGTAGGCATGAGATGCGATGTCTTGGCAAGCATACCTAGTAAATACCTTAGGTCTTTCCCCTTAGAATAATATCAAACAATAATATAACACAAATACTAATAAGAAGTTCCTGTAGAGTACTACATATACTTAGGGTGCTAGTACCTTCCCTTAGTATAACCAACCCCTAAACCTTAGATCTCTTAGCATTGTTGTTACATTGCTCACTTAAGATTTTCTTCGATCTTTTCCCTTTCCTTTGGATAAAATAAAGTTCGGTGGTGAACATTTAGAGATCTGTGATTCAAGTTAATGTAATAGCTTGATATCTGATTCTGACTGCAACATTGAGCATTAGACATATCAATGATGTTGATATACTCAGAATGAGATAGAGCACCTACCAGAATGCATCTAACTCTAAACATATTTTTCAATAAAATTCTTCTGAGCTGGTGTGAGAGACTTTCAGACTTGGATCATCCCTATACCATTAACTCCTATGGTAATACCTTTCTCAAAAGTATTATATAGACCTTTATCAAAACCCTTTATTAAGGCCAATGAATTAAAAATATATTTTTCTTTATCCATCATTTAAATTCAGCGGAGTCACCCTTTGAATATGGTAGGATTAGAAATATAATATTTTTCATCTGGTACTTAAATCCTTCTTGAAGGAAAGTCTTTAGCAGACATATTTTTCTCATTGGATGATTATCTGCACCACTGTTAAGTGTTATGTATAGACCCTGCTCTAATACCAACTGAAGGTGAGAAAAATACACAAGAAGAGGGGTTGAAATTTGTTTTCCATTTCTTAATTTTGCCTCTGATCATTGTTCAGAATCTAAACTGATGTTCAGATCCTAATTAATAGGTTGCAGCGGATGCTAACAGAAGTAAATAAAAATATAAAGAACACATAAATTTATCAAGGTTCCTCCCAACTGAGAGTAGTCCAGTCCCCTTGAAGCACAATAGATTCTTCACTATAATCAAATCATTATTAAAATTGCTTATACACTTAAGCATATGACTTTTCTTGCTCAGACCCTTAGCCCGAGACTTCCTGCTTAGGTTCTATGAACCCAAGACTTCCTGATTAATCCCCTTAGTTCCAAGACTTCCTTGCTCAGGTTCCATGAACCCAAGACTTACTTGCTTAAGTTTCATAAACTCAAGACTTCTGCTCAAGCCCCTCAGGCCCAATACTTCCTTTCTTAGGCTCCACAAACCCAAAACTTCTACTCAGACTCACAATCCAAGATTTTCTTGCTTAATCAAAAAACGATCAAGACTTTCAATGCTCTAGCACATAGCAGGAGACTTACTTGGCTCAAGATTCTCCACAAGAGACTTTGATGCTCAAGAACATAACAAGAGACTTTATCTAAACTATTAAACAACTAAATAACTTGTTTAGAAAAATAGAAAGAAAAAAAGGTGTACTTGATACAAAAATCAGAGGTACAGGGTAATCACCATGACAAAGACCTTAAGCACTTAAGATTTCTAAGATGTTCAATATTTAAGAAATTTTAAGGCTTTGTAAAATTTATAATAAATAACATGATTTATGCATACTCGATTGTGTTGCCTATTTTTTATCTTGTTATAGCTTAAGCTTTATTACTAACTCTGAATTTTCACCGAAAGCTGATACATTAACTTAGCATAGAAATAATATGTTGCTCTTCTGATCTTAAGGCCTTTAGCTTCAGAGTCTATGTCGAACATCACTTAGAGAGTGTTATTCAGATTCTAATCCACCAGAGGCTAGTAACTTAACTCCTCTCAAATACGTCCTTATATCAGATTCTGAATGCATTCTCTATAAGCTTTAGAACATGCATACTTGGAACATACATTAGATAACGTCATTGTTCATTTAATACTTTATTATCATCAAAACCCAAGGGATATATGTAATGAACAAATCATGTTTTAACAAAGGGGTGTTATCAAAGATGTTTTGCACGTCCAACTAAAGTAATCAATACCCCACCTAAAGTTAGGGGTGATGTTCGAGATGTTTTGCATGTCTGACAAAAGAAATCAATCCTCTACTTAAGGTTAGGGATATCGTCAAAGACACTTTTCACGTCCAACTAAAGCAATCAATTCCCCACATGCAATAATGGTCCACCCTTCTGGAAGCTAGCTACTCCAGAGGCTGTGGTGGGTTGTCCACACATCTACCTTTGATGGGGTTTTCATCTGGTGGGGGAACAAGAACCAACCTTTGGTAGGGAAAAACCCTAATGACCTCATAAGTTCACACTGTTGCACTTAGGATCATACAACTATACATCTAGAGCCTCATACTCAAGATCACATAAATACACCAAAAATAGGTTAAAAAATTCATTTCATTCCAAAATTAACAATATATGCACATATATTCTTCCATTGCATGAGTACTACACATTAGGTACATAAAGAAAAAAATGGTTAACGGGGTTACATCCGAAGCAAAACTATCTCTCCATCTTAGAGAATTTGATCTGGCCGAATTTTCTCCCTCAGGATTGTAAGTCTAGAGTACACAACCTAAGAGGGGTGAATTAGGTTTTATGAAATTTTCTGGTTATTTTGCATATTCTTTAATTTTGTTATCTTTTAGAAGAATTATGATGAATGTATGAATAAACGTACAGAAAAATAAAAGTGCAAAAATAAATAAAGAACACAAGGGTATATCCTATTTCCCCTTTTTAAAAAAAGGTAGTCCAGTCCCTCCACACCCCGTGAAGGATTTCACTATGTTAAAACTTTTTACAAGCCTCATACCAAGGTCTTTCTTGTAATCTTCTAACATATTCACCAACCCTATGCTGGACTTTGTATCTCCCTAATTCAAGGACCTTATGTCACAAACAAAAAGAACAACACTTCCTATTGATAAACACATATAGAAATTACAACCACTTTCTTTAAAGACAAAATCACCACATACTTGGTGAATAAAATACAGCAAACATATAGAATGAATACAAACAACTTTTTTATGCTTTCCAATATCTTGAAAATTTAATCTTCTCTTTCAATGAACAATTCAAGAATATATAAGCATTTAAGTGCTCAATGGTTTATGAATCTTTTTCTCAAATGAATGAAGTTTATGTAGTAAAAAATTTCTAAGTCTTTCTAAATGAACACTTGAAAACCAATAAGAATTGTTTGAAAATATGATGAAAGATGTGATTTGAAACATGAAAAGTCATGCTACTTATATATCACAAGAGACCTCTAGAAAATAGTAGAAATATTTGAGAAAATGATCATGAGTATTTGTAATAATTTGGAAAGCTATCATGGTCATATGCAGTGAAGAGGTATGACATTGATTCAGAATTTTTCAACATGTTTCAGAATGTCAATCAATTGACTTACTTCCAACATTCAAAAATTTGAACAAAATGAATTGAGTCAATCGATTTAATATAACTGTCAATTGATTGACATATGAAAAATTTGGAATGGTTAATCGAGTGAAGCAAGAGGGTAAATTAATTGATGCCTTTTCTCTAAGTCATATAGACAATGTCAATCAATTGAATGCAAGGGGTCAATTGGTTGACCTCCTTAAAAAATTGAAATTTCTCTAAGTTAAAGATGCAACTTGAAATAATTTGATGTAAAAATTTTAGGAGTGATTTAGATGAAATGAGATTGAGCACATAAAGTATATATGCAAATGGATTACCATTGGTACCTTATTACATAATCAAATCTATTAAATTCCAAAGCTTAAGCGATCTTGATATTTGATTCCAATCTTTTTCTTCTTTGAACTTTCTTAATTGATAAGCTTTTGTCTTCATCAAAACCAATTTATGATAGATGATGAACATCTTCTTCATAATATCCCCCTTTTTGACGATGACAAAACATATTGATGGAAAATTTCTGGTTGACACTTTATTTCTCCTCATATCTTGTATATTTTCCCCTATCTTTCATATCTCCACCTTTGTTTTAAAGTTTATGATATGTATTTGGTATCCTAAAAAATAATAAAAACAGCCAATGTTTTAAAGATTAAAATCCAAATAAATATAGCATATAAGGGAATGATACATTATATATAAAAAATACATATCTTTTTCACAATGATTTGATGCCAATGTTGATATCAAAATGTCAATAATTTTCAAATCATCTTTTAATCCAATAAAACTTTATATCTAATATATCATGGAGTCTTGCATCTTGAACGACCAATCTTGACTTGACAATACTAGAATATGATATTCAAGTACCAACAAACAATTAATAGTACTTTCTAGGCATCCAATATTCTTTGGATCCTCTTAGGTTGGTTCCCTTCCATACCCATACAAACTCACCATAAGTAACTCCATAGTTTCATATGTAATAAGCATTAGGAGTATGACCTTTTGTATTACAATAAAAGCATGTACGTCTAAAAACATGATTCTTTTTATAGACGTGGATATTATTTCTAACATAAGACCTTTTAGAATGATTTGCAACATGCATTTTATTTGATTCCTCATTGTTAATTTTAGTGCTAGTATTAACAAAGATGGTTTTGCTTGTGCTTGGTTTATTAAAATTTGAAAAGTCAAGTCCATATTTATCATTTGAATAATTTTGTCTGCTTAGCACATCTTATAAACCAATTTGACCTTTTTCACATTTCTTGATCACTTGGTTTAATTCAAAAAAATTTGATTCAAGAGATTGACATGTATTACAAGTTGAATTTTTCACTTCTTCTAATTACATTTTCATGTCAATATCCTTACTTTATTGAGGTAAAATTATTTTCTTTTGATTTGAATATTTTGTAGAAAGATTCAAACATTCCTAATGTAATTCATGGAAAGTATTTTGTAATTCATCCTATAAATGTATATGAATAATTTCATAATCACTAACCTCGTTCTCTTAATCATCATAATGGTGTGAAACCATTAATACCATATTTTCTTCCTCTTCATCTAAAGATGAACTTATCTCATTGTCATTTCATGCTACATATGCTTTCTTTGGCCTTTTGTTCTTCTTTCTATTGACTTTTTTCTTCTTTAGAAGTGTAGGGAATTCAGTTTTGACATGTCTTCTTTTCCACATTCAAAGAAAGTAACCTTCCTTTTTGGTGCTTCCTTTTGACTGATTTCATTAGTCATTTTCTTCCTTAAGAAATATTCAAATTTCTTAATTAGAGAATCATCTTCATCACTAGCGGATTGAGATTCATCCTCTTGATTACTATCATGATTTTTTACTCTAGGTTTTAAGGAAAGACTTTTGTGTTTCTTTTCTGGATTTTCACGCTTTTCTAGACTTTCAAGTTCTATCTCATGTTCTAGAAATTTACTAAACAATGTGGCCAAAGACATTTTGGAGAGACTTTTCTTTTTTGATATTGTTGTCACCTTTAGATGTCATGTCCTTGTCAATGATATAAGAACTTTAAGATTCAATCATTTGTTAAGTGTGAGAATCTCTTTTGCAAATCAAGACTTGAGTCACTGGGCAGCATAATAAATAATTCATATTCGTGTGCTAAAGTGTTTTGATTGGTCTTTTTACCTCTATTGTGCCTTCATGTGTTACTTCTAACGTATCCCAATTTTTTTTCACTGTTTTACAATTGGAAATACGAAAGAATTCATCCATACCTAGCGTCGATGCAAGAATGTTCTTTTCCTTTTTAAAAAAAAATACTTTATTCTTGTCATCATTGGTCCAAGAGCCTTTAAGATTTATTTAATCTACATTGTTTATGGCCGTTGTTAGAATAAATGGATCATTTTCAATAGCATCCCATATTTCTTCTCCTTGTGCTTCTAGAAACATTTGCATGTGAATTTTCAATAAGCCATAATATTTACTATGAAACATGGAGGTTTGTTGTTACTGCCACCATCTGCAAAAACATGATTAACGGAAGATATAATTTCTCATATTCAAAAGCAAGTTACGTTAAGATGCTCTGATGTCAATTATAAGTATAACATAAGAGGGAGTGAATTAGGTTTTAAGAAATCTTTTTGGTTATTTCGAAGATGTTTTGATTCTTTTATCTTTCGAGAGAATCGTGATGACTGTATGAATAAAAGTGAAGAAAAATAAAAGTGAAAAAACAATATAGAACATAAGGATATATCCCGGTTCCCTTTTCCAAACAAGGATAGTCAAGTCCCTTCCCACTTTGTGAAATATTTAACTATGTTAGATGTAACATCCTAAATTCCGACTATTAATATAAAAGAGAAGATTCACAATTTATGATGTTACTCAAAACACAACATGAATACTTTATAAATGTTTTTCAAATCTTGCAATGAAACTCTAATAGATAACATAATTTCAAATAATTATTAAAAGGAAATACTCAAAAAAATAAAATAAATTAAACTCTAGCATCAACTCAAACAAATAATACGCCATGTTCAAAATGTTACAAATTAGAGCAAAGAGACCAACTAAATAGCGATAACTATAAAATACAAAAGAAAGCTGCAAGGTCATCTTCCAACTCACATGCAACTACTCCTGCTGAGTATTTGTACAACAATTCACAAAACCACACAAAATAAAAAAGAAAGTGGTGAGAATACACCTTTGTCGTACTCCAAATTTTGACCACCATTTTTCCATAGAGAGTAATAATCTTTACAGGTCATTTGGTCAACTCCAATGACCTAAAAAGTCAAAGGAGATCCATTTTGACTTTTTTTACCCTCTCCAGTGAGTTGATCTCATCCTAGATTTTTAGTTGCTTTTTTTGGACTCTTTAAGATATCATTTAATTTAATATATAAATTTTAGTTATTAGCTTAATTAATTAGAATATGATTAACATTGTCATTAAAAAATTAAGCTTAAAATTTATTTGATTATTGATAAATATTTTTGAAAGTTAATTAGAATAGGTTATTATTTAGGTATTCCTTATTATTTAATATTTAGGTCATTATTATTTAATATTTTGTTAAGTGGAATTCAATTGGTTAATATTATAAATTATTATTAATTCATAGATTTTATTACTATTATTAATTAGTCAAGTAATTGTTATTTTAGAAGTATTAGAATTATTGTTTTTGGTTATTAGTAAGTAAATATTTTGTTAGGAGTTAATAGGTTCTTAAATATTATTAATATTATAGATTTAAGTTATAGCCAGAGTTTATTATTGAAATATTAAATATTATTTTCTTCAATTATGTTTCTAAGAGACGAACTTGGTCATAGGCTAAATCAACTTCTCACAAATCCTAATATGCGCAAAAACAGAAACAAAAATGGATCGAATATAAAATTTTCAATTATGTTTTGAAAAATATTTTTCTATGGCAAGCGAAAATGAATTTAGATCGACTCTCATCTATCTGAAACATTATTGGTATAATCGAATATGCGTACAACCATAGTAGAATTTATGCTAAAGATGAGAAAAATCAATAAACAAGTTCAATTTAAGTTGTTTGCATATAAAGCAGCACACTTAACAAAAACGATTTCCAATTACTAGTAAAATAAAACTTGACTAAGGAATTTTGTTGAATACTTAATGTGCAATAATTTTATCGAACACTCGGTGTGCAATACACCAAGCTTCATTCTCCTTGTGTTGAAGTTATAACAAATCAATTGCAAAGGTTTAGATTGCAATGCTTTCATAAAATCAATTTTAAACATTTCAACACAACCATAATTTTCAACAATTCAAATTACACATAAATTATTCTCAAAATCAAGGTATATATATATATATATATATATATATATATATATATATATATATATATATATATATATATATATATATATATATATATATATATATATATATATATATATATATATATATATATATATATATATATATATATATATATATATATATATATATATATATATATATATATATATATATATATATATATATATATATATATATATATATATATATATATATAGAGAGAGAGAGAGAGAGAGAGAGAGAGAGAGAGAGAGAGAGAGAGAGAGAGAGAACACCAAGATTTGCTTAGGCAATTCACCAATTGTCCTCACTATGGGTACGTCTGCCTTCAATTCAAAATCGACTTGAAGTATTATTTATATATATATATATATATATATATATATATATATATATATATATATATATATATATATATATATATATATATATATATATATATATATATATATATATATATATATATATATATATATATATATATATATAGAGAGAGAGAGAGAGAGAGAGAGAGAGAGAGCACCAAGATTTGTTTAGGCAATTCACCAATTGTCCTCACTATGGGTACGTCTGCCTTCAATTCAAAATCGACTTGAAGTATTGTAATTAACCTTTGCAATATAAGTTTACAAAAGAAATACAGAAATTAAAACCTCAAACCCTATGGTTTATGTCGACTTTGTATCCTTCTCTATCCTTGATCTTAACAAGATCAAGTCACACAAGATCTCCAATATGATCCTCCAGTTACCACCACTTCTTTGATCGGACCTTCCGCTCTTCAAAGCTTTCATTCGACTGAGTACAAATTATGAAGTCTTGTCCCAAGCCTTTCAATTGATCCTTCAATTACGAATACTCCTTTGCAAGAACCCCCATTCTTCAAAGCCTTTGCTAGGCTAAATCCAACTTGACAAAATTTATTCAAAAATCTCAAAATCAACCATTGATCTTGGAGTAAAATCCCTAAAGATTTTATCCTTGAAACCCCAAAATAAAAACCTCAACCCAATTTTGAATACACAACCTAGATTGGACCTTATCAATTTTAACTTGTCAACAAATAATAAAAAATGATTATGTGTATTTTATGAATACATTAAGTAAGATTGAAGATGATGAGAATTCTTTGTATCTTTCAGGTTTCAATACTTAGAAATGATGCATGAATGAATATTTATATGTATGTATGGAAAAGAAATGAGCAAAACAGATATTTAGCCAAAATGCAATTTTAAACTTTGGTTCATAATGTATTGACTCTAAATTGGAATGAATCAATACATCAGCTGAGTGAGTCAACACGAGACTAAATGGAGTTAATACATGGGAGGCAGTGGCTAATTTATGAAGAAATGCATTTCAGGGTGATTCAAATTAAACACATATGAGTCGACCCATTTGATCAATGTATCGACCAATTTCTCGTTTGTATTGACCCATTAGAGGAAGTGGAAAATCTTTGAAAAACATCTTTGAGATTGAGTCGAACCAACGAAGAATGGGTCAACCCATTTAAAGGATGTATCGCCTTATTACTTCTTTATATCGACCCATTTGGGGAAAAACCAAATCCTTTAAAATTCAACTCAGTATGTATCGACCCTTACTCAACTTGTATCGACCCATGCATGTATTTTGTGAAAATTTCATATTTTGGCATATGATGGCTTATTTAGTCTAGTCTTACATGTTCTATGACGATGATGCACACTTAGACAAAGATTGTAAGGTCTAAATACACAAAGATCTAAACTACATAGTTTTGACATCATTCAAAATACATTTAAGAGTATATTGCACTCACAGTCTTCGAGTGCCATCTCTCCACGAATACATTAAGCATCTCGTGGTTGACCTATATAACTGATCATGCACAAGTCATTTATCCCAGATAGGGACAAAGCTGTCTAAAACCACTCCTCATTCGGTTGATGCAAGTCGGTAATCTTTCACCTGTGGTTAATAAACTTCAGTAGTTCACGGTCCTACAGGACAATAAATCAATGTCTGAAACTTGTAAATTAAAATAAACGTAAATTAAAAAGAATGAATTCAACTAATGCTACCTCTCCATCCCAAATATGTCTGGCAGTATGGTATGGATATAGAAGCAATAGTGACAAGTCTTGAGGGCCTCCTCCAAATGGATATGGCTCACCATCCGGAGGTGGCACTAGCTCAACACCATCAATAGTAGGAGGTGGCACTGGCTCAACAACATCAGCATCCGAAGGTGGCACTAGCTCAGAAGCACCATCTGTCGGAGGTGGCACTTGTGACTCGAGTACCTCTTGCGCTGTAATAGGTGAAACCTGGCGCATACGAGAGGATGGAGGGAGTGATGCGTCAGTAGGTGAAACTCGTCTCTTAAGGGAAGAAGATGGTGGAGAAGCAAGAGCCCCATAAGTAAATGGCTTTGCATGACCAGGGGGAACAAGGCCTCTGAAACCTGACTCTTCTCCCGCTGCACTAATGCATCTTGTGCAATTCTTCTGTGTCTCAACCATTGTTGTTTATCAGTCATAATGCCTACAAGTTAAATTAAACTAGAAAATGAATACAAGTAAGCAACGCCACAAGCAATAAAATAAATTAAAAATTCTGAGAAAATTTCGAAGATTCATCTTCGGTTATTGGGAAAGTTAAATGTTGAAAAATTTCGGAAGTTCATCTTCGAAATTTTTTGCAACTAAGCAGGTGCGTCAATGGCGTCAATGTAGACATGGAAACACAAAAAAAAAATGGTTTGATCATCATTTTAAGCCAACACACATGTTTTATACTATGTCTAAACTATCGATCATGCAATTTCTATTCATTTCTCACCTTAATAATCAATTTCTACTCATTTACACAACTCAAACTTTTCAAAACATTAAAAAAAAATTATAATTTTTCACATTGCTTCAGTGTTGAATGATATTTTTAATGTTAATTGAAGATCTTTTGAGCTTGGTTGCTTGATTTTGCACTGGTGATAAAAGAAAATTTGAGAGAGTTTAAAGAGGTTTTGAGAAATATCATAAATGAGAAAGGAGAAGAGTTATGGCGCGATTAAGCTCCAAAACATTTCGGAGATGCATCTCCAAAATAAATTTAAAAATACATCTTAAAATTTTTTTAATGTTAATTGAGAATTGGATACGTTGGAAGATACACACACAAAATTTAAATATATATATATATATATATATATATATATATATATATATATATATATATATATATATATATATATATATATATATATATATATATATATATATATATATATATATATATATATATATATATATATATATATATATATATATATATATATATATATATATATATATATATATATATATATTTGTGTGGTGTTTAAATAATTTATAAAATGTATTAAAAATTTTCCTAAAAAAAAAATGTTTCAAATCAAAATATATCTCCAAATATTCTTCATTACATAGTCCCATGCCCTACAAGAAAAGAGGATGGCCCAATCCGTACAATCTGATCTGGCAATGCGGCTTTTCCGCTACTCTTTTGATTTTATCAACCTAACAAATCACTTCTTTTTCTTCCATCTCTTTCATTCCTAGTCATTACTTACTTTATCAAATATTTTATATTTCTTTGTCCAAATTTTTAAGAAAGAAGGCACATAGAATTTGAAAAGAAAGGTTAAATATATAAATGATGATGGACATAAGTGAGTAAATAGTACTATATAGCAACAATAATAAACAAAAATGAAAGTTGAGTTTGAGGGAGAATCGTGGTCCCAAATGACACTAAGAAGAGATAGATGGTAGTAGTGAATGGTATTGATTGAGTATGATGATGTTTATACTAACTTTGCAAACCCTATTATTAATATAGCAACCCTTAGGTTTGTGACATAAATAAAATATCAAAGGAAATGATGTTATATATTTGTAGAGTACGATTAGTAGGGTGTGTAATGTATTATGTAATAATGGAATATTAAATGAATGGAATGATGCGGATCTAAGTTGAATAGAAGAACATAGATTCGATAATATAGTTTGAGTATTTTATGATGCAATAAATTTGATTAAAAATGAGAATAACAATCGAATGCAATATATTGTGTTTTTCACTTTCCATTCTTTTCACTTTTTGTTATATTGGAAAATATTAAGTAATATGGAAAATGTTTATAACATTTGTTTGTTTGTGTTTGATGTTGCCTCAAAATTTAAAAAGTTTGTCGTGTGTGGCTACTTTTAACTCAACCTTAAAAAATTCACTACTCATTAAAGTTAGTATGTATAGATGGCTGATAGCTCGTTAGATCCGCATATTTATAATTTTTAAAAAAAAATATTAATACTTATATTTTCTTATTTTAAATTAACATTAATTTTTCTCATTTCATTAAATGTTATCTCTATTCTATTTAATTTTTATTTTAAATCTGGAGAGGAGATCAATTTATATCAGTGTCAAACATTAATTTTAACATCATATCTTATCCATTAAATAATATTTGATTCAATAATTTTTATTAACCCAATTAATTATTCATGTATCAAATATTATTGTTGACATCATATTTGATCCCGTTGAATATTATTAATTCAATTTTACTATTATTATTATTATAGTCAATAGTTCATTGAATTAAAAAAATTGTTTAATGTTAACTTAAAAAAATATAGTATTTTAATCTTATAAATATTTGATTAAATAGAAAGTACTTTGTAATTTAAACAAAAACAAAATCATATAATTATTAAATTAGTGAAATAAAAATTCTAATAAAAATTTATAATATCAAAAATGAAAAGTAAAGAAAGAAAATGTGTTTTTAAAAAATATCTCATTAGAAAAAGTTGTATCAAATATTAAAATAAAATAAATTGTATTGATTAAATTTATTAAATTCATATTCAAATCAATCAACATAGGTCTTTTATCTTTAAAAAAATTAAAGGACAAGATTAACTAATTAACTAATTAAACTCATTAACAAACAAACAAATTAAACTCATGTAATTAAAAAATAAATAAATTAAACTTTGACATTTGATTTCAACGGATTCTAACTATCTAATTAACAAACAAACAAATTAAACTCATGTAATTATTAAATAAATAATTAGGTTAATAAAAGTCATTATATTAAATACTATTTAATAGGATTAAATATGATGTCAAAAATAATATTTGACACATGAATGATTAATCGAGTTAATCAAAGTCATTGAATCAAATATTAGTTAATAGATAAGATATGGTATCAAAATTGATGTTTGACGCGGTGTCAATTAATCCCCTCCCTTAAATTTTATACTTTAATATAATCAACATTTTTTTTTGTATTCTATTATTTTATCTTATGTTAAATATTTGAGTATTATTTTATACAATTTAGACATGTGTTGTATTTAAAAACACATTATAGTATTTATAAAAGATAATATAGTACTTAATAATATATTATGTTTAAAATAATATAATTTTTAATTTTATTTATAATAAATATTATGGGGTTTTATTTAAATTTTTTATTTAAAAAAATCTCATTTAGGGTTGGCTAGTCCGAAGCCCGTCTAAGGTTCGGGTAGTAATTTTCGAGCTCATATTACAATAGGATTTTTTTGGCCCAGCCCTAAAAAGTCCAAGGTCTGCTAGGGTCGGCCCGTTTAGGATTGGGTGGCCCATTTTGATACCTCTAGGTACACGAATTGAGTTTTAGTTTATGAGAGTGAGTTGTGATCTTACGACATTGTGATTAATTAATGTTTGCATTTCGATAGAAATAAACTTTTGCATTAGTATATGATGTTGGAGTTGGTTGAAAAAATATATATTGGAGAAGTCCTACATCGCTTAGTTTTCTTAAGTTCTTCGAAGTTCCACAACACTTAGTTTTGTGAAAAAAGAGGAAGTCCAAGGCTAAGTTCTTCATTCCAAGATGCAACAGTCGAAAACACTTTAAGCTTGTATTTGACTTTCTTTGTCCTCTTATACTCTTGTACTATAGTGTTGTGAGATGTATTTAAATATTTGTTTTTGAGGGTGCGGGTGTAATGGGAGTCTGGGTTAGTTAAGGGTATATTATATGTTGTAGCAATTTTCACATAGTGTTATTCTCTTATTGTCTATTGACAATGACCATGGTTTTTTCTCTAGTTTTGGAGTTTCTACGTTATATTCTTGGGTTATGATTGTGTTCCTCTTTTTCGCTATGTTAATTTTTTTATCAACAACTGGTATCAGAGCTTTTTGTTCGATCCGAGGATAAGTTTTCTTAGTATGCTCTCTGGTTGCAATTTTGTCTGATCTTCCACATCAGAAAAGATTTGTGGTGTTGTGAAAGAGGGGTTGAGTTGTAGTCAAAAAAATTCCGTTGTGCAGTTTGGGTTAGAGAAAATTGATAGAAGATTTTTTTTGACTTGTGGAAAGTTCAAGTCTAAGATGTGTTGATACAATCAAGATTACACAATGTGCAAGATTATCAGGGTCGGTTCTGACTTTTTAGAGGCCCGAGGTGAAAATAAAAATGAACCCCTAGTAAAAAAATATAATTTTAAAAAAAAACATCATTTATGTAAATTTAAATAATATCAACAACAACAACAAATAGTCATTTATCCGTGCAACTAACACAACAAAAAATTCATATTCTAATCAATATCATCAAAATATATTCTAGCAACTTTAAAAAAATGTCTTCCTTCTAACTTTTTTTGAAGCAAATTCCTCAATCAAGTCTTCATATTGTATATTCTCTAACAAATAATTCTCAATTGCAATCAATGCTAACTCATTAAACCTTTCTTGTAACATGGTAGACCGCAAGATTTCAACCACTTCAATTTTGAAAAACTTATTTCTGCAGAGGCAACTGTCACTGGAATAGTCAATAAAATTCTAAATGCAATAATTGTATTAGGAAAAACATCCATACCTTCAAAAATCTTAATAAATCAATAGGTCCAATATTTTCTACAGATAATATATCTCTTATGGACCTTAATTCCACATATAATTCTTTCCCATCAATATAACATTGTTCATTATGTTTTAATGTCTCTTCCAAATGACTACAACAAGACTCTAAAGCTGCATTGTCCAATGATTGTAAATTTTGAGAAGTAAACAAGAAACCAAAAATAATTTCGTATTGTTGGTATTGCTCAAATCTCTTATTAAGAAATACAATAGTCTGATCAACAAGGTAAAGAAAATAATTAACTCTAAAAGATTCCTCTTCAGATAGCTCAACTGGTGGGGTATTAAAATTCTCATCAAACTGTCTTTTTCGTCGAATTATACGCTTTTGAGAAAATACTGGATCAATATTCAATTCAATGACAATTTTTGTAGCATAATTCAAGGCATTTTTAAAACAGGTTTCTCTATATTCCTTAAAAATTAAATCAACTCTATTATTTTTTGCATAGCAACATCAATAACCATATCCCTTGATTGTAAGAGCTTGCTAACCACATTAATTGCGGATGATATTTCAAACCAATAATTATCGTCGTTAAAAATTCAAAATCATCAAGCTCATTTGTTGCTAAGGATTAAGTTTCACTTCTTATTTTAGAATCAAGATCCTTTCCTAACACTTCAAGTAAAGCTTCTCTAAAATATGACATTTGATTTTTTATAGCTCTGACATTATCTACATGACTCTCTCAACGAGTGGATGACAATAATTTTGGAGTCAACTGTTTTATATTATCTTTTAAAATTTGTCATCTCTTAGTAGAATTAGCAAAATAGTATAAATGCATTTAACAACTTCAAAAAATATTTAGCTTTACCTCAAGAGTTAGCCATATCACACAATGTCAAATTAAGACTACGATAAGCACAAGGAGTATAAAGCCTCTTGGATTTGTCTTAAAAAAAATTGTGTACACCTTGATATTTTCCTTTCATATTTGACCCATTATCATAACCTTGTCCCCACACATCAAATTTGTCAAGATCAAGTTTTTTCAATTCTTCTTGTAAATCATCAAAAAGTCTTTGACCAGTTGTATCATTCACATCCAAAAATCCTAAAAAATATTCTTCAACACTAACAGAATTTGAAGAAACAAACACATATCTTATTATCAAAGACATTTGCTCTAGGTCACTAATATCAGGAGTACAATCAAGTATCACTGAGAAATACTTTGATTGTTTGATTTTTCTAATGATTTCATTTTTAATTGCAGAAGCAGACAAAAGTATTAACTCGTTTTGAATTTTTTGCCAAGAAAGTGAACATGAAGATTATCATCTATAATATGTCTAACATGTCTTGAACAATTGGGTCAAATTCAGCTAACATTTCAATTAACCCTAAAATATTTCCATTACTATAGTACCTAATACAATTACATTATGTAAAAAATTATTATTAAAATTACCTATTACAAGTTACAGTATCTTTTGTCCTGTACAATAAATTCAAAAAATAGTACAAGTTTAAGTTATAGTATTTTATTTTCTCTATTCTATATAAGTTATAATTACTACCTAAAAGGTTATTTGTTCTATTTGTTCTATACAAATACAATTATTTGACCTAAAACAATTACTACCTCAATTTTACAGTAATCAATACACCTTTATTCTATTTCAATATCAATCTATATTTACTTTCAACCCCAAAAAAATAAAGAAAAAATACACACCTTAAAGTAGGATAGTGAAAACCTTATCAGAATTTAGAAGAAAGCGTGATTGGAGGAAGCTATGAAACTGTGAAGGTGAAACAGTAAAGGTGAAGTTAAAGCAGTGAGAGAAGTTGAAGGATTTTGGAATAAAATTGATTTTAGAAACGTGAAAGAAGTTGAGGGGTTTTGGAATAAAATTGATTTTTATTATTAGCTTATTTTTTATTTGTTGGACCTAATATATATATATATATATATATATATATATATATATATATATATATATATATATATATATATATATATATATATATATATATATATATATATATATATATATAATATATATATATATATATATATATATATATATATATATATATATATATATATATATATATATATATATATATATATATATATATATATATATATATATATATATATATATATATATATATATATATATATATATATATATATATATATATATATATATATATATATATATCCAAATAAAAAAAATTGAGGCCCCAACATTTGGAGGCTCTGAGAAGTAGACCTGTTTTCCCTCCTCAGGGCCAACACTGAAGATTATGTCGGTAGTTGAAGAGCTTTTAAAACTATGATTCTCGGTGAAGACAATGTGAAACTCTTGTTGTGGTTTATCTTCAAGTGAAATTTATTATTCATGATAAAATATATGATTGCTGGTGATGAAAATGTGAAATTCTTGAAGTGGTTTATCTTCAAGTGAAATATTTTCTTCATGAGAGAGTATGATAGTTTTTAAAACTATGATTATCAATAAAGACAATGTGAAAACTTTTGGAGTGATGTAGGTTCAATTGATTATACTCTTTATGATGGATTATAATTGTCGGTGAAGAGAATGAAAGTTTATGTATTACTTTCAATCAATGTGGAGATTGTTGGGGTTGATTTAAAAGATACATGTTGATACTCTTTCTGGTGGAGTAAAATTGTAGGTGAAGACAATGAAAGCTTATGTATCATTTTCAATCAAGGTAGAGATTGTTGGAGTTGGTTGAAAATATACATGTTGAAGAAGTCCCACATCGTTTAGTTTTGTGAATGAAGAGAGAGTCCAAAGTTATATATAGGATACAAGCTCTTTGAAGACCCACATCACTTTGTTTTGTGTAGGAAGAGGGAGTCCAAGGCTATATATAAAATTCAAGTTCTTCATTCCAAGATGCACCAGTCAAAAGCACCTTAAGTTTGTATTTGACTTTCTTTGTTCTCTTATACTCTTATATTAGAGTGTTGTGAGATGTAGTTAAATATTTGTTTTGGAGGGTGTGGGTGTAATGGGGGTCTAGGTTAGTTGAAGGTATATTATGTGTTGTAATAGTTTTCACAGTGTTATTCTCTGGTTATCTATTGACAACGGCCGTGATTTTTTCTCCGATTTTAGAGTTTTCATGTTATATTCCTGTGTTATGATTGTGTTCCTCTTTTTTGCTTCTTTTTTCCCAATATATGACACTCTCTTTACATTTAGCATATTATATATATATATATATATATATATATATATATATATATATATATATATATATATATATATATATATATATATATATATATATATATATATATATATATATATATATATATATATATATATATATATATATTGTGAGATATTGGATCAAACTCTAGTATAGTCGAAGGATAGCTTCTGGTTTTGACAGGTATTAAGCACGAGGTCGAAGTCTGTTCACATGTTGCTGTCAGAGTAATGCGTGTTGTATTCGAAGTTTATTCTAACATGCATAAGTCAATATTGCTAGTGTGTTAGCATATTGAATTAAGCTTTGCTTGTAAGCCCAATTGTTTAAGTTAGCTTGTACCCTAAGTTAGCTTGTAATGAGTATTGTTAAAAATCCCATTAGATTAGTGTGCTAGTTTTCTTATAAATAGCATACTAGTCTCTCATCTTGGTATAAGGAAAAATAAGAAGATAAAATCTTAATTTCAAGAAAGAGAGAGAGAGATAGAGAGAGAGAGAGAGAGAGAGAGAGAGAGAGAGAGAGAGAGAGACAGAGAGACAGAGAGAGATAGGTTATCTTGTTATTCTTGTATACTTGTAATCTTATTCTAAGAGAAACAAAAGAATAGTTGTTTATAACCAATCCTTGTTGTTCCTTGTTGTTTTACCTTGTTTTCTTTGTTAACCCTAACCCTTGTGTGTTTTTTGATCATAAAGAAACCATTTATATTTTGTTTCAAGACATCTAATTCACAACAAATTGGTGCAGTGAGAGTGGAGAAGATGTCTTCATCAAAGTATGAGATTGAAAAGTTCACCGGAGTGGACGACTTCAGTCTGTGGCACTTGAAGATGAAAGCTCTACTGGTTCAACAGGGTTGTTTGTAAGTGTTGAAGGAGACTATAGCATCAGGATTATGGGTGAAACATGAAAGTTTGTGCATGACCAAATCTCTGGTGAATCGACTCTACCTGAAGCAAGCTTTGTATTCATTCAAGATGAGTGAAGACAAAGTTTTGGCTGAGCAGTTGGATATGTTCAACAAGCTGATTCTTGATCTTGAAAATATTGATGTGAAGATCGATGATGAAGATCAAGCACTGTTGTTGTTGTGTGCTTTTCCTAGAACACGTGTTCACTTCAAAGAAAACTCTCTTGTATGGAAGGGAGTCCCTGACCTTTGAAGAAGTTCAATCAGCCTTGTATTCTATGGACTTGAACAAACAAAAGGAGTATAAACCTTTGACAGTGGGTGAAGGTTTGGCCGTTAAGGGAAAATTCTTGCGAAAGGATGGTAAGTTCGACAAGAAGAAAAGGTAAAAGTCAACAGAAGTCTTATAGTGGCGAAACATCTGGTATTCGATGTTATCACTGTAAGAAGGAGGGTCACACAAGAAATGTGTTCCCTGAACGCATGAAAAATCATGGAGGTAATGGTAACGCAACCATTGTTCAAGATGACTTCAACTTATCTGATGTTCTTGTGGTTTCAAGTGGCGACTCAAGAAAATAGTGGATTATGGATTCAGGTTGCACTTGGCACATGACTCCAAACAGAGAATTGTTCGAGGAGCTATGTGAAAAAAACCAGCTCCATGATGAGTCGATAAGGTTATTGACTGAAGTCAGGTATGTACCTGACTTGAAGAGAAATTTGATTCCTCTTGGTGAATTCGACAGAAATGGATATGTTTTTCAAGGAGAGAAAAGTATCATAAGAGTCATGAAGGGGTCGAAGGAAGTCTTGAGAGGCGTGAAGAAACAAGGCTTTTATACCCTTGAGGCTGAGGTTGTAAGTGGTTTGACAAATGTTGCATCCATGAAACTTGTGTCAAAGGCAGAATTATGGCACATGAGATTGGGCTGTGACAGTGAAAGATGCATAGTCGAATTGGGGAAGCAGAACCTTCTAGGAGGTGACAAAGTCGAAAAGTTGGAGTTTTGTGAATCTTGTGTATTTGGTAAATCCTGTAGGGAGAAGTTTAACAAAGGCAAGTAAAGAACACATGGATCCCTAGATTACATTCATGTTGATATTTGGGGGCCTGCAAGGAATCCTTCACACTCAGGTGCAAGGTGTTTTCTATCTATCATTGGTGACTATTCTAGAAAGCTATGGGTATTCATTCAGAAGACGAAGGATGAAACTTTTAAGAATTTCAAAAGTTGGAAGGTTCTGGTTGAAACTCAAACTGGAAGAAAGGTTAAGAGGTTGAGAATCGACAATGGCCTCGAGTTCTACAACAAAGCGTTTGACAGTTACTGTGTTGAGTCTGGGATTGCAAGGAATAAGATTGTAGCAGGTACTCCTCAACAAAATGGTTTAGCTGAGAGATCCAATCAAAACAATCCTTGAAAGGGTTAGATGCATGTTGGTTAGGCTGGATTGAAGGAGGTGTTTTGGGCGGAGGCTGTTTTGACAGCATCGTATATGATAAATGAATGTTCCTCGACTGCCTTGGGAATGAAGACACCTGAAGAAGTTTGTTTGGGAACTGATCAAGAAACCTGTTATTACCAGGTTGGTCGCTAGGGGGTTCACTCAAAAAGAAGGTGTTGAATTCAATGATGTGTTCTCTCTTATTGTGAAGCACATATCCATTCGAATGTTGTTTTCCAGGGTGGCCTAGTTCGACCATTGAGCTGGAGAAGATGGATGTGAAGATTGTGTTCTTGTATGGTGATTTAGATGAAACAATCTTGATAAGGAAACCTGAAGGGTATGTCGAAAGGGGGAAGGAAGATAACGCGTGCAAACTGAAGAGATCTTTATATAGACTGAAAAAATCTCCTCGACAGTGGAATAGGAGATTCAACAAGTTCATGGTACATATAAGTTTCATCAGAAGTCAGTTCGACCAATGTGTGTACTTCAGATTTTGACTGGGTAATTCATTTGTTATTTTGTTGCTCTATGTGGATGATATTCTAATAGCAAGCAACAATGTCAAAGATATAATGAGAGTGAAGGCTTAACTCACTAAGGAGTTATACATGAAGGATCTAGGAGTTCCGTCCAGGATTCTTGGGATTGATATCCAAAGAGATAGAAAGCAGTCGAAATTATTCTTATCTCAAGAGGCATACCTACAGAAGATTCTCGAAAAGTTTGGTATGTCGAATTCAAAGCCTGTTATGACTCGACAAAACCTCAGTTATGACTCGACAAAACCTCAATTCAAGATGAGTATAGATCAGTGTCCCAGTACTGATGTCGAAAGAACTTATATGAATAACATTCCATATGCTAATATAGTAGGTTCTTTGATGTATGTTATGGTATGTACTAGACCTGACATAGCATATGCAGTAAGTCTTGTAAGCAGGTACATGGCGAATCCTTGAAAGGCTCACTGGTAAGCATTGAAGTAGATTTTAATGTACATAAACGGGTCTCTGAATAGATTCCTAATTTATTGTGGATCCTTGGGTGAAGATAGTAAAGCACCAATCGAAGAATATGTAGACTCTGATTATGCAGGTTGTATGGATTCTAGAAAATCTATTTCTGG